>OZ025281.1:3541239-3931239 GCA_964019165.1 Mastigias papua | reverse complement strand
TTAGAAGAAACATATATGAAAGGCATGTGTTAGGGACCAGTCATTATTAATGATGGGGGGTAGGGCGGAAGATATTTTTGAAAGAGTGTAGGTATTTTCGTGGCCCACCCACAATTTCAAAAAAGCCAAAATGCAGCCCCCCTAAGCCCAAGCACAAATGTTTTAGCCCCCCTATAAATAATAGCAAGATTACACAATAGCTTGAGGAGCAAATTGAAGTGGAACACCATTTGTTGATGATGGTAAACTTAACGTTAGGAGATTGAGAGTCATGATGCCTTCATCCATTATGTAATAGCACAGAGAGAGTTGAGGTGGAGATTGAGGCAGAAAACTATTCAAATGAAGTCCTATGATGCTCAGTTTTCAGAGCCAAAGGATGGAAATTGGCAGAATGCCAAGAAATATTCAGAGGATCATTGTCAGTTCCTATTAAAAGACCCAATACCTGCTGAGAAGGGTTGTTCAGATGTATTGAAAAGGATTGAAATGCTAATGTCAGATGTAAAAATGATGAAAGCAAAACTATTTGACAAAAACATGAGCATAAAGCCATGGAAAGCAAATGAATTATCCTTTTATGATGATATACTAAATAAGTGTGCCTCATTGGAAGGGAAATTCATTAAAGTTAAGGGTGATGTTCTCTTGAACATTGCTATGATGAAAAGGAGCGTTGGTACTACTGAGCTCAGTAACAAATGGGAAAATGCCAGAAAGAGACGCCGTGCAAAGGAAAACAAAAGAAAAAGCAACAAAAGAAAAATGAAACGTGACCTGAAGAGCTGCATGTCAGTGATTGGTGCCATGTTACCAGGAGATCAGAATGAGGAGGTAAGGAGCAAAATTGAACAGGAGGACTTTTCATTCCAAATTTCTACAGTTGAGTTAAGTCCATTGACCAGAAAATTGCTTGCAGCTGGCCTTCAACTGCTATTGGCAAAGGGGGCACTAACAGGTCAAGCAAAGGTATTTGCAGACGTACAATTGCAAAAGATGGCTGATGTAACTGATGCCAGAAAAGCAAGTGTGGCGAAGAAGAAAGTTACTGGAAAGCAGCTTACTACTGAGGCTGCTTTGGCAGTAAAAAGAGATGATTTAGTGCATTCAAGCTCTGAACCAAGTGACAATGAGACTGAATTTTAGTCCCTTTATCTCTACTTAACTGGTTTATGAACTGTTTTAGCTATATCGATGTATATTTTTGTGGCCTCCCTCTTGCTTGCTGAATTTTTATGTGGCCCCCCCCCTTAAAAACATACAAATTATAGATGACACCCACCTCAATATCTTCCGCCCCACCCCCAACCATTAATAATGACCGGTCCCTTAGTAAAACATACTGTATATCACTATGGACATTTTGTTGCAGGAAGAAAACTCAATCGGTAACAAGTAGGGAAATTTAATTATAAACTTTATCCTTAGTTTGGAACCTCGAAGTTCTTAACGTACATTCAAAACCAAAGTCAATACTCTATTCATAAAAAGTTAGATTTTGTTGAATTTGCATGTCAGTGCTACAATTACTGCTTCATAAGGAGCCTTCTTCTAGAAGGACAAAAAGTCTAAAGAACTTATTCTACTACAGGCAAGATCATTAAAGAACTTTTCAATTTCAAATATTTTGTCATTGCAAAAAGTCGAGAATTAGGCAGCGAAATCCCCATACATTGCGGGTTTGTAGCAATTGGTTCAAAGGTGTCCATAGTGCTTTGCCTGGGCACTGAGCATTTACAATGTCCATAGCAAGCCCTAAGTGTACAGTTCAAAAATAAAAAACTATAAAGGATCTATTAGTATTAAAATATAATGAAAAGAAATCTAATAATACGGAAATTTTTTTAACTAAAGGATTAGCATCAAGGATAAAAGAGAGACAACAGCAAGAATATATTAACAAGTATACTGTACGAGACCGAGTGGCAGAAATTTAAATATGGAGATGCTATTTTTTTCTGGAATGTCTTTCCAGAGGGAATGAAGATATCCCCAGCACTTTAAAGTAACTCATATTGCTCTGAAGGCAAAAGTGTAATATGTTAGACAATATATAATATGAATTACTAACGATAATTTGAGATCATCACGTTTGTAATTGCATTTAACCTTGATATTATGCATTCTTAGCTAATTTCCTAGTTTCTGTTGATCTGTGCAAATTTATTATGTCAGTTTAAACTGTTTTAATTTACAGGTCAACATTCGTTTGCAGTACTCGACAGATCGACAAGTTAAGAATGTTCAGTACTGGATTCCTGAGACCGAAAAAAGTTGGTGAGTCATATACCTCTAAATTTCCAATATTCACGCAAGAAAATGGCCGCTTTTACTCAAGTTCTATATATTTCTTTTGGAAACTTATGTATTAGAGTATGATTTTTGTGTAGTGCCTGTCTGTCATTCTATATGCTAAAAGATCTTCCGGTTGTTATTGTTAATTAAAACTGATTTACTCGGTTTCTTTGTAAGAATACCTAATTTTTTGTTGAAGCTTAACATTCTTAAATTTTTTTGATTTTGAGGATAAGAATATTCTTAAATTATTCTTAAAATCGAGTGATTCTGAGCATTAATACTTGTATAGACTATATTCTTATTATGCAAAGTGTGTAACTGCTCAGAGATCCGATACTTGGGATATATCTATAGTATATATCTATAGTATATATCTATAGTATATATCTATAGTATATATATATATATATATATATATATATATATATATATATATATATATATATATATATATATATATATATATATATATATATATATATATATATATATATATATATATATTTATATATATATACACACTACGTATATACGTATATTTATACATATATACGCCCTTGTTTATATCCACTTGACGCTCACACTGGTTTTGTTTTCTATAGAAAACTCAAATACGTATAAATCCTAGTCCTTGATGAAGCTTCAGCCTTGCAATATTCTTTAAATAATTTTCTAATTTCAGCGATTTTAATCCTTGCTTTTCTTATAGACTATATTCTTACAAGAAAAGTTTGTAACATAAGCTGAAAAATTCCCTTGATAGTAAGCCAAAGCAAGCATAGCCCATAGGAATTAGTTGGCCTCGAAGTTAAACTACTGCATGTTACCAGTGAAAAAGTATAAAATGTATTTTCAAATTGAATGCGAGTTTACTTTGCTAAGAAAGTTCTTCTTGGCCCAGAACTGAAGCTTCCAATGCTTTTTGAAGATTTCAGTGCGAAGACTTTTTAAGACTTTATTCACATGTTCGACTTTGTGTACCACTACGTGTTACAAAGTCAGAAAGGTACGATAGTCGCCAAAAGTCCTGGGACACTTTGCACTTTTTGTATTCTGCTATGAACTTTCATTCCCCTCTCCCTCTGAAACAATGTTGGTTATTTGGAGAAGTTTATGTGATAATGGGAAAATTTCGCGTGCACGCCAACTTCAAGTCTCCCACGAACAAACCAACATTGTTCTAGGGGGAAGGGGGGTGCATGTTTGTAGCAACTATGACAATATTTAGAGGAAAACAGTTTTTTATCAGTTTTTTCTAAGTGTCCCAAGGACTTTTGGCGAGTATTGTACGTCATTGAGCGTAACACTAGAATACGTAGATAAACCACGGGGAGCCTATACATATTACTCTTTCGTCCCCAATAGATGGGATGTTGGAATAGAAGGGGGTCAGAAATTTCCTAAACAGCTGATAAAAGGGGTTTGGCGTAACCGAGGTGGATAGTATAAAAGCTGTTGATGAGCTTTATAATTCATTTCAACTGTATAAAAATGAAAAGCATGGCTGTCTCGCGCTACTTAGTACTTGAGTGAATTAGGTAAAGGCGAGTCCCATGTACAATTCCGTACGTTGGGGAGTGCCCGTTAGAGAGGACACTTGTCCTGAGCCGCCGGCATAGTGAGATAGGGTGGCTGGTTCCTTTCCTCGCCGCCTTCAGGACCGTGAGTGAACATACCAACTACGATCCGAGGGTTTGGCTCGAACCATCGATGTTCCCCTAAGCAGTCAAGCGTTAATTACAGACACAAAAATGATAAACGAGGGCCTGGAATAAGGATATCCTGGGTGGAGCTTTTCAAAAAATTAGCAACCGGGGTGGCCTTTACTTGGGACTCAACAGCAAGTAAATTAAGGGCTTAAGAAGAAATTGAAACTGTAAAATGTTCATGAGGTTATAGACTTCGTTAGATCTCAGAAATCCATCGCTGAATGTTCTGAACTTTTGTAGCACCGATCGGGTACTATCTTCTTATGGACTACTTTCCTTTAAAAATGTCCTTGTATTGTCCTTGAAAACAAGCATGTTCAAATTTGTGAGTATCCATTTCTAACAGCAGAGGGGTCATTCTCGTGTAGTGTTGAAAGGTCCTTGTCGTACTGATTATGCCAATTTGTTCAGTTCATTTATATCCATAAGCCTATATGATAATGATTATATTTAAATCAGACTCAGTGGCGTACCCAGGGGAAGGGGGAATGGGGGAATGGGGGTCTGGATCCCCACTTTTCTAAACCAAAGTTAAAGTGAATACAGTTTCAAAATACTGTACCATTTATCACGGTAGAATTTACTTGAAATGTTAGAGCAAAACATTCGTAAAGGAGCGCTGTTTTGTATTTGCGATGGCTTGAAGGGTGTGGTCCGCAAAAATTTTCGTCGCTGTGTGGAATATCCAAATATCTATGCAACAGCCAAGGAAATATCTAACTTTCTTTACGGCTTTTACCCTGAAGTTCAGTTATCTATTGCAAATAAATGTTTTGCAAACTAAAGATATAGATCTATAAAAATATAGCAACAATTGCCTCCATGAACACAGAAAAGAAGTTACATCCCTAGAATTCTGGATTCTAGAATTCTGGATGTAATATCTATTGCAAATGTATGTTTTTGCAAACTAAAGATATAGATATATAAAAATATAGCAACAATTGCCAACATGAACACAGAAAAGAAGTTACATCCCTAGAATTTTGGATTTTGCTTACTAACCGACAATCGTAGGGTACACGCCAAGATACAGAAGCATTTCAGCGCCATCTGAAATATAAGGTACTGCAAAATTTAGGACAGCAAGAATGGAAGACATTATAAACAAATAATTGCAAGTGCACAAGAGAATAATCAAATTAACTTAAAACTGAATGATTGAAATGATTTGCAATAAAATGGTATTTTTCTTTAAAATTCAAAGAAAACAATCAAATCAATAGAATAGGTGCTTGAATATCGTCATAGTAAGTATGATACCGTATCACAAAAAATGGATTATAGCAAAACGTTCAAAAAGATAGCTATAAGCCACAGGTTATAGATGAAACGCACTGCAAAATTTAATGTAAGTTAAGCCTGTGTTTCACATGGAGAAGTAATTCGTTCAATTCGAAATGCATTGATGCAGTTCCCCTCTTTACTTGCTATCGTTATTCTGTTGCCTTTCGTCAATCCACGCATTTATAATGATCCATTCAAGAAAGTAGACTGCGATCGAACCACAGAAGCCATCGCCGCAGATATTTTCCCACTGATGAGAAGTGAAATTTCACAACACTGGCAATTTTGGAGAGCCACCGCACGTTGTCACAAAAAAAATTCCATTCAGGACGTGGCAGTACTGTTTCAAAGCATAACGGGATCTTGGAAACTTTTCTTAAAAAAAACACTTTTTGAGACCGTGTAATGGGAGAGGCTTGTTAGGATGGATTGAGGCGAGTTTTCTGAAGAGCCTTAAATGTCATATCTCTCCTTCAGTTAAGTTCAAGAACATATTTAAACAATAAATTTCTGATATCGCTGTTTGCACTGGAATAAATTGATTCTTAGCACTGAGCCATGTTGGACTTACACTCAAGCGTATATAGCCTTCCTTAAAAAGTTCTGTGAATGCCCTCTGTCTCCAGGATAGTTTCATTTACGCAATCAAACTCAGACTGTACCTTAATTTGGACTTTGAATTCTTAGGCTAAGCTCTAACAAAGATGCATGGTAGTTCAGTAAACTTGGCAATATTTCAGCGGGCTTGCGGTGGTATTTATAAACTAATCACTGAAGCAAAACACAATATATACCTGTTATCAGAGCTCCTGAAAATCCAAGGATTGTACCATAGAAGGCAATAAGCACAAGATTTCCAGTAACCTGAGAAAGGCATAACATCAATATAAAGATACAAGTATTCACCATATTAAGATGGAAGTAGCATCAAGGGTGCATGGCGGTAAACACCCCCACTTGTTTGAAACTGTGGTGGTTTATGCAGGGAAATATCTAGAATTTTCAGTAACTGGACTTTCTAGATGCAATGTCATGAACGGGCGTGGCTTTGTTTTGCAGCAACGCCTATTTTTTAAAAGACACTTGTGATAGTCAGTGCGATAGACAATTTACAGTCTTGATGGAAACATTTACAGTTATCTACACTTCAATTAGTGAAATCTCCAGAATCCTTGTAATCAACCATAAGGGGTATCAGAAAACATTACTTATCATAAACTGTAGCCCACAGCCCGAGGAGTACCCAGGAATAAGAAAAATAGCATATAACGCGCATTGCTGCTAACAGAAAACAGCACTGTTTAAACTCGGACAATGGACAATGGGAAACCTTTGAAACCAAGATAAATGCAACTCACCTTCAACATTAGGAGGGGGTTGTGACCCACAGCATGAGCAACAAGGAGGCTCCACCCCCTTGAGCCCCCTAGAAATCACCCCTGAATTAACATTCATCCAAAATTGTCATAAAAATATTACAGCAGGAGATAGTCAGTGTTCAATCTGAAATCTCGCTTCCTTGGTCATTTAACGGTAAATATGACCTCATCATCCTGTTCTGCGGTCGTTGATTTCGCTTTCTTTAAATCTTACTTAGCTTTGTCATTGAATTATGAGAAATTTGTCGTCTGACTCACGTGTGTTGATGTTGGGAGGCAGTCAATGATTGTAGCTATTGCTTTCTATATAGAATGGACGGATACCCATATTTAAATAGGGTGCTTCCCAAAAAGTTAAAAAGGCATGATCATAAAGCATTTTTTTATGACTTCAACCTCAGACCCCATTCTTCACTATCCCCACGAAAACTGGCACCTCCTCTGGCCATATTGTAATATTTTGGTATGGTATTCATCAAACAAGGCGTTAGAAATCGTTTTAGCTCTAAGTTTTGTCATGCTTTCATATATTTCAAATGATTTGTTCACTGTCATATATATGGCAATAGCTGTACGAATAAAAAAAGAAAAGAAAAATGTCTTCGGAGCTATGTGCTATTTTGAGGGAAAACTATTGTTTATTGGGAGGAAATTCTTCGAATGAAATGCATTTCTGCCCAACTTCAGGACTGTACCCCCCTAGTTCCCCACCTCCTACGTCTATTACATGAATCAGACCTATAATGCAAAATATGCATATATATTAGAGGCGACAGTACGTACGTACACAAATATACATTCATCTGTATGATTTCTACAGGTATGTCGAAAGTTATTGTTACAACCTGCAGATACTCACAGTGGATGAGCACGGGAAAATACCGTTTCTGTCTTCAAAGCAAGTGTCCGTGTACTCCATTGTAACATTATTGCCAGCCTGAAGAGCATAACAGATAAGTAAACACATGCAGCAGAGTTGAAGTTAAAGTGAAATTTTTCACCCCCCACCCCCAAGAAGCGAAATGAAATGGACAATTTTTGGAGAATTTTGAAATTGGATAATTTATTTGTGTCACTTAAATTTGCTTATAACCATAATACTAAATGACAGTAACGAAATCATTAACCTTCCTGCAATATTTCTTCTGTGTCCATATTTGAAAAATGTTTTTCCAAGCTGTATCCTTTCAAACAAGTACTTAGTAAATGCATTTTCTTGTTGCTTAGACACCTTCCTTGCAAGATTCCTAGTTGCACGCCTGTCCCATCAACAGTTTTTGGAGTAAATTTTTCCACCAACACTTTTATCTGATCAATTGAAATTGATCGAAAATTCCAGCCTCGAAGTTTTAATATAACACTGCCATAGGTACTGGGATCGAAAGAATGTTTAGGGACCTATTGCATGAACCCAGATTGACTACATCTCGGCCAAGTGTCATTTTACTTGCCCATACAATAATGGCTTAAGAATCATTCGCCCTGGCCAAATACGATGAAATGAGAGCTCTCCTACACTTTGATGAGAAATTAGTAAGCTGGGACAAAATTCTCTCATATACTCTTGAATCCCGAATAAATGCACCCAAGAAAATGTGTTTTCCATATTTTTCACAGTTATAATGACTTGCAAAATCCATTCATTGCTAGTATACTTACAGAAGTTTTTACCTACCCCATTAATTCCAACCACCCTATTTATTGGGATTTGAGGAAATTTCCAGCCCCTCTTTTTCCAACTACCCAGTGTACTCGGGACTTAGAAGTAAATGCTCTATGCGGGTCAAGCAAGAAGTTAGAGGCAGACATGGGAGGCATTGCTAGCTCTGTAGGAAGATTTTGCCTTTCTTTACCCTCCACAAATTTTAACCTGAACGTATATTTCTCCCTTAAAACGTAGACACTAGACAGTCAAACTCAAAACAACTAGAATTCCGTCGCTTCTCACCCGCAAAGCAATTATTTCACCATTTTTTTCTTTGCTAGAATGGATTTATCTCTAAATTTAGAAAGGCATTTTGCTAGAAGCTAAAGGGCCCCCATCCTTCATGTTTGCTAATTCCCCCCCCCACTATTTCAGAGCTAGCGTCATTACTGAGCCGGGCTGGCCTATCAAGAGGGCTGACCGTGGAAACTATTTCGGATATTGGTTTGAGTATGCATGATAAAGCTGCTTGTAGCCTTTCATTCCTGCGCAGTAAGTTGTTTTTGTAAGTTGCGCAGACATTATTTTAGAAATCTAGGCCTCTTTTAAGCCATACCAAATCAATTACATCGTAGTAGAGTCAGACCTCTTGTGAGTAAGTTGGATCTCGGCTAGCAAGCCTGGTTCTGTCTGCACGTAGTCGCAACCTCAAACTTTAAGAGATTTTATATTAATAAGTTCTTTATGTTAATATAATAGACTTTATAAAACACTTCGTGTATGGAGCTTTCGACAAAACGTATCCATCTCTGTAGGAAGACTAGTTCTTCTTATGTACTCAGGAATTTAGAATCTTACACTAGGATCGATCAAATTTTCAAAGGTCACTTCAATGATGTCATAGTTACATTTTTTGCATTAAAACAAATGCCCATCTTTGTGAAAATGTGTTTGCAAATTGCCTCTTTGAAAAAGTCCGAAAATTGGAAGGAATGTCCCTACATAAAGTCTTTATATTTATCTAACAACAATAAAACACTGTGATCAAAGGGCTCATAAATTAGGCTCTGCAATTATATTTTATAATTAGGCACTGAATGGAGCACTGGACGCATTATGCTCAAAAGTCCGCATGTGCTGTTGACATAGGTCACATGCGGTGGCCTACGTATGCAGAGTCCTATGACTTAAAGTTTATAAAGTGTGACACCACGTTGGAACATAGAATTTTAAATAACTTGTGGTAAAGATTGAATCATTGCCATCTGAGTGTGCTACAGTCAGGCACGCAACCAGGGGTGGGTCCTGGGGAACTAAACCTCAGCCTTTTTCTCGAAAAGACTGAAATACCCTTTTCCTTCGACAATTTTGATACTGTTCATTGTATTTTTGTTCAGTGGACCTGTTCATACTCTTTGTTGCACATGGAAACACCGAAATTCTGTTGTTTACAAGTTTGGAAAATATGGTTTCAAGATGCACTCTCTTGAGAAAGTGTGCCTTCTTTGATTAGAGCCTTGCCCTAGGAAAATCCTAGTTGCACGTTTGGCTGTAGTCTCATTCTAGTATAAAGACCCATCCTTTGTATGCTTAGCGTATTCCAGAATACATAATTTTAAACTGCACTAGTAAACAATTACCTAGATGTAGACACTTTATAAGAAACTTACACACAGAAGGCCAAAAGAACTTGTATTACTATAGACAAGAGCATTAAGAACTTTAGAAAAAACTTTATTACTGCAAACAATTGAAAATTGGGAGGCCAGTTCCATTTAATACCGTAAAATTTCCATAAGTCGTCTATAGCACATGCAGCAATTGACTTTTAATATTAAATCTATCGTAAAATTATTAAGTAATTTTTAATAGTACAACGTGATCCAGAGAGGTCAAGAAATATGGAAGTTTATAGACTAGGCATAGAGCTAGGTACTTTATTGAAAGCCTTGCACTTCGACCCGTTTGTTATGGTGAAGTATCGAAAACAAGAGTATACTTTTCAATCGATTCGAAAACCCATAATTAAGTAATAAAGTTCGTTATATTTGATTTTTACATTGTAGTCATCATAAAAAACACTCGTTTGGTGTTAAACCCTATGGTGATTGCTGCGTCCTTTGGGAGACGCACCACCTCGCTGTCAACTATGCTTTACGAATCGAGTGATCGAAAGCCTGACGTAGTATGCATTTTCAGTAATACTGTTTGTTCTCTAACCCATCAAGTCACTCATACCCCCATTATTGGGGAGCAAAGGCTGGCGAGAAGAATCTATCTTACATCATCTGGAATATTCTACTTGAACTGAAATACTATTGGAATTCGTCTTAGTTATGTACCATTATGCCTTACAATAGAGATGCAAGTTTTTAGCTTACCTCGACGCAGCAGACGAACACAATATAGGCAGTAGCTATGGAAATTTGCATCCGTAAAGTCAAAAAATGAGACCTTCCCATCTTCGTAGACTGTTGACGGCTGAAACCTTGAAACACTCGCTAAACGTTATTCCTTTGTTCAATTATTTTGTAAGTATCAATGTGATACAAGAATGTTGAGCTCAGGTAAAGGTACTTTGAATTATAACAGGTTGTTTCAAGAGTAATTGATTGGAAATTAGGCACATGATAGAGTAATATGCCTATACTACCTAAAGAAGCACCTCATGTATCATGTGACAAAAATGTGTACTTTCTGTAACCTGTTCCCAACAGAAGTCAGAGCTCACGAGTTCTGATCTTGATATCGTCCTATTATCTTGAATCTCACATCAAAGCCGAGTAGACTCAACCAGCTGATTGTGGGAGAGACGTGGAACTTATACAGTAAAGTTTCTTTAAGGAGAAACCTCTGTACAGCGGACAGCTAGTTAAGGCGGAAACTTCTTAGCAGTCACTGGCAAACCATATAGGAAATGCCATGTGCTCTTACGCTATATAAGGGACATCTCAGTAAACAGTGGACACTGTTTCTATACTCCAAGCACGAAAGCATCAATAAAGTGGACACTTACATATTCAGCAAACAAAAAATACAATATGCCGTCCATTTAACAAAGTTTCACGCCTTGCGACCCTGGTTCCTTTTTATTATTATTATTAAAAATATTTAAGGAGGGTTGCCCTTCAGCTACAGCTGCTTTTCAAGGGGCCCTCCATTTAAATACAATACATGTTTTGAAAAATAAATTTGAAACAAAAAAAGCCTAATTACAATGTCTACTACCTAAAAGCGATATACCGTTATATAAAATATTATTTACAAAATTATTAAAGATACAATGATAAAAGTACAAAAAATATATTGGTAAAAAAATAATTTCAAGCTATATACGTAATCTACCTTACGCTTGCAGAATTTTTATTCATGTTTCATAGCGACCAAGACTCGCAAAATTCCCTTTCTTCCTTAAACTTTGAGCAGAAGGCCATTCACAGCCTTTGTTTTACTTTCTGGCAGATATGTTTGCATGGAGCTTCCAATCCCTAGCAACTACCTCCATTTATTTTTCCAACGATGTGCTTAGATAAGTTCGCTTTGGAGGGGGGGGGGGCGCTCAGAGCAAAGTCGCCACCTAACTTTTTGACCAAGTTTATCTTCCAGAACACAGGGAAGCAAAGGTAGTAGTTACCATTAAAGTTGAGTTATTTGCAAAAGCACAAAAAGAGAGTTGACCATGACCAATCATGACCAACAAAATAAATGGATTGCATTTTGAAATTTGGCCACACTCTCCAATGAACACTAAACTCCTTGCAGCATGACCAGCTTCTCGAAAAATTCAAAAACAATGGGGCTGTGACGCCCTCCACTTCATCCAGTGAGCATTTCTATTCCGTCCCTCCCCCAGTAACTAGAGAAAAAACTGTGCTGTTTTTAGTGTAAGAAGTATTTTCACCAATTCATTTATCGCCATTGATGAAAATGATGTCACTCTTGTTCCCTGGATTCTCAGAATTTTGGGTGCAGGGAAGAGCTTGATTAATAACTGCTTCCAGTATTTCTTTAGAACTACGTATATATACAGCAGTACCAACATTGGACCTCACTACAGCAGATGTGTATCACCCATGCAATGCTCATACTGGATATAATCATCAATTGAGGTTGCTTTCCTCCGCAGAGGCTGTTCATTTACTAGAGACCAACCACACAGTTACTTAAAAAGTTGCTTACAGTATGACAAAAGTCTTTTTTCCCTTGCTTTTAAATGACATTCTATTATTAGTCAGTCTCCCTAAAAAGTTGTTCCTCGCAATTTTCATGTCTTCAATTTTCCAACCCCCTCCCATTTGTTGAAACCCTTCTATTATCAATTTTCAGAACATTTGCACACTCTCCATCTATTCCTACCCTACCAACTACTTGGTACTCAAGAACACAAAAACAAAATCTCTCCTCTATAAAACTATACATTTTTATTGTATGGAAACCATGCCAAATACGTTCCAGAAATTCAAATAGCATTAAATTACCATTTTACTATGATTTAAATGGCTACTGTTTCTTATAACACCACCCAAATCAACCTATTGTCACTTTATTGAAGAAGATTTGACGGTATGTGCGAAGCATTTAATGGAATATTTGACCGTTTATCTGCTTGCCTGGAGATAATTTGCAATAACAAATGATCAATCTCACTTGTGGTAATCAATCCGATGCCATAAAAGATCACGGTATAAGTGAAACCGAACTCCTGAGCAGTTCCTATATCGTCTATCAATGCGAATAACGCAGCACCCATTGCCGCCACCGTGGTACCGAACAATATTTGATTTGCTTTAGCAGTCCGGGAGGAGGAGGAATTGAAAAGGTATTGTTTCCCAGGCCAGATCACCAAGGTGTAATTTAAGATAAGGCAGCTCCATTGTTTCACCACGTGCTCGACATCCCTAACAATAGAGCCGCGTTATAGTCTATTTAATATGGCCGACTATGGCCAACAAAGCCAGATGTAAACACGGGGCTGTTCAAACAAACAAATTAACCTCTCTTTATACGTCATCCTGTAGAAATACGCGAAGAAAACGGCTATATACATCGTCCTGTTATTTTACAAATCAGTTCTTCTGAAAATCTCTACTTACAAAAACGTTCGCTATATCACAACCGCTAGCCTACTTGTAAAAATGTCCTATTCTCACAAGGATTTATTTCTCCTTCGAGCAAATACACTTTAATTTACATACCAAACAATTAATATAAATAGAATAACAACTGGTTTTCACTGTAAATATGAATTGCTCTATAAAATACCATTTTCATAATTTCAAAATTTGATTGCATCATGCATAGGCTTGCTAGCCTTGCAGGTTGTTTTTTGTATGAGCACTTGATGTTCACGAATGTCTATCTTCATTTATGAATAGTAAACTCCTAGGAAAGTTTATTTTACTACAGTGACTATCTAAAAACTGTTGGGTTGTGTGGTTCGTAACATACGAAGGTTCTTCTATCAATAAATAGCTAATGCGAATGATATGACCCAATGCATTTAAAATCCAAAACAATACTACTGTACCCATATATATATATATATATATATATATATATATATATATATATATATATATATATATATATATATATATATATATATATATATATATATATATATATATATATATATATATATATATATATATATATATATATATATATATATATATATATATATATATATATATATATATATATATATATATATATATCCATCCTATATCCTATATCCTATGTTGTTGTTTGCAATATGCCACTTCTAATTTGCAAAATATCCTACTAAGAACTGTTTATTGCCAATGTCAATTCTAATGCTTTTGCGAGGTTCTTTGCTACAGGTCTTCGTAAAGGGTCCCTATGCCAACACAACTCCATTAACTGTCTATATCTTGCTCCACAATGAATATCTTGAGGTATGCTCGGTCGCAAGTTGTACGCGACTACACCAAATATAACTACATGGTGATTCTTCGATCCGTACGGCTTTTCCCTCACCAGCATTTGCCATAAGCAGATGCCGAGCGAGTAAATGTCGCACTGTGATGTTGCATACTCCCCTCTGAAGAGTTCTGGTGCTCTATATGCATATGTACCAGTCAAATTCGATTTAGTTGGGCTCATTGGAATCTCGTTCCCCGACGATTCCATGGACTGGCAACAACCGAAATCCCCGATCTTGCACACATCATCCTTGGTTATCAAAATGTTCGTAGGTTTTATGTCCAAGTGAGCAATGCTTCGACTATGAGCATAACTAAGTCCCCTAGCAATATCAAGAGAAAACCTGAGTCGCCTCTCTTCGGGCATTGGCTCAGTCTCCACATCAGTTATGACATTCTGAAGAGTTCTCCTACTTACAAATTCCATCAGGATACAAGCACTGTCATCCATGGTGAAAACAGACAAAGTACGTACAATGTTTGGATGCCTTAGGTGCTGGATCGAGGCCTCTGCCTCAAAGCTCTCCCTTGCAGCTTTAGTGTTCACACGGTGAAGTTTCTTCATAGCAAATTTCCGTGAGCCGTAATCTACCGCGAAAACTGTCCCGAATCCTCCTGACCCAAGTTTTTCGCCGATGTCTAGTTGAGAAATGTCGATCTCTTCAAATATGTTGACTGGTCGATTCTCTGCACTTCTTGTTTCGTAGGACGAGGGTGCTGGTTTGAGCGATCTTTCTTTCTCGTTTGTCGCCGAGCTACTGCGAATCTTTCTTTTCCCACAGCCATCACTTTTTGTGTTTTCGCTCGCCGAATCGTAAATATCGAAGTCTTTTAAAAGGATAAACTTGAGGAATCCGAGGATGTCTTGATGTGATATGGTTCGTAGAACAGAGCAGAGCATTGTTGTTGCGTCCACTACCAATCTATGTCAGCGGATAATCACATGAAGCTTGTACAGCGGTTTCTGATCAGGTAGACCTAGAGCTGGCGAAGTAAATGTGCTCCCTTAGCAACGGCGATCCAAATCTGCAATGAAAACAAAAAGTCTATTGTAGTGGGGAGCCTAAACCTGTCCACAAGACAAAAGACAGATCCCTTTACTTTCAAGCGGCTACTACTAGCATTATCAAAGGACAATCCGTATGCAAATGGCCCTAGGATCCTATCACTTTATAGAAGTTATTGTTTTCGTCTCCATGGTGCCGCGTGCGTGTGCATGTTGAACAACGTGCTGTCCCGGGATTATAATATCCCGAGGGTACAACAAAAGAATACCTTCGAAAAACAATAGGACGAAGAACAATACATCAATTGTTGATACATCGGGATACCCAAAAGCACATGTTATGGTTTCAAGCTTCATAGGTCGGCGCTTTTGTTTGGCTAGCAAAGCCGGCTATTGTTGCAGGGAAGGATAAGTTGTGCTTCTGATTCGCGGTGCGTTACCAAAGTACAATAGGTATATTAAAATAGCACTGCCTTCTAGTTAGAACAGGTGAGCTTGGTGGTTTGCTAAAAATACCTGTTCCCAGGGATTCAAGGCATAAGAAAACCACGTGGGTCATTGCGAACAGCTAAGTAATAACCTCAGATTGGTAGTCTGGGATGAGGTTAGCGATTCGAGAAATGTTGAGAACCCTTATTTATAAGAAACGTAAGGCCTAGTACTAAAAGTTTCATGCTTTTTGACTTCTTTTTTGACTGTACAACACATTTGTAATAACAAGCAGATTTACAACAGACCTACTCTTAGACACTCGACAATTTAAGATACTTTTAGAGCTACAAGTAAAGAGTTAAGGAAAACTTAAGAGCTTTCTGTACCATCTTTCACAGTTTCAGAACCCCTTGTTTCCTCCACGGATATAATAAGTTTCCACAACAGTATGTTTTATGCTCTAAGCCTTATGAGCTTTAGAAGAGATAATTTTTTCAGTTTTGCTTTCGCTATCTTTGCAATATTTTCATCGACATAAGAAACTCATAAGACATTTTTACAGCTAAAATGTGGCCAAAAATAAGAAAATTTTATTACTTGGCCTTGGGCCATGTTTCTTATAGAAAAATGGTGCCTATGCTCTATAACAGTTCCTCAATTGTAACTGCACAGTCGTGCAGTATTCATTGTTGAGACAAGACTCTGTGGATATGTTTCAACGGGAACTCGCCCATGCACGCATGAACCACTTGCTACTAGGATTGCACACAGTTTATATGAACTTAGCTTTGTAATGCTCGATTGTTTGCAGTAATCAACGGTGTAGCGCATGGGCTTACATTTAGCATAACACTAAGGGTCCTCAAAAGATTGGGCCCCCATGAGCCTTCGTGAAAAATAACTCTGTGAATGAAAGGCTTATTGCATGAAATTGAAAGTGGTTTCCTCGGTGCGCTCCAGAATGCTTTATAACATAATTTTAGCGCCGCTATTGAAGTGCAGTAGACCTTTCTCACTGGAGCTGACACGGTAGCTGTCAAATGGTCTATGATTTCGAAAGCGCAATAACGTACATAGTACTTATAACCCAGGTATGAACTGTTCATCGAAACATGGGGACTTTTAGAGAGTAACATCTGAACATTGCAATTTGGATGTCTTGTGCAGGTGTCAATCCATTCCTCTATACACTTATTAAATACGTCAATCAGTTTCCCTTGATATAATTTGCAGTATATCTGATGTTTCAACTGATACGAATATTTCGTGTCACGATCGTCTTCAGAAAATAGCTTATGAAAACACCTGTCGCTGAATCCTGGTGTTAGTTCTCACATAAATTAGGCAAGTCTGCTAATAATAATTCTAGAGAACACATGCACCAATCAAACATCATGCAATATGATATCAGATATAACTTTTTATTCTTTATCATATTTAATCTTCACAATCGTTTGCATTAGTTTCAATCAAAAGTTGTTTGATATTGTGAGATTCTATGTGAAATAACATAACTTGTGTAGAGCTAAGAGTCTCCCTGTTTGACTGTGCGTAGCATTTTTACAGGGCTGTCTAGACTTTTGACAGCTTCTAGACTCTGGAGGCTTTCTAAAAGTCCCACTAAATCTGTTAGTTGCAGATCGTACATGATCTAGCAGCTAGTTCAGAGGAGATAGCAAAAGCGCGAAAGCAGCCCGCCAGGCCTTTAGCCAGCTTGAATTCGTAAGGGGGGCACAGCCAGTATATATAATACATATATGTACAAAATTCATTTCTGTAGGGGAGGCTAAGAGTCAAATTTCAAGAGTCCAGGGAGGCTTGCCCCCAGGCCCCCTTGGCTACGGGCCTGCATCCCGCGGTTGTAGGCTAAAGCAATTCTTATCTCAATTCTTGTAATTGTCTTTGCATGGGTGTACGGAGACCGTAAAGCTACGAGGAGCTGCAACTAGTGATAATCTTGAAGAATTTATCCGAATGAAATGGATTTCTGCCCAGCCAGGACTGCAGCCCCAATTCCCAGCCCCCAATTCCCAGCCCCCAGTCCCCAGTCCTCAGTTCCCTGCCTTATACACCTCTCAGCCGTGGAAACTTCCCACTGAAAGTGAAAAGAAAACTAAAAGGGTTTCTATCACTTAGCTTGTGCTCACAGGGAGTTGCAAAGCACATCAAAACTAACAAGAAAGGGGTTTCCCTTGCAAATTTTGTGTTTGCACCTGGATGAAAGAGAAAGTAGGATCTTCACCGGTCATTCAAATTCATTTAAAATCAGTTTTACTGTGCATTATTATCAGATAAATAGCATCATTTGGGCACGCAAAATTGAATACAAGTAACAATCATGAAATTTCGATAAATATAGGAACCTGCAATGCGAAATGTAGTGTCATTCTGCACCCAGGAAATCATGCCTACTCACCAACTTTCTTTAAAATAAAAATGTCTTTCACCTGCATATGATGCGTCTGTACGAGTGTATAATGTCGTCTGACTTTAGATGTAAGGAGTGATCAACTGGTTGCATGACACAGAAGATGGAACTTTAGGGGTTTAATTTGTCACATGTTGTGGTGAAATGCATCACATGTCTGCCTTGATAAATGTTGTGCCTAACTTGTGGTATGGGCAGAAGTCCCAAAATAGCCATTACTATTGATTATTTCTTTCAGAAGCAATGCAACCAGAGAAAAGTTTCTATCGGTAATGCAAGTTTAGGGGACACTGATGCTAACGCTATATGACCCTCAAAGAACTAGTGAGTGTTAGCTTTTGCCGTACCGTGCAGGAAAAACTTTCGTTTTCTGGGGTTGTGACTCGCTGCATCCAAGTGCTTGTGTCTGGATGCCCAACAAATATCCGTTTAGCATGTATCTCCATAGGCCAAGAAGCAGCATTGAAATGATTACATTTAATACATTCTAACATGTAGGTATGGTAAACAGTACGTAGACCAAAAGGTAAGGTAGAATTTGCAGCTGAGCCCGTGCGCAAGCATTGCCTGTCATTGGGGGTTTGGAAAAAGCAGACACTCGAAGATGAATGGGTTGCACCCAGTTAAAAGGGGTCCAGCCCTGTTCTCAGCAAACAAATTTATGCCACCTTGGGACTTGAGATTCTAAACACGTTTGTAAACCATACGAGTTCATTGCATATTCCATGGTACATTCGTTGATATATTAACACTTAATTTTTCATAGTGCAGCTCAATTAGCCCATCCAACTTATGAGCACGGGGTCCATGAATCTTTCAGTCCACACCTGCCTCTATTTTCTAGTTTCCCTTCCCCAATAAAGAGCTAAGTGACTGCTGCTGGATCAGGTCCTTAACCTAGGGTGGCCTGGGGCAAGGTCCTCGGAGTTCCAAGTAGTAACTCCGCTTTCTCCCCCTTAGGAATAAGCTGAATGGGTTAAATTAGCTCTTATAATTAGCTGTATTTTTCAGCCTACTGTACTGAATTGGATTATATTATATTATTTATTATAGAGTTTTAGAGCATGCTTTTATAGAGCATTAAACCTTAACCATGTAAGTCAATGCAGCTTGAATACCATTGGGAGGTACTAGGCCACTCAGCTGATCGATACCTGCCACTCTCTGGTTAACTGTGCGCCACCACCCCCTCCCCCATAAGAAAATCACGCTGACTACGAGGCTGCATCGGACCTGATCAGTACAGACCTACCACCAAATATTCCTTTGAGAAACGCTTCTAGTCGTATTTCAAACGTGCGTTGTAGCTTTGCCGTAAACTTTGCAACATTGCAACTCACTGTGCAACTTCATGCCTCAGCTTTGCCAGATTATGACAAAACAAAAAGAGTTTGATTTATCCTGCACAAAATACAAACGTTGCCCATATGTATTCGCCTGAGTGACATAGTCACCTCAAGTAATATCAATGCCGAAGAATATCAACAAAGAATGCTATTAAATAAACATGATAAAACGGAAGCAGAACAATTGGATAATTACCTGGCAATTTTAATTGAAATTTGCGAACTATAACTGCTGTTGCCAGGAATACGGCGGTATTTGCTGTTCACAAGAAAGAAACCTGAGAGATCTGCAGAGTTTGGAAAGCTCTACGAGAAGCTTTGGTTGAAACTGTTCCTCAAGGCAATAGTCTGTCTTGTTCATAGAAGTGATACTGCGTAGGAATGACGTAAAAGTGCGGTGAAAAGCGAACATTCCAAGCCCATGGTGCTATGAAGCAGGAACGACAGGGTGATTTTCGAAACTAGCCCGTAACAATACACTTCAAGTCATTCTGACGTGAACACAGCGACTATCTTGAGCAAATTTACGAAAGTCTAACATTTTTGCACTAGTTTCAGAGTGCTTAGCTACCATGACTGATAAGTTACGTCCTGTGTTTCTGACTTCATATGGCAGTTAGTTAGCAGCTTTGTAGGCAGTTGGCAAGTGGCCTAGCCAGTTATTAAATTTGTCTGATATTGAACACAAAAAGCTACGATGAAAATACCTTCCTAGAATTCAAAGAATACAAGGTCATAATCCAGTAGATAGAGGTTTTATAATCGTAGGCTTGAATGACGTGTTCCTCATTCCTGCGCAGAGTTTCGGATGAGGATTGTTCCTATAGCTAATACCTGGGGATCGCTCGGTCCAAGAGCTACTTACTCGCTTTGGTTGACTTTGAACGGTCCGTAGAAACAGCGGTGCCAAAAAGGGGTAGAAGGGGCAGATTTTCCATAGCTCTGAGCCTTAGATGGATCCCCGAAGGTTATGAAATGATCCTTTAGTGATTGCAATAACTTTCAATTTTCATGACAATGCCATCTAGGGCCTTGTATTTGTCATTTATCCTCAGAGAAGCACTTGGCAGGCCAACATGGAGTTTGAAGGTTAAGTGGAAATTGCAAATTACCCATGGTTTTGTAGCTTATTCTCCAGCATGGTCAGGTGCTGCATTCCTGTAATTTGTAATCCAGTTCAGCTTTTGGCCTGGCCCCTCACAATACGCTCTTAAACCGGAAACGTATTGTGATTGGTTAGCTGTGCTGAGCCTTAGCGACTCGGTAGCAACCAGCTAATATTTACAAGTTGTGCCATACTTTCACTATTTAGTGGAGTGAAATGCAACATGTGGTGAACTGTTCGACGGAGAAAACACTTGAATTCCATCACAAGTTATTACTAGAATTGACTGACTTTTGCTATTTTTCATTTTTCTTCATACACTTCGTTGAAAGGATTGTGTCTCGTTATTGAATGTCGTTTGAACTTTTGAGCTGCAGTTAGGCCATTGACTTCCCGTTTCATCGCACTATGTTTACGAATGTGTATGTATTATGTTAATCGAAATTAGTTGCTGTATTGATAGTTTGTTAGCTTATCCCTGAATTGCTGTTCATCAAAAAGGATTGGCTCTCGTTATTACCAGCTACTTGATCGTTATAATATTTCAACTTCAGGTTTTGGTTAGGCCAGTGGCTTCTCGTCTAATTATTGCACATCGCTTTTATATGGTGTGAATAGCGCTCCAAGATCATGCCGAATTATTGCTCTGTTTACGGCTGCTATAGTTCTTCAGTGAAAAATCCAGACTTGTCATTTTTCCGTTATCCTAAGGATGTAAAACTGCTTAACGCTTGGGTTTGTCGCGTAAGGAGAGAGAATTTTACCCCTAGTTCAACATCATATGTATGTTCTAGGCATTTTCTTGAACATGACATGTACGTGCCAGATACAGACACGCCACATACCTACAAAAAACGCCGCCTATGCAAGGGTGCAGTACCAAGCGTTAATCTTCGTGGTAAACCTGACGATGAGAAAGTAGGGAAGCGTTCCACTCGTGTCCTAAATAGAGACAAAAGAACAGCAGAATCAGCAGATGCTGTAGAAGTAGTAGGTCTGGACGCCTTTGAAAACGCTGCTTTTAAGCCAGTCTTCGCAACGCCAGCTGCAAGCTCCTGTGAAAAAATTTGTAATGCAACTGCTGATGTAGAACAACTTGTACAAAAAATCGAATGTCTTCAAAAACTTACATTTACGTTTTCAAATTTGTCTGATACTGACGTAAAAAATTATACTGGCGTTGCAAGTTCAATTTTTGAAGCAATTGTGGACATGATTAAAGTAGTTTCCCCATTAAATTATTGGTCTGGCAAGGCAGTTAGAACAATTAGTGTGGAGAACCAACTTCTGATATGTCTTATGAGACTTCGACTTGATTTGCCCTATTTTGATCTTGCTCAGAGATTTGGTTTGAGTCAGACAACTATTCAAAACATTTTCATGACTTTTCTACATGCTTTACATGAGATCATCGTTGTTGGGTGCATGTCCAGTATTCCATCACAATTAAAAAACAAATCGAGTTTACCAGATTTATTTGGAGATTTTACAAATTGTAGACTTATTATAGACTGCACAGAATTTAGAATTGCAGCTCCAAGGAGTGACCTTTTAGCAGCCTCAGCAGTTTACAGCAATTATAAACATTATTTGACAGCCAAGTTCTTAATCGGTGTAGCTCCCAATGGAGCAATTACATTTGTTAGCCAAGGGTTTCCTGGAGGCACGAGTGACAAAGTAGTTACATGTGAATCTGGAGTTTTATCACACTTAAAGGTGAGTCTTATGGCAATATGGACTCTAGTCTGCTTTGCACATCATGTTTCTATAATGGTTTTAAGTCTCCTCATGAAGACATACCTGAGCAACTTAAAAGGATAGGCATATATAGCTTTGCCATTGGGTTAGTTACTAAGTATTGATGATTACCTCCTGTGTATTACTGGTATTATTTCATGAAGGTACTCTTAATTGTAAGCTGAGTAAGTTCCTTCTCTTACAGGCTGGTGACTTGATTTTAGCAGACAAAGGATTTGTCATTCATGACATACTTCCAAAGAATGTTTTTTTAAATATGCCTGCCTTCCTTTCTGGTAAAACCAAATTTACAAAGGAAGAGGCTGTATATTCTCGAAAGCTCTCAAGATGCAGGATTCATGTAGAAAGAGCAATTGAGCGGTTAAGGAACTACAAAATTCTTGGATACATTAATGGTCATCTAAGGCCTTTCACAGACATAATTGTTCAAGTGTGTGCAGCACTTGTTAACCTACAGACACCCATTATAGCAGGAATTTTCCAAGAATACCAGGCAGGCATTACTTCCAGCAAAGACCCAATACCATAGACTATTGTATTGAAACTGATATATTTTTACACTCATTACTCATCCTCTTTCAAAAAACAGGTTGGAATTAAGTCATTCAAATAAAACTCCTTAAGCATGGGGACATACTTGGCCTCCCAAGCTAAGTCTTTCTCAATCCTCAGAATTGCACAGTCCACTGTAGTCCAGATTACAAAATGGGCCCATGTAACATTAGCTGCCAGAATCTCTGCCTGGACTTGATGCCAATAATTGTGTTCTTTGTTTAGCTCTTTGGTAGCTGTTAGAAAAAAACTCTTCTTTTTGTCCTTGCCCTTTAATTCTTCAGCTACCATTTGATTTATGGAAGAGTTCCTATGAGACCAAGGGCATTTTATTTCTAATACCCCTTGAGTAGCTGCCCCCTCTTGACTCATATCAAAAATTATCCCATCAGGACTACTTCCCAAAAACCCACAAGGAAGCAAGACAAGACCAATTGGCTGAACATGATTCCCAGTAATTTCTTGGTATTTAGCAATAGCACTGGCTTCATGCATTTGCCCCCACAATACTGAGTCTTTGCTGCCAATTGAATACTCGCCCCTTAGTCTTTTGAACAGTGATGGTGGAAAGGGTTTCTTACTTTGTTCCTTTCTCAAACATGCAGCAATGACCTCACCAAAATTGCTTCCAGTCAACCTAAGTTTACGAAACTGGCCCCACAATGCAGATTTTCTTTGTTCAACAGTTGCCCTAGCAAGCCAAGAGATTTGCTCCTTAGTTACTGTAGCTTTTTCAATAAATATACATTTATCAGTGATAAAATCCTCCATAATATCCTCTATTAAGTATGGTGCCAAATTAGATACTGAATGTGATGGCTCAGGCCCTAGGATCCACTGAAGTGGCAAGCAATCTCCACTTTTAGATGCTGCTGTTAATTTTTCACAAAAATAGTCCCTGTCTTCTGTTGTGATCTCTCTGGAGCAGGCTTTATACCCAGGTTTTGGGTGAGGAAAAAATTCTGCCAGTGTTTTAGTGCCTAGTTTGGCAGCTTTCTTTGGTTTTGCCAGCCAGGTATTGGGCAAGTCAGTCTTTGACATACCCTTTTTGTTCACATAAATGGCCGTTGCAGCCATATGGCTACAAATCCAATTGCCACGAGGGCATTCACAATTCCCCATTAAAATACCACCATCACCATCAATAGTAAGAGTCACCGAGTAACTCTTATCTTTCATGGATGCCCTTACTTTGGAAACAACTGTCAAGCCAGTCAAACGTAAGTCTAGCACAAAGTCAGCCTTATATTTCAATTCTCCTTTGGTTATGGTATTGGTATCCTCTTTGAAAAAATTCACCATTCCAGCTATTGTGATTATTTCATTAGCCATCTTTGAACTTACTCCACGAGATTTATGGACGAAGCGACAAAACGATGAATGTATTTTAAAGAACTCAAAAAATGAACAACATATTATATACAACCAAAATCAATATGTATTGCGGTAAAACGAGAATTCAATGGCCTAACCGCGCAGCTCAAAAGTTCACACGATGTTCAATAACAAGAGAGAGAATCCTTTCGACGAAGTGAATGATGATAAATTAGCAAAAGTCCAATCTGGTATTAACTTGTGATGACACTCAAGTTTTTACTCCGTTGGAATCTTCATTAAGTGTTTGACACTACACTAATTAGCAGAAGTATCGTGAAACTTATGAATGTTAGCTGGTTGCTACCGAGTCGCTAAGGCTCAGTACACTTGACCAATCACTACACGTTTCCGGTTTAAGAGCGTATACCTTCTACTCTTCATTTGATCCCATTGAAACATAATTGCCTACCCCTACTCAAGTTAGTAGCTTTCTGAAGTCTCATCATCCTCCTCCACATTGTCATCTTACTTTATTTTAGGATGAACCATACTATGAAATTGACTGGAGCGAGAAATATAGCCCTAGAAAAACTAACTCCAATTGTCCTGTCTCTTTCAAATCCGTACCTTCGGAAACTTTATGCAAAATGTAAGTTTTGATTGGTTGGCAGAAGTAGTAAATGCTTTATTATTCGGCCAGTAGCCACTCCGGTACAGTGATAAAATTGAAACTTGCTTGTACACATGTGCAACATCGACTTTACAGCTGATAGGCTGTCTACTAACGAATGCAATTTATTGGTGGAATAAAGTCAGTACACGTTTCATTACAAAATAAACTTCCCTTACTTTCCCTCCAACCAACTAATCAGCAATGCTGAATTGCAACCCTAATATTTCTCCTCCCAATACTTTAAAAGTAAGGTGGCACTCCGGTGATTAGGTAGAAAGCAGAACAAGGTGTTCTGTTGATATTATAAAGCACTGTCAATGCGCTAACAATTGCGCCTACATCACCTACGCGCCCTCTTAAAAATTGAGTTTTTTCGTCACATTTATGCATGTACTGCTTAGCAACTTTAGGCAAAACACAAACTGCAAGAATAAAAAGACAATGAAAGAAGCCCCTTACCTCTAAACGTTGTTTGATCTTGTAGCTCCTTTCAATCGATTATATCCCCTTTATATCTTACATTTGCAGATTTCACCCTGAAATGAAACAGGTAGCGTATTTGTGCAGGTGCGCTTAACTACCCTGTTAGCGACTATGACAATGCAGTACTGTAAATAGCAGACAATATTGTCAAGGATCATTGCACACACTTGTGACCTTCTACAGACACCTGGCCTGTACACCTCAAGGGAACTAAAAAGCGCCCTTAACAATCATACGTCCTCAGAGACTACACCGGTTTTCTCGCTTTGTACACATTTGGAAAATACACGAACCGCACAACAAATACAATTCTCGATGTGCTAGGGAACCAAAGCGCAATGCCCCTTGTGACGTCACACTGGGCACTAGGGATGCCGTGTGTAATTCACTGCGATGGACACACAACTTGAAAGGCATATTGTGGTAATATGGAACGTGTGATGCAAATGAACGAGAATAAAGCAACTCAATGTGAAACACTGCTATTTCAGTTTAGTACTTGGAAAATTGTCAATCCGTAGAGCTGATGTTTAGCACCATAGATTGATGTCCATGAAATGTATGCTTTCATACACCCTGCAACATTTCCACAATACAAAAATTTGCAACAACATCATACAAAATAATTCAATTGCAAAAGCAAATTATTTAATAATATTTACCAAGGTAATGTTTTCTCGCAGATTCCTCCAATCCTTCCTTCTTCCTAAATGATAGCTGTTAAATCCACAGATCGTACACGGCGCAAAACTTTGGTAGTCCTTAAGCAACAGGTTTGGTTCTCCTCAAAGCTCAGCTTTCAAGGTTAATGTACCTTTATATACGATTTCGCAATGAACAGCCAGGTGTATCCAGCGCAAAGAATAGATGTGCAAATTGCGTGGTTGAGGCGTGTATTGTAACTCAAAAGGCCATAAACAGACTTATAATGGCAATCCATTAATCAGACATGCCATTTATATCGATGCCTTTTGAATACCGAAATTTCCTGATTTCATTCTACATGAGGCTTCATTTCAGCACTGCTCTGCATAGGATCCCACATAGTTTCCATGAACCCCTCATAAGGTGCTCTCCTGCAAGAATCCCGAAACTGATAGTAACAAGTGAAACGGAACCAACGGTTTGCTCTCTACGTTGCTATGGGAAACTCATGGATATGGAAACTGCTTCTCTTAGGATGACGACACGAGCACAACCAACGAATTGACAGCCCAGATATAAACCCCCCTGTCCTTTATAATAATAATTTCAATTGTTTAAGGACGGTAGCCCATACAGCAAGCTGATTTTCAAGGGGCCATCCTTTTTACAAAGTGAATATAAATATAAAAAATTAATTAAAGTCTAGAATGACATACAAGCTACAATTTATTATTATTTACATACAATCATTAAAACAATAGTAATAAACAGTAAGGGATATCAAAGTGTGAAAAAGTAAGAACTTGGTAAAGTTTCTGCATTAAGAGCAGAGTTTTTTAAATTGCTATCTGCAGCAAAGGAAAGGGGGGCAGATGACTCCTTCTTGCAGATGTAGATTAACTGGCTGAAGCATGAGAATAGTTATCCGAAATCTGAGTTAGTCATCCTAACTTTGAATTCAGTCATATTCTAAATACTTATTCAACAGTTTTCTCTTGAAAAAGTAGGCGATGTAGTGTCACACAGATTGACATGGAAGCCTGGCCACCAAGACGATACTCTCATCCACGCCATTCTCCTTATCAACTTATCAATCTACAGTCTGTTCTCTTTTTCTATTTGAAACTCCTGGAGTTAGGGCACTGGGGGCTTATTTATCTTGGATGTGTTTCGATGGGGACTAATACAAGAGGAGACTATTTCTGTTTGAGGGGGGCTTATAAAATTGTCCGCATTTGCCACAACAAACTTCTTTTCACAAACTTTCTTCTCCATAATATGTAACGAACTGTTTAATATGGGCATCAGTCTATAGAAAGATCTTCCTCTCCGAGGGAAATAACGTTAAATTGAGTGCCTCCAAGCGCTCATTGGAGTGAACACGGCTGTCATTTGTTCTTGATAAATCTTTTTACTTTTCTCTATAAAAAATTAAATAATTAATAAAAACTAATTTTTATTTTTTAAATTTTTAAAAGTTTTTCTTTCTTTTATTTTTGATTTTGTTATAGTTTTTTAGTTGTAATGCATGTCTATATCAGTTTGTTTTCAATTTAATGAGCATATACAAAAAAAGAAAGATCTTCAGCATCTTTTGTGATTAGGACTTGTTGTAGAACTAGCTGGGCATTAATTCAAAGAGAGCTTACTAGATTTTGGGACAAATCAAGGCTTTATGGCAAAAGTTCTACTACTTGATGTCCATCTCGAAACACTGTAAATCGGTATTACTGAAGCAATACCCTCGATTTGGAAACGAGGCTGGGCTTCAAATAACTCACTCAGACAATAGTGCTAAGACTTCGACGTATAATAGCCATTCTTTTATCGTTTGGAGTTATTTTTATTTTATTTTTATTTCACATGTTTAAGGAGGGTAGCCCTTCAGCATAGCTGATTTTCAAGGGGCCCTCCATTTACAAAAGCTTACAAAATAACTACTAAATATAACTATATTAACCTAATCACAATAGAACTATGAAAATTACAACTACAATACTAATAACAATACTTTAAGGACCCCTATTAAAACCCTATTATAAACTATTAAAGACCCCTGTGACACCCTAAAATAAATATCTGTATACAATAGAATAAAATAATAGAATAAAATAAAATAGAATAAAATCTGAATGGCAACACCTATCTACAATTTGACAAGACATTGTTTAAAGCTGTATTGTTTAAAGCTGAAAGTTCTAAATTGAGCACACAGTTATGGTATTAGCCAATACTCTAGTAATTTCTAAAATAGATAAATCTCCTTTAGGAGAGGAAGAACAATGCTTTTTTAATTGGAATTCTTGATTCCCCAACAACTTACGAAATCGCCTTACTACGTTTTTAAATTGACACTGAATTACAGATTTCTATACATGTCCCTTGGGCAGAAAGCTTTTGAGGAAGAGGAAATAAAGCAATTTCTCGCGAGAATAGCAGCATAAACAATCTTTATTATATTCATTGGAGGACAGAATTCAATAGACCATGAGTTATAGCTCTCTCGAGACTCAAATCAAAGCAGTCAGCTATTTCGACAATTTTAATTGAAAACAATTAGCTTTAAATGCTCTTTACAATTGTACAAGCTCAATTTGGCCATGATCCTGAGTGAAAGTAATCAAGCACTGTCTTGCAATCAAAATCAACTGTTATGTGACAAGGCCAATGTTGGCCAATTTCTACAAGCAATGCATACTGTACATATTATCGATAACTGGAAATAGGGCCATGCATGTTTTTCTGTGGTTTTGGGAAACGGTACATGCTTCAAATTTGTCTCCTCAAGCACAATGTATCTTATTTTTTCTTTCATTCTCCGATAAATTTATTTCCAATTTTCAACTTACTTGGGGTGAATTTTAAATCTTGTATTCAACAAAAATTGCGCAGTTGTAACGAGCCTGTATAAATTTCAGTGCAACTTTCCTTGAGCATTACGTCATAAATTTATTTGGAAAGAATATGTTTATAACGCAATTTACTTTCTACAAGCATGGAGACGGAACAGGAATAATTTCAGTGTCTCATATGTAGTTTGTTTGTACTTTTCAGGAGCAAAACTATTCCCTGAAAATGCTACCAATGAAGACAATGTTCATATGCAAAAGCATGCATAGTCAATTAGTGGACATACCCTGGTTGGATATAAGGTAACTGTAAAGTAGATCATGCATTGGGGCCTGTATAAAGTATAAGATATTCAGTAACGTATGCTATTACATATTTTCTACTATAAACCAAAAAATTTACAACTATGATAAGAAATAAACATGTAGTATGAATTCAAATGGTAACTTCAATTTTTCATATACATATATACAGAGAGATTTTGAGATAAAATATTCTTTTCACAGTTCTTTGTATTTGCAAAACGTTATGATTTTCATAAGTCGAGCGGGTAAAACTTTGCACCCAAGAAAATGAAAGCTTGTCTTTGCAAGCTGTGAAGATCAAAAGCTATGGTCACCGAAGAGATAAATAAGCAGGTAGCTAGATATACGAAATAACGAACCTGATGAGCAAATATAGATGCTAATGCAATAGGGTAAATAGGACAGGAATTTTTAAGTTGATCATGCAAATAGGAAGGAGGTAGTAATTTAAAACACACCTGGAACACTTTTTTATGTACACCTAAATATGTAATCTACTGCTAGAAGTTGCTCACATGCATGCCACTGGTAGTGATGAAAGACACAAAGTTATCTAAGTCTGCACTATGAGTGACATTTGTAAACTTCCTAATTAATCTGCATATGAATAGAATAGACAAAAATAAATAAGGGACAGCATGACAAAGATAATTACAAACGAACTTTTAACACAATTTCTATTTTAGAGGTAAACCAGACTTAGAGCGTTGAAGGACCAGGAAGTTTTTGGAATAATTTATTGCAAAATGTCCATTTTTACAGATAGGCTATAAGTTACGGGGACACCGGAGCATATTTTTGAGTGGGGAGGGGGGGAGCTGGGGATGAGTTGCAAGTCCATATGGAAGTATGCAACAATGGGTCAGGGGCGGAGCCCCTGAAAAATTTTGCAATCCACGCCCTATAATTCAGTGGGAAACACCCTGTTTGACTATAGACATGTATCCTGTCTTGGTAGAAAACGGCAGATAAAATCATTGAAGTGTTAGTGAGAAAACTGAATAGACCTCATTGCTACTCTATAAAGATTTCTAGCCAGATCAGGTAAAATGATAGAGACACGTCTTCAGAGTAACGAGATCATGTTAAGCGCTAGGTGACCAAGAACACAGAACCCTTCTCTGACTTTACATGTTTATGAGATTTTTGGACCAGTCTATGCCACCACCTTTTAAAAAATCTCAGGTTATTTACCTCCAATAGGTTCTGATGACTCCGGCACTGGTACTTTTTAACAGCGAGTGAGCTTTAACACGGAAAAGGAGATATACTTTCTATTTGGATCGAATGATTCAATCTTGATATCATACATGAGCAGATAAGTGGGGGGGCTGCAGCCCCCCAGCCCCCCCCCCTGCTCCGGTGTGCCTGAGTTACGTGTTTCATTTGCATCACTGAGATTATTGAGAAGATTGTTAGACACTGAACAGTGTTCTACCTTCCGAACTAAAATTCAGCACATCAAATTCTGGGCTTTCACTCGGTCACCATTTGCTAAGTTGGATCATGAAAAGCTTCTATTGCAAGAAATTGGCTAAACCAGGATCACTAAGCAGGTACCCGCAGGTACCATGTCACCCACGATAACCATATCTGTCGCCAGTAGGCCAGTTCTAAAAGTGTAAGATAAAACTAGGCACTTTTGTCATTTCAGAAGTGTGCTATGGGAGCTACTGCAGAATTGTAACTCTCCTAGATATAGATGGCCTACCCCAGCAAACTGTACACTATTCGATAGCTCTCTGTGAGTAGATTACGTTGATACAGTCATTTACCACATAGCTCAAAACTTTCGAGGGGTTATCGAGGGGTAGGGGTCAGGGTTTGGGCTAGTGTTTAAATAGTAAAAATTATGAACATTTCATCGATTTCTACTACTATCAACATAAAATCAATGATATAGATCAAATTTCAACACTTTGAGATGAGTTCTAACCATAACGCTAACCCTAACCTTAATGCTAACCCTTGTCCCTATCCCACTTAGCGAGCAAACGTGGCAGCCATGTTTGCTAGAAATAACTCGATAACTCCTCGAAAATCTTATCGATGTGGTAAATGACGGTATCATCGTAATCTACTCAGTGAGTGCTATCGAATGGTGTATAGTTTGTTAGGGTAGGCCATCTATTGTTAGGAGAGGTACGATTCTGCAGTAGCGCCTGTGTTAGCAAAGTAATAGTCCTCTGCAATACTTTGTGCTCTTGAAGTAGCTCTCAGTTTCAAAGAAGCTGTTGATCCCCGGGCTAAAATATTCCGAAGCCAAGAAAATATCCGTAGTAAGGTTTGAAAAAACCTGGCATGAACAAATTCTAGTGAGAAATCAGTAGTGCAGCAAAGCAAATTCGTTTATATAAATACAATTAGCAAAATTTAAGGTCAGTAATCTAGAGACAAGTTTATAGTTGCATTCAAAATAAGCTATTCCATTAATGCGAAATGTAGCATTCAAATTGGAGTAATGTTGAAAATATCTCTTGACCTTCAGGGAGTTGTAATGCGACTTGCACCACTCTCCTTGCCGCTGACAGTCTCTAGGGTATTTCAAAGAAGTACTTGCTGGTACTTATATCTGCATCCAAAGTTAAGCCCTATTTGTTCCTTAAGTTTGACTGCTTTGTCTGTGGCCGATAATCCTCACAAATATTAAGATGGCTTGTTACATTTACCAACAATATGCATGAGGAAACAATTGGTATCATGTGCATTAATAGCAATTTGGATAAAGATATGTAAATAACCTCAGCACGAAGCTAGGAACTCTGGAATCTCAGCACGTTGCCTATGGCACTCGAGAATTGGCAGTGAGGTGAGGTAAGTAATACTTCTGTTCTAAGTAGTGAATTCTTAAGAAGCACTGATATTTTCGATCAGAATAGGCGAATCAATTAAATAATTCAGTTGTTAGCAAGTGAAGTGCAGGCTCATTTGGCAAAGGCAGCACCAGATAGATGTCAATAGGCTAGCTACAGTACATTGTAAACAGAGGCGGCAGCTCACGTAAGACTAACGTGCAATGATCGGTTAAACTAAAATAGTGCTGCTGATTAAACTGTCCCTTAGCTGGTATAAGGGAGGGCTGGACCGCCAATACCCTCAATAATTCGTTGAGATTGTATTTCGAGATGATCCAAAAAATCATCCTAGCTCATAACATGATGCGATTCTGAAGCTTGATCTAACAGAATCACACAAAACAGGTATATCTCCGTGGCTTCATAGCTATGCCTTTATGGCTTCTTTATTAGAAATCTTATGAAACATGTGTTGAAAAGGTTGCGCACTTGATATAATAATTTATGCAATAGTGATAAACTAAATCATATACCTCAGCATATATATTATTTGCTCAATAAATATAAACAAGTTGTCAGTAACTTAGAGCTGAGTTGCAGTAGAGGGCCTAAATCATTCAATCATGATGTCAGTCAGTTAACCAGCAAGTCAGTCTGCCAGCCAGGTAGTCAGCCAGTCGGTCAATCAGTCAGCCAATGATTAAGTCTTTCAGTTTTTCAGCCTGCCAATAAATCTACCCACCAATCTTTCTGTCAATAATATGCTTCAGAGGTTTTAATTAACTTTGCTGTTATCTAAGAGCCAGTTAGAAAACTCAGAAGTTATTAGACAATTGCCAAAGCATGAAAACCTCTTGAAAATGTCTTGTAGGGTATTGCTAAAAACTATTGAAATGAACCAAAGGCTGACTTATGTGGAGAAAGGATATGACAAAAGTAATGCAGGTAGATTTAAAATGAAAGAAACCAAAATGAAAGTTTTCAATACAGCATTCAGATAGACAATAGATAGCTTTCAGAGCCGTAACTAGTTTGGCAATTCCCCCAAATTAAATGCTTCGGAACAAAGAGCTGAGGATTATATGAAAACATATCCTTTTTAAACGGTCTTACTATTAACTTTCATTCTTCTGATGATATTGCATATATCAGTTTAAAAGTAATTAATCCGTAGATAACTGAGTTTATTCACTCAAAAGAACAATTAACTCTATGTTAAAACGCCCATCGCTGACTGAAGCAGGTGTCCGGTATTAATACATATTCATTAACCAAGCCCGGTGCATTGCTTCTTCAGCTGTCTGCTTAATCCTTGATTGCACAGAACCTCAAAGAGCCTAGGAGCTAAACAGAAGACTTCTGCAGGGCAGTTATGGCCAGCCTAAAGTAACCACTATTGCATTAGGCCGATATTTGACTCGTTTGTCATTAGGACCTATGTGCAGGCCGCTATTGCATTGGATTTTCCAGTCTAATAGATTCATGTTTACAATAGTAAAGTTAACGTTTCACGTGGTCTCAAATCTTAGGGGACGCTCTGAAGAATTCTTCTGAAATTCACCCTTCAATCTGACACCATAACACAAGTTAGCCATTCCGTGCATCATTTCTGTGTCTAGTGTTCTGGTAAAATGTATAAACCGTATATTTTTAATCTTTTCATCCATTGCAAGTGCTCATTACACTGCAATAAGTTTAATCAGGATGGGGAAGGGGCAAGCTCGTCCCGAAACGTTCTACAACGATATGTCATAACGGCTTCGTCATCAGCAATGGCTTAGGTAATAATCCTGCGAAGCCACTCGTCGTTGCTTTCATTCTTAAGTTTAATCAGGTACTAAAATCACACATATCATTGATCGAACACACTGATCACTTGACGCATTGGAATATAATCAGTATCATCAGACCATAACATTACCAGAATGTAACTGTCAAAGACAAAGAAATGGTTATCTAGTGTCTATTAAATCCTGTAGCATTTCTTAGATGTTAGGGAGCAATCATTAAGTATCGGAGAGATTCGGATGGAGGGAAATGAGCAGTGGTCCGAAATGTTGATGCATGTTGGGATTGGAGAATGATATTTATAATAATTTTCGAACTGAGGCATAAAATGAAATTTCAGGAAAAAGTAGAAGAGGTTGGGTAGCCGGTACCTGAAAAATATTGTTAACGTGGGTACTTATCTTAGCGCTATCATTAAATCCTAGGGTATCAAAATATCTTGAGTCCTCAAATTAGAGCTGCAGATAATTTTGGCAAGTTTCACTGTTGAATACAATTTTTCACTTGCTTCCACCCCCTCCCTTTGATGATACCTAGCGACTTCCCTTTACAAACCTTTTATATGTTAGTTAATTTGCAACTTTATATTCTTGGAGAGTGGAGAAGAGAAGATAGACAAGAGCGCCCTTAGCCTATCTTTAGAGCGTACGTTGACCTATTTCATAAGAAACTTCAGTTCAGTTCAGGTCATATAATTATAATTCCATTATATACAAGTACAAAGCAAATACAAATACAGAAATCAATTAATACACCTAGAGAGACACATTAATCAATTACAGAAACAAATTAATCAAATAGAGAAACAAATTCAAAATTACTTAAATCAACAAATGGGATGTAGGGAATTGCTTAAAGGAGGAGCTCTCTCAATAGATAAACTAGTCGAGGAGAGAACCCCCCCCCCCACACACATACTGTTACCACCAGTGATAAAATCGCTAGGAATTTAAATTTCAAATATTTTATCACTGCAACCAGTAATTTAGCACCTAAATTTGCATAAATTGTATATAATCCTTCTGGCAAGTGGTTCATAGGCGGCATAGAAACTTGCAATGTCCATGATTTCATCTCTTAAAAATAAGCACTTAAAATGTCTGTAGCTTGCAATTTAAGTTAAGGTACTATTAAGGAACTTTAAGTACTAACATGTGGTCAAAAGAGCTCGTAGTATAATTAACTTTAACTATTCTATGGGCCTTAGCGAGCTCCACATTCATTCATAAGATTCTGCAAAGTATCATTTAAGAATGTCATTACCATTGTAAACGCTATCCCTGTATGGTTGAAAGATGTAGAGGGCTACACCCACACTCCGATAAGGTAACCATCTACAAACCTCCAAGAGATCATGTTAAACGCTAGGTGACCAAGAACACAGAACCCTTCCCTTACTGTACATGTTTATGAGACTTTTGGACAAGTCTATAGCCCCACGTTTTGAAAAACTTGGGTTACTTACCTCCAATAGGTTCTGATGACTCCAGCACTGCTACTTTTTAAAGGTGAGTGAACTTTAACACGGAAAAAGGAGATCTTTCTATTTGGATCGAATGTCTCAATGTTGACATCATACATGAGCAGAAAAGTTGGGGGGCTGCAGCCCCCAGCTCCCCCCGACTCCGGCATGCCTGAGAGGAAACAAGAGCATATCAGAGGTTGCAAGTACTACCTTCAAAAGTGGAGGCGCTGTCAACCAACTTTATTTCATAATGGGTACTTTTATGTGAGCGCATTATAACGGATATTTTCTCTTCATTTTGTGCAAAAGAAGCTGCTTGAAGGGATACTGAACCATGGCACTGTTTAAAAACTTCATACTAGCTGGGAACTGTCTTAAAAGGGCCACAAAGATAGGGGTGACATTTGCAACAACTCCCTGTAGACACATTGATATAAAATTTGAAACACCCATTCCACATTCACAATAGTAAAATCCCACTCACCTTTTATGTGATGCTAAAACAGTTCTAGAAAGTATCAATCCTTAGGCAGTGTGTCCAAACAACTGGGAATGGTTTTTGAATCTCCAAATAATAACTAGGGGAAGCACTCCGACTTCTGTGGGCTTCTCCACAGTAGTTACTCTTCACTTCCGAATAAACGTCCCCGACTTATTAGTTTTTTGAAAAAAGTACCCCCAGATCAACCTTTTTCCAGACCCCTCGTTTATTATTTTTATGCCTGTAATTCTATCGAATAGCATGAGAAAACAGTGCTTTTCATTTTGCTTACAGTTGAAATGAGCTGTGATACGCATCCACAGCTATAATAATTACATAAATTTTCCTCCCACCCCTTTTTATTCCAACCTCCCATTTATAATGTTTTCAGGAAATTCGCAACCCCCTACTATTCCAACCGTCCATATATTCGGGACTTTTAAGAGTAGGATGGTAAAAATTCCTTGTACTGAACATTTACAAAGCATGGTGATTTCGAAACTCCAACTGGCATGGGGAATAGTTTCATGGCCATGATTAATATACGAAGAACGACCCTGTGACCCCATGGCTGTATGATAGAATGCTTATCGTCCAAGTTATGTACGGGTAGATTACATATTACTTGAATCATGGATAGGAGACCACGAGGTAGTGCCTAAGTTTATTCACAGTTTCGTCTGTGTTTGTACTTGTCATGTCAATGAAACCTCAAAGTTTTGCTTAACTAGATCTTTGCAGATGGGCGATTTTAATAGAATTAGATAATCGACGAACTGCTGCATTTGGAAAACATCCTTTAGTGTTAAAATACACAGCCATTCGCAATTCAAGAATGTAACTTTACATAGTAAACAATATACCGTCTTTAGGCTGAATTTTTGTCTTTGTATTCAATGTAGTCAACTGCTGTCTATGGTAACGCGAAATTCACAGTTAGCCTGCAAATATTTACAGTCGGTTGGTATAAAGGTTCAAGCAACTGACAGACAATTGGAAATAATGGAACACACTCTTACACTCTCCCCAATGCCTTTAGAGAGCAGCATCCGTGCCAGGGAACGCTCGCTAAAAGCTATCCTCGGAGCCTCGCTCTCAGGGTACCTTGGTCAGATCCTTCTCCCCCAACAAAGTGCCAAATTTCTGCCACTGGGTCAAAAGAGCAATTTCAGGCCAATATCAGGATTTTAGGTTGCTTTTGGGCCCATTCAAATTCACCATTTCCCTACCCATATACCCATTGTAACCCACCGTAGCGAGTTTAGCATTCACTGCTCCACTCGTTGCGGAACATTTAGAGCCCCTAGACTAGTCAATGTTCCATAGTCAACGTGTGCGTTATGTGCCCTTAAATTATGTAAAAAGATGAGCTAGAGCCTGCTTCTGCTACATTTTCTTAAGCCTGTAAACGAGGAACAAAGATAGTTCTGACCGTAAACTGTTGGAACTAATAGAGTCAGTGTGCAAATCTCAAATGCCATTCACCTAACCGCTCTCATTGCCATCTGCACAATCAAAATTCACTGTTACTGGACCATATAAAGGAGCTCGATCCAAGAGATCGTTTCCAATAGGCATCTCTACCATATTATCGTATTCCATGTTATCCAAAGACATCAGCTACATTTCTTGCATCGACATGAGACAAGCGGCCTCTCAGTGGCGTTTGGCTGCAACTCAAAGTGGTTATTTTCTTTTAGTAACGGCATCTTCCACACCCAAAGCGTCGTAGCTTTCCTCATTGTCATCTCCACGTCTACAAGACTGCGTTAACTATTCGATACAAGGAACCGAGTACTGTGCTTGTTATCAACCGGTTTCTTATAAAAAGAAATTCATGTGTTTGATCACATGTAGCAAATCGACGTCGTTATTCGTGCCTTTTTGTTGTACTTACAAGAAATGATGGAATTAAAAACATGATCTGCTACATAAAGCCGTTATGGCCCTCCAACCACGCTACTTTTTGTAGAAGTTCATATCAAAATTTCCCATACCCTCTTACCCTGTTGCGTTACGTAAGTTTTAAACGATTCCTTTAACTGATCAAAAGTCTCATACGTTCTAATAGTAGCAATGATAGGTTTCAGAGTACACGATACTGCTTCAATATTGCGAGTAATTTCAGCAAATGAACAGTGAGGAAACCACAACCAATTGGCAATTTAGGACATAATAATAATTCGTTTTAAGTCTAGATTTGTAATCAAATTGGGCCATAAGGCAAACGGATGCTAAAAGTTGCTACTGAACGGAGCTTAAAATTTACCCCCATATTTATCCAACTATCAAAATATGGCACAACTGTATTCTTTTATGACCAGCTACTTTTAGTAATTCTTAGAGAAGGAGCAGGCAAGAAAGTGACTCATAAGTTTGTAGATGTTACACAGTATCACTCATATCGTTCTTAATATTTCATGGTATACACAGAATAATCTTAATACGTTTATGGATAATAATATTTTTGTTCTCTTCCGTGATGGAAACTTGTTCAAAGTAGGCGGCTTTTTCAAGGGGGAGGGACTAATTCAAATATAGTTTTGTTTTATTCATCCTGACATTCGCGAAATGCGAAAAGGAAAGGCTGTCGAGAATACTGACATACAGCAGATTCCTGCACCTCATCCCAGTAAACAGGGATAGTTTGTCACATGCAGCTTATAAATATCTTGTAAACCTCATGATAACAAAATATCCTAGGTACACAATCCTACACCTCACTATATTAGAGCAGAGCATAATTGGCAAGTCTCCATCGTAAGTAACAGCAATGCAAAAATGATAACAAAAGACCCTACAGAAAAAGCACATCTACCTGAAATAAGGTAACAACAATAACAGCTGAAATAAGTCGGTGACGCCATTATCTAATAGTCTAGTGAAAGAGGGGTTTGTCTGAAGTTTGTCTCTTCTACAAAGTATAAAATAACTGCATCGTACTGCAAGGCTAATCTTTTTCAATAGAAGTAACACTACCATTATTAGAAGTAAGTCTACCATTACTTACTGCTTGTGTTTGCCTCTATTTTTCTGTCTGCAGTCATATAATACTTTCTCTTACTGTGCTTTCTCATGCGTTCTAATGCTCGTCTGGTTCTTCATTAGTGCTCCCTTGCACGTTCTTCGAATCAGTGATTTTAACCCCATAATGTACCTTAATATGTAATTTTAAACATTTCTCTTAAAAATTGAGGATGACTCAAGTATGATTCGAATAAATTGCCTTTTATCAATTAAGGAGCTGTATCATACATAACTTTAATACTTGGGATTCAAGTCTTGTTGAATCATAATAATGCAAAAAAGTTTAAGTTTAGCATAGTGAGTTATAAATAAGTAAAAGCAGTCCAGTTCATTATCCACAATTTTCTATAAGATTTTATAGTTTGATGGAGTTTCATGTTCTTTCTAAATCTTGCGATGAACATTTTCTCCTTTTAGCAGGTTTAGTATTCAACACCTTATTCGCATAAATAGGCTCGGTTGTCCACCTCATTTCGGTATGAAGGTTTCAAGGTATCGAAGCTAAGTCGGTACTGTTTGATTCATTAAGCCACCAAAACACTGCACCAAAACAATCTGAAATTTAAAGCGATCTGTAAAAGCCAGGAACTGTCTTGCCCGTGTAAAAGAATATTTGTCCCACACGTATTCCCTTGTCAGTTATTTGATTGATGTGGCAGCCATTTAGCTGTTTATTGGGGCGACACGACGGGGCGACGGGGGGACAAGCAATGGGGCGATGGAGCTATGGGGCGATGGGGCGATGGGGCGATGGGGCGATGGGGCAACGGGGCGACTAGACTACAGGAGTTTTGGGCAGGACACTTTGAAAACCGTTTAGCATCAGCGACCTAAAAACTTTAAAACTTTAATGTCGCTAAATAATACTGAGGAGTGACCGTATCCTACCCCCCCCCCCAGAATGTCCTCGCTTCTTGAAGGTGGCTACACCTAAACCTCTGCTAGAATATATGAATTGAGCTAAGAACCTGACTCTACAAGACGAGACTCAAAATGTGACAAAGAACATTTGCAAATTATTGGAGTGTCTTTACACATATGTAGTTACCTTGAATGTCTCGTAAAAACTGCAACCCGTGTTTTACCTGTGTAGGCAGCATTGCTGGTACAGAACTGTCATATTATACAAAGGTAGACTGTTTGCAAATTTCCATTTCATTTCGTGAAACTAAGCCTAAAGTAAATAAATTCTACCAGATGATGATTGTTTGAGCGACAACCTGTTACTTGGTCTAGAAACCTATTTTACTGCTAGCAATCTACATATTCTTGCAATGTCCATGCTTGTCTTTGGCGCACATTACATACCTCACCAGCAATTTTGCTAGTTGCTTCATTCTTTCATTTTCAATTTTTAAATGAGGTGGTTAACAAACAACAGCATACGTTGCCCTATTTTCAAACGGGTTGATCAATATTTAAGAACATCAAGCCTTGGCAAAACTTATCTGGTTCTCATAAGAAAGAATGTTTCAAAATACTCAGTAATATTCATTACACGTTTTTTTAAAAGAAACCTAGCTCAAGGCCTAGTACTAAAAGTTTCTTAATTTTTGGTCACATTTTAGTTCTAAACGTTTCTTAAAAGTTTCTCAATTTAATGAAGAAAGATTGCATTGAAAACGATACAAAACACGTAGATATAGCAAACTATTAGCATGATAGCAAACAAAAGACGTTTGTGCGGCTCTAAATTTAAATCAACCTCATGTCCACACCGCTAATTTCAGTAAAACTTTATATAATCTTCACTTTGGTCCTCGAAAAGGATACGGTATTAGCTCAGTTTTGTGTTGAACTAGGTAATGGTTCCAGTGTGCCATTTGTCACAAAAATGCCCATATCTTCCTTTCAGCCAAAGGATCTTTCTCAGATCTTTCTCAAACAATCTATTTCAGTTGACACTTGTTACATCCGTGGAGGAAATATATTTCACAAACCCCAAACTTTGAAATAGCACAGAACTTTCTTAACTCTTGAGTGATAGTTCTTAAAATTTCTTAACTTTTTAGATGTCTAGTACTAGGTTGCTTATAAACTGGTTTCTTATAAAAAACGTGTATGTGACAACTTGGTTATCTTACTGATATTTTGGCAAACTCATTTTCATTGCGCTGTAAGAATACCTAGTCATTCCCTTGGATTTTCAAGAGCCTTCAGACTTTCAAGATACTACCTTAAACAATGCCATCACATTCCTCTCTGCAACAGAGTATCTAGTCCAAAGCAGATACTTCAAGTGGCCTGCTTACAGTAGGTAGAACTCAATAGAATGAAATCAAAACTAAGGACTTCGCACAAAAAAGGTATATCTGTAAGCCCATAGAAATAGCAATACTGGAACGTATGGCCTATTGTTCTTACTAAGAAATAGCTGTCGATGTATAGGGAAACAAGATAGCGAAAGAAACGAAGCGAAAAGAATTGTAGTAATTTTGCAAAAAAATTGAGTTTATCTGAGATGAAAAGCTGCTACTTGGTGTGATATAAATGTTAGAGAATGCTGATCAAGCTCACATGCTGACGATTTATTGTTATAGTCTAACAATTTGAGAAGGAATTGAAACACCATTGACTAACAGGCTTAAACTGGTCCTCTGGCCAAGAGCTCCAATATTTGCAGCAACTCACTGAGAACCATGGCATGAACGCAATATGACCATACGGGCAAGGATACTTAATACTTTCCATTCCTACATATAGAATTAGACAAAATCCCTTGAATTAAATCGTTCTAATAGTTTTGTACTGCATCTATTCATGTGTACCTAATGTACATTGTACAGTTAAAATACATAGAACATTGCGGCTCATACGGGCTGGCATCCTACGTGGATAATATGCCCAACCGATACATCTCATATAGGAGAGCACTTGCATAACTCAGGTAAACAAAGATCTTAATATACTCCACAAAAAATTAGTGGTAAAAACGAAAGCAGAACATTAAATACTGCCTTTAGCAGTGCCCATAAGTCATATTGGCTATTATGCACATAGAGCATACTGTAGTGGAAATTTGTTAAATCAGTGGAGGAAAAACTTGTTTCCGATATAGTAAAAGATGGCACAGAAATTTCTCAAGCTTCTTTAACTTTTTCCTTGTAGTTCTAAAAGTGTCTTAAAGTGTAGACTGTCTATGAGCAAGTTTCTTATAAACCGGATTCTTATGAAATAACGCGCACTAATCTAAGTTTAGCGATTACAGTATATGTACAGTATCAGTCAACTGAGCGGCATAGATGTAGAAGCATCAGCGTGGGACGAAAACCAATTGAGTTACATAACTTGCGTTAAGTTCTGACGCAAGTAATACAGATGCATGAAAGGTGACGTGGTCTGGATTTCTACTTGAGATACCACATCAATGTATGGAGCTCCAAGGGCAGTGACGTAACAGACTAGTGTGAGGTCCTTTGTGAAAGTGGTGGTCAATAAGCCCCTGGGGGGGTTAATAGAGAATTTACGGTATAATGAATTGAGTTTCGTGGGGTCCCTTCAGAGCTCAATCTTTGTAGGGGCCTTAGTTTTAGGCTTACAGGTGTACACCAAGCATTGCTCCACTGTCCAAGGGGCTTGTCCCAAATCCCATCCGTGGTTAGAAAAGTATTTTGCTAACTATTCCAGAGGAACATTCCTTTTCTAGGGAAAATTATACATCTTGAATGATTGTCAGTGGTTGTTACGTTGTTCAGTGGCATTCAGACATGTCAGAAAGGGGACGTGGGCCATCATACCCCCTGGAATTATACTCCTTCGGCAAAAATCGCTATGATTTTTGCTAAATTATGCAGTTTACCGGCACATATCGTACCTTTCACAGATATCCCCACTAGGTATATAAAATGTATACCGTATTGAAGCCTGCCAGCTCCGCTAAAAGAAATCACTCCCATTTCTTGGATACCAGGCCAATGTTTTCATAAATTTCTATATATACCCCACGCGCTCAAGAAGAATCATATTTGTCATGGCTTTCATAGTATCGTCATACAAAATGGATCAAAACTGCAGCGAAAAGCAATCTGTTTACATACAGCCTCTTACGAATTGGGCCATTTTATTTTTTCTGTGATTTGTTACGCGATCTTATTTTAATATTCAAGACTCGCCGTGGCCTGCCTCAAACTTTGATGCCACGTTTGAACTTGTGAGTCTTAAGGAAGTACAATGTCTACGCACGAAGTAAAAAGGCATTCTCCATTGAACTTGCAGATGTTGCACTTCAAAGTCAGTTCCAAAATTTTAGGATGAATAAATGTTTTAGTTTGATACTTTAGAAAACTTTAATAACCTGGCACAATATTGGTTATTTTAACACATGAATAAATGGCTATCAGTTTTAACAAGTATACACTGTCATGTGGCTAATTGACAAGGGACGTCCACACTCACGGCATTATAGGATGCGTGACGTGTATGCGTAAAGCTATCACATAGTAAATCATACAGTAGGCTATATTGCCTTGAATTACTATAAATAGAGTGGTTATGATGCTGATGATAATGATGATGATGATGATGATGATGATGATGATGATGATGATGATGATGATGATGATGATGATGATGATGATGATGATGATGATGATGATGGCTAGCCCATGGTTGGAGACCTCCTCGTAGTGGCAAGTGGGCACAGAGAGACACTGCCCTTAAGTTGATAGTGATTCATTTCGTAGAGATTCAGAATTAGGGCAGATGTTGACGACCTGTGGCAAACTGTCCAACCAGGCCCCTCCAGTGAAAGTCAGGCACAGCAGCTTCAGGCTGCAGCTCTGATAGGTAACTGTTGGGGTAACAGAGTGGATTGAGTGTAGCCGACTCAATCACCTCTTTTAAACAATTTGAAGGCGACACTGACCTCAGGGTCAGCCTAGGCCCCGTAAGGGGCGTACAGGAAAAAGACTGATGATGATAATGATGATGATGATGATGATGATGAAGATGATGATGATGATGATGATGATGGTGCTGATAGCACAGCCGGCTAGCCTGTAGTTGGGGACCTCCTCTTGTTGGTGAGCGGGCACAGAGAGACACTGCCTGTTGATGATGATGTTGATGTATCTGGCACATTCCCCATAAAAATTCATTGAGAGACTCTTTTTCTTCATAATATGCGCATAAACAATTCTGGCCTTGTGCTTATTAGAGGGGCTTTCTTTGTAAGGGCTTTTCCATGGGGTGTCTTCGAAATGCGCCATTTCGAGAATGTATAGTAACTATTAAAACTGAATGTTGCATTCGCGTGTTTGTGTTCTGGCATTTTCCTTTATCATTCCCTAGTGTACTTCATATTCAATATATTTGTAATGGTTTTTAGTTTCACACTGATGTTTCAGGATATAATCAGCGATGAAGGAATGAATTCTAAACCTAATTAGGGCAGATGTTGTCAGTTCTTCCGGGTCTAAAACTGTACCCGGGCCATAACCCTAATTTCCTGACCCATGGCCCATGGCTCTGGTTCGGGCCCATTAATGGCTTTGTATAGCAAACAATATACATATATATATTTACATTGCACAGCAAAGCACTAGGCTCAAAAGGAATTAAGTAAGGATTTTTGCAGGATAATAAATGCTCTACAAAACTTCGTTATGTTTGCATATTGTCACTGGTAGAATATGGTCATTTGTTATTGCATTTTCTTATTTTCCTATGTAATGGCCCAGGGGTAGTCTTAGCTATTATTCCCCGGGGTATCTTTCTTGCAATATATGTTGTTGTTGTTGTTGTTGTCATTGTTATTGTCTACTTTATTTTGAGTAGGCTGTTTATCTAGCATTTTCAGATAATTTAGGCCTACTGTGCATGCCACATTCAGGCATGGGACCTCTAGTTTAAAGTCCCTTCCGAAGGACGGCGGAGTGAGTTGCTTTGGTCGTCTATCTGGATAGTCGCCCATCCAGTTGCTGACATAGCACAGCCAAGCTTAACTTCAGCTAGCTAACGGAAGCCAACTGAACCGCTTGGCCACTCACTGAGCTATGTAATGTAGCTAGTAAATAATACTGGAATGTAATTTCTCATGTGCTTTTAAAAGGAATTTAAAACCTGGATGTAAAGAAACTTCGGTATAATTTACATAATATATTAAATTTTATAACATTAACTTGAACATTCATTTTAACATTGAATTAATCTGTTATTTTGCATCTCAGAAAACTTGCTAGGTAATAAGTTGTATCACTCCCAGAATGCAATTTCAGGGAAAAACTCTGCCCACCATTTTATGAGAGTGTAGAACTGTAGGTGTCTCCTATTTGGAGCTTTGGGGGTGACACAATCACTTGCTATATCGAGCATAAAGGGGCATATCAAGAAGTGCACAATTAAAACACAATTGAATCCAACTTTATATCCTCCAAATAAGAACATTCAGAGATGAAAAAGAGAGGAAGCAGTTTTGAAGCTATTCATTCCATCCGCATCGCAAATCGTTCAGATATGTTGTACATAGGATTATGATATATTCGTATATATTGTTGAACTTTGTTAGAGAAGATCATCGCCACTGCCGGCATCTTCTTTGACACATCTCTTCAAGAGGTATGACCCTTTGCATACCAATTCAGGGCTGCATCCACATGAGAGTTTGCTCTACAAACGCATAATACATAATTTAAACTAGCTTTTGAAATATGAGCTGGGTGGGAAAATATATATTTTGAAAGGGAATGTAGAATACATTCTCCTCATTGCTTTCCATCCATGCAACTAATGCTGCTAAAGATTGCATTTCTGTGTTAATCACGCCGTCAGAAACATGGCTTACGTGTAAATTTAGACACCAGGCCCTTTCCACTGTGGCTCAGTTCATTTTAGTTAGTAATCTATAGACAAAAATCTGCAGATCTTATTCAGGAAAGTTGTTACTTCTTTACTTAAAATGCTATTCTCTCCTTTCACTATAAAAACCACTTTGTAAACGTGCTTCCGAGCCCTTCAGATATTGGGGGCTCTGTTAAACAGGTTGAGGACAACCCTAGTCTAGGGAAATGCCTTGTTCTGGAGCTAAGTTGAGTATTGCTATCTTTAAGACTACTCACCCTAATTGCACAAAGAGAACCCTCTTTGAGATAATCAGCACAGAACCTGTAATACTTCAGGCCAACACAGCACCTACCAGCACCACACTCTTCATTCTTGTAGCATCTCTACAACGAAGCGAGATTCCATCACCATATACATGCATATATACATTACTAAATACAGGCAACATTGATAACATTTATTTGAGGAAATATTCTAGCTTCAAATTTGATAGCCATCTGTTTTGGTTGCTAGTGTGATCAACGGGACAATATTTTCATATCTTTATATCATCGTAATTTTTCTTCTTCTTCCTGTTACGCCCCTTATGGGTGCTGGGGTGGCCCTAGGGTTAGTGGGCCACCTGCAAGTTATTTAAAAGTGCTGAATGAATAGGCTACAGCCCTGTTACCCCAGCAGTTACTTTGGAGAGCTGAAGACTGAAGCATCATCGTCACCGATTTCATATTCATCACCATCATCACCATCATCATCACCATCACCATCATTATCACCACCACCATCTCCATCAATTACAGCTTGAACAAGCGGGAACCTTCTTTAAGCATACTGCAAAGCTGTTTTCGTCCTGCACTCGTCAGAATATGAAACGTCAGATGGCGACCGAAAGGTGAACCGAAGTACCGTTGTTTACTTGAAATGTCCAAGTGAAACAATGAACTCTCTTTGTTTACACTAAAAACGTATGTTTAAAGAATGTTCCCGCTTTTTCGATCTCATCATTATCACCACCACACCAACACCACCACCTGCATCATTATCATTAGCACCATCATCATCATTACCACTGCCATTATTATTACGATCATCATCACCATCATTATCACCATCTTCATCATTATTATGATTATTATTATCATCATCATTCATTATCATTATTGTCATCATCATCGTCGTCGTCGTCGTCGTCATCGTCGTCGTCGTCGTCGTCGTCATTATCATCAACATCAACATCACCATCATGATCATATGTTTGATAGAAATGTCTTCGCAACTAAAACGATACCATATTTAATACACCCATCTTAACCTGTTGCATTTGACAATACGGCCTTTCTCTATTTGCCCTTAGATTTTATCGATGTATGGTGCGACCCATATCATAGTGCTTGCTACACTGAGTGAGACAAAATTCCCCACAGAACATAATGAAGTATTTGGTGTCGGGAATGCCACTGTGCATCGCACAACAAATAGTATGAATTCAATATATTCTTTGGAGCAAATAGGTGAAATCAAAAGATTGTTTTACATTGTAACATTAGATTCAGATTTACATCCTCCAATCCTGTACCATCTGGATTTCTGGACCCAAAGGTCAGCAGCAGAGGTACAGGAGTGGACTGACTTTATGAAAGGGACCCATATTGGGTGAGGCCATTTAGTTTTCTCAACTAACAAGTAGTAGAACAAAATTAGACTCGGTGGGTCCAGGATGCAATCACATCCCAGCATCCCTCACCAGTCTGCCCCTGAAAAGCCCTACACCTAACTGTCTATTTATGAGTTTGCATAACAGAACTAAAGCCTTAAATCACTTTCCATTGAACCAAAATGAATTAAGGACGGTGATGTAGACTTTCTCTTCTTATTGACCGAGAAGCAAAAGCAAGGTGATTAGTAAAAGTTCTCTTTGAGGATGTAAAACCTACAATTTGCCAACAAAATTGGCTTGATCTTCATGAACGCAAACTATTTGCTGACTGTTTTTAAGCAGTATGTGTTCAATTTGTCGCAGAATATTATAAATTTGTGTGAATTTGTGACTTTGTGAAATGTGTCAAATTCGTGAGCTGTCTGCTTCATTGCAGTACCTAACTGGTCTAACTGGGCTCCTTCCAAAACACTCAAATAATTTACAAGCGAAATTGCATAATTTAGTCATTTGTCGACATGCCCGTCGGAGCCGGGGGGGGGGGGCTGGGGGGGGCTTCAGCTCCCCCAATATTTTGCAACTATTTGCTCTTTAGATTTTCGAGAAAACAGTGCAAGGTCATACTATAAATTCGCAAAAATATTAACCAGTTCAGTTACCAGCTATCCCTTTCAATCATTTATTGCGTGTTCAAAGAACCAACGTATGCATACTTGATCAGGAACGTTAAACAGCATGAGCGAAGAAAGTGAAATCTTGAAAACTGAATGTTATGCGAAGATGCTAGGAGGGCGTCAGGGTCTGACTTTTATGTTCCATCAACCTTAAAACACTTCATCATCGATAGTATTGTTTAGTAATTTGATTATTTGGTAAGCAGATTTTTTGACAATTTTCGAACAGAGATTTGTGTATTAAAGTTCATCATCATCATCATCATCATCATCATCATCAATTTATTTACAGTTGGCTTTGCTATATATATAGCTAAAAGAAGCTAATTAAGGCCAACTAATACTAAAATTAAAGAAAAACAAAACTAAGAATAATCTAATTACCGGTAATTGTTAAATACAAACTAATTTAAAAACCCTATATCCTTTATAAAAACTTTACACAATCTGCAGTTGCAACTTATTTCACCCCAATGTTTTATTCTTCTTTTAAATTCTTGCAGAGATTCACTGTTTTTCATACTATTGGGTAGTGAGGACCATAAGGAGCAGCCTCTAAATTGAATATTTTCTATGCCATATATTGTTGTTCTTACATTCGGCAGTTGAAAATGATTTGGATTTCGCAAGCTATAATAGCTATTTTTTACTACAAAGATATCCTTCATAAAAGTTGGATTAAGGTTATTCTTTGTCTTGAATATTTCTATCATAAGCAACTGCAGATTGCGTTGATGAACAGTCAGAGATTTATTATAATTACAATAATTATTCATAGAATTATTTCCACTATCATTGCATGCAATTCGCAAAGCTCTCTCGGTGACCTTATTTATCTTGGCATTAGCCCTTCTGTCGTGGAACATCCAAACAAGTGGACAGTAGTTGAACTGTGATGTAATGAAAGCATCCATTAGTAGTTTTAATTTAATAGGATATATATAATTAGATAGTCGGGCAAGCGCATGCAATTTTTGGTGTGCCTTTTTGCATAAATCTTGGACATGTTTTGTGAAGCTTAGCTTTTTGTCAAAAGTGACGCCCAGAAGCTTTTCATAAGTTAATGTAGCACACAAAAGTACACAAGCATAGGTGATTGAAAAAGAGTGTTAAGAGGATCCTTAAATTTTGTTTTGGCAGTGTTTTTGATTTCTTAAGTTGATTGCTGGCGTGCATTGCACGGAGACAGTAGGAAAGTTTTGCTGTCAATGACGGCAAAGTATTCCGTTAGCTTTTCCGGCCACAGGTAATGTTAGTAGGTGACTGCAAATACATAGATCCCAGCCAATTTACAACTTCCATTTCAAAAATCTTCTTAATTCTGTAAATAGTAATTCATCCATTAAAAATGGCAATTTGTATAGCCAGGTTGCTTTCAAGCAATCTAAAGGGCGTGGTCGAACAAAAATTCTCCCGGAGCCAAGTGCAGTCTGCTTTATTTACAGCCCCCCCTCCAATATCAATTTCGTTCCGACGGGCCTAGTCGAAAGAATTTTTGTCAGGAAGGGATGTAGGAACCCGCAAATCACACTGTAGGAGTGGGCTTATTTGATAGATAGTAAGCTGTAGAAGGCGGACTAAATCAGGCTCACTCATCCTTGCACTCAGGTATAGACTGACTGTGGTTAATAGCTATCAATAGGTTATCAATAGGTATATTTTACCTATGGATTGGTTTAGTTGCCATTTCTCTTTTATTGTGCTGACTACTATATGTTTTTTATAATGTGAAAAGCGAAAATCTAAATGCATGGGCGTCGAAATATTTTCCCAAATGAATCCACTTCAAAACGTTAGTTAGATTTTAGCATTATATAGATTGATGTTAGTCAAAAGTTAGATTTTAGCATTATATAGATTGATGTAACGAAGAAGAACTCTTTCGTGGTTTAAGCAATACCAGTAGAAATCTTTCAAATCGTGCAAGAATTAAGAAGAACAGGTAAGCCCACGCAAAGTGTAGAAAACACAGGCAAGCCGATCTTCAAAGGAAAATTTAAAAATTCCTCCTTTAAGATAATTCACTTTGTACACACTACAATAATATTTCAAGGCAATAATTCAAATTGAAAACCAGTTTGAAGGCAGCTACATGTATACATCAGAGAGCCTGAACAATCTTCTTCTCCCCTCAAGGTTGTATCGTCTTTCAAGCAACTTCTAAAAATATTTTAAACTGTATTTGCAGGAGGCCATCCCTTCTCTCTGTTCTTTTATCCGCTTACTTTGTAGAAAATCGCTTTTTTAGTGTTTAAGTGTCTCTTTTCCTATTGCGAGGGACGCAATGAAAACTATCAACTAATTTTTACTTAATTTTGAATATACAATAGGGTACAAGCTGAACTTCACAGAATATTGAGAAGCATCCAGTCTGAAGCTAGAAACCTGATTTTTATAAAAATCGGATATACCCCCTACTCCCTTCTCCTAATAGCGATCCTTTAATCTTTTCTCCTGTTTCTTAATTTTGAAAGAATTCTCACTTAGTTAATTATATTGCAAAAACTACTATACTAGAAAATCAGCCAAAGAGCAGGTTTGTGAATCCGTGTAGTTGTCTGTGAGATATTAGGATTTTCAGTATTACACGAAGAATGGAAACATTTGCTAATATATTTTAGCATACTGGACGTAACTGATGGTATATTCAGAGATGGGTAATGCCTCATCTCTTTACAGTGAGCATAACATTTAGATAGTGAAAACAGTAACATTATCTTGTAATTAGATATTAATTAGAACATTGTCTAGTTTAAGGCAAACTTCAAAGCAACTTGTTGAAATCACCTTCCTCCCACCATTTCAGGATTTTCGAATTCATACGAAATTTAAGTGACTTCGGAGTCCACTCTAAGTTACATTCATTACAACTGAAGCTTTCCACACATTTCTGCTCTTTTCTGCCTATTAGCTTCAATCAAATAAGTATCTTTCTTACGGAGGAGGTTGCCGGAGGGCAATGAAAGTTTTGAGAAATCAAACAAAAAGTATAAGCGTGGTTATGACTTATGGTTTTTTAAAATATAAACTTAATACAGCTATGAAGCTACCTAAATACAAACAAGTATACTTTACCTCAAAAACATGCCTCTTCTCCATGGCAAAAGAAACAGCCAAGACGGCAAACAGAACGACAATCAGCAACTTCATTTTGATATAGTGGAGTGAAATAATCTGTTGTGATGAACACTGTGCCACGATACTCACAAATACAGACTATATGAATCTCTTTGGTGTTTTTATTGCCAAAATCATAGAGCTCAACACACAGCTAGCCAAACAACATCGGTTCTCTCTTGCAAGACTTTTAGCAAAACCTGTCGGAATAACAGCACCTTTCATAGAATACTTAACAAATTCTTTGTATATTTGAGGACTTAAGGCAAAAGTCATCACTAGAAATTGTCATATTGGACAGAACTGTTATACTAGATGTTAAAGTTGCCAAATACAGTTGCGACACAGCCAGTTCAGCTGTCTTTGTTCTAGCACACATTTCAAACAGCAGATGACACTCTCTCGCTAAATGCTTGCAATCAATGTAATATTTCCTCGCATAAGCATAAGGGATTTAATTCATGCATGTATTTATAAAAATGCCTAATTTCTCTCTGAGCCTTAATGCTCTTAAACTTTTTGATTTTGAGCCTAAGAGTACTCTTTAACTATTCTTAATTGTTAGCGATTCGAGCATTAATACTCTTATAGGCTATATTTTTATACTAAAAACTGTGTAGCTGACACTTCCCAAGGAGTTATTGAGTTATATCATAGCATAATGGCTCCCAGACCGGATATGTAAAGCTCAAAATTTGTTTGATTTTCTAAAGAAAACTCAAATAGGAAGAATTCTAACTCTTGATGAAGAATGATCCTTGCAATATTCTTGAATTATTCTTGGATTTCAGAGGTTTCGAGCTTTGATCTTCCTATAGGCCCTATTCTTATTGAAAGAGTGTGTGATAGAAAGTTTACTTGATCTCTTTTATCATCAATGGTTCATGCATTGATTGATTGATTGATTGATTGATTGATTGATATACAATCTTTAAAGAGGATGCCCAATCACCAAGAGATGCTTTTCATGGGGATCCTCAAAAATAAAAGCTATAATATCAATGTAAAATAGAGAAATTAAAATTAAAACTACTTAAATCTTATAAAAATCTTACAACAGCTAAAAGAAAAATTAAGGCTCATTTGTGTAGCGGCATTTGTGCGAGATGGTTAAAATCTAGAATTGACTGTTTCTTATACCTGGATTGCACTTGGCTACGTTCTTGCCCTCAAAGTTGGCCTTGAAAGAACCCTATCGTTTGGTATATGGCTACACCGGCCACATTTGCAATTTCAGAAGAAAGCATAAAATATTGTAGGATGCATCATTCAGAGATCTTTCACACACCTGCCACCTTTTCTTTGCACTATATCAAATCGAAAGATTGTTTGGATCACAATATCGATACATCTAATGAAGTAGCTGAAGGACTACTATGAGTAAAACTAGAGGAGTATAATGAATAAATGGCAAAAATGAAGAAAACTGGCAGACCGGGATCCATTGAAACTTCCCTCCCCAAGCAGTATTGAGTTCAATCAATGCTACCAATGTATCGAAGTAGTCCGAGGAAGCACAAAATGTCATATTCAGGATATTGCGGGGAGCTACTGCTTTGCCGCTTGCACTTTGCCTCTTGCACTTTGCCTCTTGCATTTTGCCTCTTGCACTTTGCCTCTGGCACTTTGCCTCTGGCACTTTGCCTCTGGCACTTTGCCTCTTGCACTTTGCCTCTTGCACTTTGCCTCTTGCACTTTGCCTCTTGCACTTTGCCTCTTGCACTTTGCCTCTTGCTTTTGTATCTTACATTTACATCTTGTCCCTTGCCCCTTGCACTATGCGCTTCACCCCTAAACACCATATTAGTAGCGAATCATATCTATTAGCCGCAGGGTTGCTATGCAAGTCAATGCTTCCTGTTGAATCGTGTTGCAGTTAATTGTTTGTACATATTTGTGCGGCTACAAAGAGTACCGTAGGAGACATGAACACGTTGCTTAGTTTAATGTCAAGTTAAAATAAGCTATCTAGGCGTGCCCCCCGTCATAGTAAAAAATAGTTACAGTACGCTGTAGAAAAGGGAATAGTTGCCCCTATCAGTGAAGGAGTAGAACGATCAAACGCTTCTATTTCGCTGATTTGAAGAAAGTATACGTGCCTATGGTGTTTCTGATTCTTCTCCAATGCAACGGGGGGGGGGGGGGGGGCATTAAAATATGCTACCAACTTTGCATATTACGTTGCTTCTATCTGTTGGTTATTATATACACAGATACTGAATTTCTTTAGAAGAGGAGAGGCGTGATTCTATGGTTTATTGTATGATGTATTAGTCTAGGCTGCGCTTTTGGACAAGGCAATTCTATAAACTCGAAAAGCGCCTAATGCAGAACACAGGCAAAGCTAGACGATTGCCATCCTTTAAAGTTAAGGATAATGAGGTGGATATGGATCTGTTACTGCAAAATGAATATTGTTGCTAAAAATCAGAAACGTTCGCAAAGTTGGCAAACAGCCTAGAATTGTTAGAAATAAGTTTATGTTCGATAACTTGACTACCCAACAGCTGATGCATTTGCTACCTCGAAAGAATTTTTCCTTCCACCTGGTAAGATTTCTGATAAAAGAAACGTGCCAAAACTGAACATTCGAGCAATTGCACATCAACTGTACTCTATTAACACTAGCGTGTCATTTCAGTATGTCTGTATTTCTTTAGTTACGCGTGTGAAGCTTTCTTATGTAGGAAATATGGTACCACGCCGTAAAATTTCGAGTCACATTTTGTGTTCCTTAGCCCCCTTTTTTCCGCAACTCGTATCTCACTGCCTGTCGTTATATTATTCCATCAGCATTCATGACACGGAAGATTTCATCAGAAAAAGCACAACAGCAAGGTGCTTTTACCTTGATTAGGCGACTTGATCTTTGGATTCCTATATGCAAGCTGCAGTTCACTACTTTTATTGTCACAGAATGTCTGGTATTGATACAACGACGTTCCCATGTAATTTAAACAACGGGGACATAGGAAGACCCAAATTTTGCTCCCTTTTAAAGCTGCTTTGGATTTATTGAAAATGAACGAAAAAAGTATGCTTTAGCAAGTGAGCAAGACTGTTGTGCAGAGAACTTTCTCAGTAAAGACAATGAAAATTGAAATACAGGATGACGTCACTCATACTTGCCTACACAAGAATATATCTTACGAAGTGCTGCACCAGTCTACAGGATTTCATTACTCAGCCCTGAAGGTTTGGAATGATATACCTGCTGAACTACGTGAGTTACCTACCCCCAAATAGTTTCAAGAAACAACTGAAAACATATTTGAAGGGCTAGATTCAGCAGTTAAAGCACGAATACCTGGAAGATCAACGCTCGTTTATAGGGTAAATGTTTTATTTCGTTATGATATTTAATAATGATTTAGTTAGCTGAAGGTGTACTTCGTATTAAAACAAAAATATTACTACTATATTATTATATAGTCCACAGGATTTATGAAGAATTATAATTTTGAAATAAAGGCAATAAAGTTTTGAAAATGGAACAAGGAAGGGCGTAGAACCCTGATGGGTAAGGCAGTACGATTTGTGTAGTAGATCAATCAATCATCCTACTTACACAAAAATGGTTGCGACTTAGAACCGATCGTTTCGCAGTAAATCGACAGTAAATCGCAGTAAAGATTTTCACGACTGAATTACAGAGCCAGTGCACATTCACGCTACCTGTAATTAAAAGGCTTGCCAGAGAGGTAAAATTTTAAAGTTGACCAATCAATAAGCAGCTTTCAATTTAACTAGCCTCGATTAAAATCAATACTGTCATTTGTACATCTATAAACTTTATAAATTCCAACAGCTGCATTCTTCAGTGAAAGAGCAATTTGAAATGGTAAGGCACGCCTATTTCTTACCCATTAGTGTCAATGCTTGAATATATCATTATCTTAGGAAGATATAGCTGTAACCTGCTATAAACGTGCTATAAGCTATAAACCTTTCACAAGCTGTACACGTCTTGCTGTTACTGCAGCTGGCTATAAACACTATGAACAATCTTAGAAGCCACAGAATTAAGGAACATTAATTAGCCATTATCGTTATTCAGATGATTTGAGGAACAAAACTATTTATTCTTGATATGGATCCGCCAGCCCATGAGTGATTAATGCAGTCAGCCAAAAAACGACTTCTAAGTTCAGTGAAACTGACTGAGAAGCAGAGGACCATGTCCATGTGGATTACACTATATTATATATATATATATATATATATATATATATATATATATATATATATATATATATATATATATATATATATATATATATATATATATATATATATATATATATATATATATATATATATATATATATATATATATATATATCAGGGGTGGATCCAGGGAGGCCAGGGGGTGGGCCATGCCCTCCCCTAACGTTAGTATTTCCTATGCTAACAACAGTAAGGCATAGAAACTCCCACTTGAGAAGGCAATAAAATGAATCAAATGGCCCCCCAAACCCCAGCTCTGGATCCGCCCCTGATATATATAATTTTTTTATACAAACATACAGTACAAACATACATATATACATGTATATTTATATTTTTATACATATTTATATATTTATAGATTGATAGATCCCCAGTTATCTCAAAGGCCAATTCGTCCCAGTTCGAATAGAAAATACTCAAGGATTCGAGATATTTCCATCAAATTATAATTCATTGTCATGTTACACCATTCTCGTCTGCATAGCTGTCTGTTAAAATTCCCCATAGCCTGTGGTGTCTGGTGCTACCCCTGCAATGCTATGCTTTTTATACATATTGGCGAAGTATTCAGGCTATTTTTTTAACGTGGCAGCAATTTAGATTACGAAGGGAGTCAATATCTAGTTTGCTTTCTCAGCTGCAAGATACGTTTTAGCGCTTTTTAACAGGCTCTTACTATCGAACCATTTTGGAGGAAGCATCAGCAGCTCTGCAAACAGCAGTTTATTCCTAACGTATATAGCAAACAAACTAAAGAATCGTTGTGTCTGGAAGTATGAGCACACATTACACAGGTTTTTTGCGTAAATGCTGCATCTATTTTAAAGACCAAGTTTTTAATTGCCATCCCAGATCCATAACATTAATCCATAACTTTTTATACCTTACCTGCAAATCCACACTTCCTGCAATTACAGATCCATAGTCTCGATTTATGATTCCAGAAAGTTAGCCGGGTCAACAATTATGTTAAGCTGCGTGTAGTGCACTGAGAAATATCTAGCAAATAACGTAAAGTAATGAACAATGGTACATTGGTTACCCTGTTACGTCATTGGGCCCATCAGTAATAGTGAAATAACATGAGAGAATAGCTCGCAATAGTTTGTAGTCTCAACTGTAGTGTCATTTTCAGAAGTCTATTCCTTGTAGCAAGGGTTCTAAATCTTTGATTGGCTGAGAACTTTCATAACATTTTGCACAATGTTTTTTTCATGAGGGGTAGTAACAATCGCCAAAATGGGCCTAAATTTAGCTGTGAAGTGGATTTGTTGATAGAATCACGTGTTCTAATAGACTAAAACGGTATGGGGAATTTAAATGGGATCAGAGCTCTCAGTCAATCAAAGATTTGGAACCTGTGCTATTCCTTGTAGCAATGATTGTAAGTTAGCACGGAAGCAAACTCAGTACATACAAATATATGGGTAAATTTTATCACAGCCTTAGCAGCCACAGATGGGTGGATATTTTTCTTTCAAGCTGTTTCGTGTTATTTTTGCAACCTTAGGAAGGAAAATAGTCAAGACGGCCTAGTTGTTTCGAGAGAAGATGAGTTAAGCTAAGTCCATCTTAAAATGCAGAAATCCTAATTCCGTTTCATTTTTTCTTAAATTCTCCGAGGTGCCACTTCTAGTTCATAGATAGCAAACGGTTTTTTGATCAATTTAGCCTTGTGTTGTAAATCATGTAGCTAATTGGACTAAAAGCAGACGGGGAAAAATTTATGATTGCAAAATTGAGATTAATCAGCTGTACACCTGAGATGCCACTAGCACTTTGCTGTAGGTCTTTCTCTCAAGGCACTTATGCATACATTATATAGATTGCACAACTGAAAAAATAGATTTTCTCATAAACTTGCCAAATTCATTAGTTCATCTGTTCATTGGTTCATTTGAGTTCTTCGAAGCCACAGAAGGTCAAGATGAGGACTTTGTTGTTTTTGCTCGTTGCTGTGTTGGCAGTTGCCTTTGTCTCATGCAGAAGGCCTTGGCCAGGAAAGGTAGATATATTGCTGAATCCTTTAGTAGGGAATCATGAAGTTAGTACTGTTGCCAAAGTGCCAAGAATACTCGAAATAGCATTAACTAGAACAGAGTAAGGGTGACTCCCATGCATATATCCTTAGGATTTTGAGTGCACTTTAGAACTGCTAGTTTCCTAAGGTACAATGGCCAATTCCATCCCTTAGGAAGCTACCTCCAGGTCATTTGGTGGGTGAATCGGTGCCTATTTTAGAGTGGCCTTTGCCACATTTTGTAGTCTTGAAAAACAAGATTGTAGTCTAGGAAATATAAATGTGTGGTCAGCTTTTAATAATTTTGAAACTCTGAATTTTCCCTTCACCTGCTTGACCATCATTACCTACGATAACCTTTTGTAACACTTCATTGTAAGCCAAAAACAACGTTGAACAAAATTGATATGCAATTTACCTGCAGGTTTTGAGAGTCACAAGGTTTAGTCACCCAAAAACTTGTGCACTGTGTCATTGAGGGGTTATTATGGTATATTGTGGTAATGGCAATTTTCTTCAAAATAGACACTGAGCTGGATAGATAGTTGGTGAGCAGCTTAACTATGCTCCAAAGCATGAAACAAATCATCAAGCCTCCATAAAGTAGACAAATGCTCAAACTAATCTGCTATTCACCCATCAATAAGGCCACAAATATCTTGATAATCATAGCGCAAGAGCAGAGTCTTTGTGTCTTTTCAGCCTGGATTGCTTTAAACACGCTGGTGAAGTGAAGAAATTACTTTAGCAGTGCTTGTCATAAATATAGACTTAACAGAGATAAATTTTTCCCTATAAGTCTTATCAATATAAATGCAATGACAAGTTTTCACTCCATATTTCGCTAAAAATAGAGGATATTGGGTGGGTTTCTCAAGAAACATTTTCTAACACGACTTTATTGCTATTTATATGAACGATGACAGTGGTATGTTAACTGTTATTGATTTAGCAATTTATATCTTAATCAATGCAACTGTTCATACTAAGGTCATACAAATAAATTTCAACCAGTAAATGATTAATCTCTGCAATAGTTTGATGTTTATTAATACACAAAACTATTTTATTATTGCGCAAATTGGCTATAGTTGCACACCAAACTCAATTACGCCATTGCTTATTGTATAAGAACATAAGAGAGTTGCATAACTACTTTACAGAGAATGAAGTGCAAATCTGACGCTGATTGCAAAGAAGACCAATGCTGTGTGAAATTCAAATTCTCCAGCCGTTGTTTCAAAAAACCTGGCGAAGGGCAAATCTGTGGTTTCTCTGGCTTAGTAAGTTTGAATTTAAATCACTGTTACCTACTTAGTTCCGTAAAAGAGCTTCAATATTTTTTAACGGTTACAAAGGACCCATTATAAACCGGTACTTGCCGCTAATACCTACAATCGTTGCCAAAAGTACTTGGAACACCACACATTTCTGAGAGTAAAGGCATGATATTGACACAACTAGTACTCATACTAAACGAGCCGTTTACGTGATTTAAGCTCCCCTCCCTCCTAAACAATGTTGGATTCCGTAGGTAAGACGTTGCTACGCATGAAAAAGATTGACTTCTACGAGACGCCAAGCGTATATCACAGTAACGTAACATTGTACCGGGGAGGGGAGAAACTATGCATGGAATAATGTGAAAATTTGACAATTCGTTCCAACATTTTTAGCAATGATTGTAGCATAGACAATTACAGTACTACAGTATTTCCATCCCGTGTTAGCTCTGTAACCAAGCCGAAGGAAGGGTTCACATTTGAGAAGGCTCAGTTAGCCCCACTGGAAAGTTCTCGATAATTTCAGTCTTTTTGCTGACTCCTCATCCTCACTCCTTTTACTGTAGCTCCTGATATCAGTAGACTCTCTCTCACATTCCTCTTTCGTTTACTGCAGCCATAAACAACGCACGCCGGGTTTTGTTTTGCCATTTTGCTGCAGAGTATTCTCGTTTTCGCGTTAAAGACCTCAAATATGGTGCGGCTCATATTTCGCGCGCTTCAAGAACATTGAATACAAAACAATAAGATGCTCAATCCAGTCTTTTTACGAGATCAGTGGTTAGCCCCCATGCAGCTCAGATTTCTTTTTAAGGTACGCGGTAAGTTGGTGTCTGAGTCTTTCCCAGTCGGTTGTCATTTCATTTTCCTGAGACGCTCACCAGGCAGGGCCTATCAAGCAGGGCCGAAAACAAATGTGAATCTGTACTCTGTGTGGTTGTAAACCAGAATTGTAGATCTGTAACTGGGGAAAGTGCGGATTAGTAAACAAAGCATATTAATTTACTGAAAGTATGGTCCTTAAAGCTTGCATAAGTTTTTATGTGTACTAATTATATGTATTTGAGATTTATGAAGTTTTAGCTAATAAACTTTATCGATTTACTATTTAGGCTCTTTTATCAAAAGTATCTCTTGCTCGGCTTTAAGGACTTAACTGCATCAGCTACCATTGTCAAATTATCAAAGATATCTACCTTGCAAATTGGACATTGTGATCTTAATTAACTCTTCATGCTGCTTAGAGCTTTGCTAAGCACCTTAGGAGCAATATCTGACAGTATCTTCCTTCTTTTTATTTAAGAGATTTTATGGCGCCCTACATGATCTGCTCTGGATATCCCACTGAGCTTGTTGTCTTTTCCAGTAGTGTGGCATTACTTTTATGTTGCTCTAGTGGCCAGTTCTTTACAAATTCTGCTTTTGGATCCTCATCATCCATACCTCTTACATGTTTAACTAAGCTGTTGCATTTTGTATTTCTACTTTGTAAATAGCTCCTTCACTTCACTGGATTGTCCTACTCAAAGTAATTCCTGATTTTTCCACCACGAAGAATTATTTGGAGTGTTCTGTGCTTGAGTGTGATTGACTTAAAGTGATGACAACTATATTTCATTTCATTTTCAAAAATCATATTTGTGGTTCAAAGCTATAATTCTAATTGAAAATTAACACAGAGTGTAATTTTTCTACGTAATTTTTAGAAGCGTCTTCCATTTCCAAAGATGTGTGGTTGCAAAGAGGATCTAGTCTGCAAGAAAACACGTTTTTTCCTCAAGAAATGTGTTGAAGAAGATGGAAGCGGGGATGATGATTTCCTTGACTATTAAGGACGCATTATAACATCATCTAAATCTTTTGGAATTAAACATACCTATTTCTTCTATCACATAAAAACCTCATTATAAATATCAACGATCAAATGTAGTTTGAAAGATAGGTACTAGTTCTTACCTAAATACCATTCAATTAAAAATCATATGCAGAATCCGTGAGATCTTGATTTCTTATATTTCTCATTAATTTCCTATGATTTCAAGCATTATAACTTCATTTTATTTTAAAGCTTTTAACATTGAAATTTATGCTGCCAATTTTAAAAATATGAAGATCAAGTCGCACATGAACTATGATACTTCGCAATATTTCTGTGTCCAATATCGCTCAATTTTCTTTCGATCACATAAATCAAAAATTGTCGCATCGGAGAATCTTGTCTATTAATCTCCACATAACAGCTATATATTTTCTACTAAACTTTCAATATCATAAAGTATATTCACTCAGTGACGAATCTAGTATGGAGAACTGGGGGGGGGGGGGGTGGGGGTAGCAGTTAGGTAAAATCTTATATGGGCTCCAAAAAGTATGTTGGAGTCGGTATCGCTTCTTATTACTATGGAAGGCATATCTTCCGGCTTTCCTCTAGATCCGCCACTGTATTTACTAGTTGCAGCCATACTTCTTTTTATGGTAGAAAAAGTGCAGCTGGCTATCAAAAGTCTGTTTAATAGAAAAGGAATAACTTATGAATTAGATAGCAACAACAGAAATTGAGTTTGTTACTTTATCATTCCTGCTGGTGAGGACACACTAGGCAGAGACAAGAAGACCAAATAAAATAAGCTAGATTTATTCATATATCCAGTTAAAATAGATTCTTGCAAGTCAAAGAGAGTGTAAGAGTATGAAAAATGATCTAAAGGAGAAGTAATAGGGCCAAAAGCTTTCATAATTCAAATTATTCCATAAATGCTAAACTGCACTACTTTAACCCCTGCATCCTTGTTATGGGACCATGTAGAGTTATAGAAAAAAGAGTTATAGGCATTTAGAGTGTAAAGTATTCAGAAGTGAACGAGAACCTCTACTGCATAGGAAAGTGTTGTATAAACTTTACATTAAGTTAACTCATGCGAAACAGTGATTATAAATAGGTCTCCTTTACAAACTACCAGTAACAGTTTCAAGATTCCCCAAGAAAAAGGGCACTTTTAACTTTTTTAAAGAAAAGGGCAGGGGTTCAGACCCCCAGAACCCCTTTCCGTGGTTGCACGCCTTGGCAAACCGAACGTTGAGTTCACTTGCTTAAAGCTTGTTTCTTCAATTGATAACCCCATAATCTGGTTCATCTATAACCCCTGTTATCTCAAGTGCTGCACTTGAAACATATTGACATCATCATTACTCTTTAACAGTGAATTTGCGTTGGTCGGAATGCTTGCAATAGTAGACGGGTTGGAGTTATGCCTCTAGTGGTACCTTCTCTCATCTGGGAAGGTGTCTCACGATGTGATGCAGTCCTTGAATACTCTATAGTGCTAGGCACAGAGTGCTACTGTCTTTGAGGTTGGAAATATAATTCTTATCTATCTGATTGTGAGGTGCGAAGATCGGTCCATGTTGATGATAGTGAATAAAAGAGAATTTGCAATGACTTTAATCATCTCAAGTTTGCTTTAAGTTGCAAAGGATGAGAGAATTTAAATGTATGTTGAGAGAGCCAGGATAAAAGAAATCCCCTGATCAGGGTTCAACGTGATGTTTGATCTCTTATTTTTGATTTTTATTTTTGATTTGTGATTTGTGATTTACCAAATGAAGTTATGCCTCTTTTTCTTTTATTAATTAATATTGAATAGCATCGATCTGATCTAATAGTAAGACCAAACAATATGAATGAAGCGAAACTACTATGCGTCATACTTGTTTTGGTTGGCAAATGGTTGATAGAAAGGAAACCTACCTCATCCCAGAACTGCAATTTGCAGCCTCCTAAAGCTAGGCCATTATATAAGCTGAAGGATAAAGGATTGATACCAAAATAGGACTTTATGGAAGGCACAAGGTTTTAGTTACTTTGCTAGCCATGTCTAGTCTTCGAACATGTGCAAGAGCAATCATTGAAGTAGACAGACTAAACGAATATGAGACATGTGTTGTCTACCGGAGATACTTGAAGCTGCCCTGGGAGCAGCCATATATAGGCATGGATCCACATGGCATAGTCTCTTTGACAGTTTTTTAGACTGAGTAGTATGAGTGAACTAGAGTTGATGGCGATGATCTGCTGGATTGCGGACATCTTTATGGCTGGTCTGGGAAGTTGGTGTAATGACCATTGCCTGTCAGTAATTATGGTTCCTTGTTCAAAACTCTCGGTAACTTTCTCTAGCTACTCCCATCCCCCACTCAAAGGTCCTTTGGTACGTTACTTGGTAGTAATGGTTGATCTTTGAGACGCATAACAAAGGATTAAAGTTTTAAAACTCTTTGTGATGAGACTACTCACTGTTAAATGGCAGTTATTTCTTTAAAGTTTGACATGTGCAACCATTCAGACTGGTTAGTTTCACAATTGGAGAAAAACAAAGTTGGAAGAGAAAGTGAGAAGAAGAGGGATAGAGAACGATTACTAATACACCAAGTGGAGTTCCAAAACAGGGGTTGTGGGGTGTTACTACATCAGTGATTTTTTCACTCTTCGTTAAGGTTGGCATGAAAATATCATGTCTTGTCGGTAGTCATGGCGGTTTGTCGTTACTTATGGTGTCTTGTTTAAACCTGTTAGTAAATTCTTCTGTTACATCCCCTCCACTGAAAAGTACTTCTACACTTCAACAGTACACTTGTCGGTCTTTTGGCACTTTCCTCTCTTAAAGCACTCCTGCCTAAGGGGTAAATGTATAATAAGGGTAAATGAGAATACGTCCTATTTAAACTTATGGAATTATATTTAACTTTGAATTCACTTCTCGGACCCTGCTACGTTATGTAAAATTTAAATTGACCCCTGACTTTTGCATGGAGCTGATTTTCGTAGCAATACAACCATCTGAGCCTTTACTGATTATTAGTGCTCGCCACGTTTGATACTTTGATCTCTGAACTTTTTTGATACCTTCAATTTGAGAAGCATTTGCCTGAGCACTGTGCCACTAAATATCTACACTGCCGTTCAAAACGTGTTGGGACGATTCGAAGTGTCGAAGGATGTTTACGTTAAGAACTTGAAAAAACACGCATTTGATCCTTTCTTATCAAATAAGACAACCGATTATTACCATGAAATTTTTATAAGACATTGTTTTATGTTTCAAAGCTTTTCAGTTGCGCCACAGTATTCGAATAAGATTAAACGGAAAATTTTTCTAGGCCAAAAACATGAACATGGCATTTATCAAGCGTCATAAAATATCATACGAGAAGCTGCTTTTTACAAAGTAATGGTAAAAGCTATCAAGAAATTGCAACAATTGTGGGCTGCTCAAAGAATGCAGCTTTCGCTGTATGCAAAAAGGTCTTTAAATTAAGAACCATAAAAAATCTGCCAAGGGTTGGTAGACCAAAGAAGATCAAGACGCCGAGACACGAAAAGTCTTTATTGAGAATGCTGCGATGTAGTAGATTTGAACCTTTACAAAACATTGTGTTGGCGTGCAAATAAAGTCTAACTTTGGAAGCGTTAGCAAAAAACACAGTTAGAAAAATCATTTGAAAATATAGCTTTTAAAGCCGCATAAGAAAAAATCTTCATTGATAACAAAAATTAATCACAATAACTTAACGTTACCACATAGAAGCATAGTCGACGCGATCATTCTTTTATCGAATCGTCCCAACACTTTTTGAACGGTAGTGTATAAGGTAGCTAGGCCATGTGATTTTTGCATCATTATCCAGCTCTGCAAAGTGATTGGACGATGGTTCTATTCCCAGATCCCTAGCCGGATAAAGAGCATATCCAAGGCATAGACGCAATGAAAAAATGAAATGACAATGAATTGCTTGTAATGTTGATTATTGAAGCATTACAGCTTTGGAATTACATTCAGTTATTGTTACACGTGCTTGGCTGTTCACCACCTCCCGAACCTCTCTTCAAGCAAATATACAAACTAGGATACTTTGGTGTAGTTGCGCAATCTAGACCATCAAGGCATCCACAGCGGTTGAATACCTATAAAAATAGTTAAAAACTGGTTGCTAAGTGCACTCAAAAGTTATCCAAAACAAATTCAGCGTAATTCAGGAATATTTCCTCATGAGCACGGATACGAGTTAAGTACAGTGACGGCGCCGTGGTAGAACTGAGGGCATTCCCCTCTTGGCTCTCTCCAGGACAAGATTTAGTTTGTTTGAATTGGAGAAGAAATCGTCGGAGGCAATGAAAGACTTCTAGCAATATAGAGTTCTTTGTTACATTACATTATTGCTAATTGTCATCATTTAGTTGCATATCTTAGTCGCTGTCGTACTGAAAGTTCTCATAAAGGGAGTGGTCTGCGAAGGAGCGTGTACTGCTAAGATATGCCAGTCTACGGTGGCTGGTGCTGCCACCGATTAACTACAAGTCAACTAGCTACACACATTCTATTTAAATGATGAAAATGAAGCGGCAGCTTAATAAAACCGCTCTGAACTAAAGTCATTGAGCCGGGGTCTCATAGCCTTTTGCTTCTTTGCCTATCCGAGGCTTTTCGGTTGGCATCTTTCCTAGTTTTTCCTTTTTAGGTAATATGTAGTATCCTAAGGCTTTTAAAATTCCTTCCAATGGGAATGTCAAATTTAGGGATGTAGGCGCTTTTTTGTCGCATGTTTCGCTAATTCGATGCCCTAGACTTCAAAGAGTTTAGTAAGATTTGAGCAAAAATGTGCAATAGGATACAATAGAGCTAAAACCCCTGCCAAAGCAACTGGAACAATTTATAGATATTTCCTACTTTTCCTTGCTTTACCTCCCCTTCCACGTACAATGTTCAATCATCGTAATTTAGCTGCAACATTTTTTAGAAGTCTAGGTTTCCAGCACAACACTGCCTTACCTACAAAACGTAACATTTTCCTTTTGGGGAGGGAGGGAGAATTGGGTGTACTCAAGAGCTCGCTTACTATGAGTACTTTCTACTTGAACATTACGCTGTTAATTCCGAGAAATAGATGATGTTCCACATATTTTCAGCATCGATTGTAGTGAGCAATATGGGAGTAAATTTTATAGCCATCATAAAATAAGCAGTTGAAGTTTGAAGAGCGTAGGTCTTTCATGTGATAGCTTAAAATATGTCCTATGTACAATATATGCAATCAAGTCCATGATTAGAATAAGACTTACATGTCTGCAAAGACCTCCTTCTTTTAGCTTGTTCACGCAGAATCCAGTTTTATATAAAGGCATATAAACACAGCAATGAGTTCGACTGCAATCATCTTGTGAAAAGCAGAGCCCGTTCTAGAAATATAATGATCAATTTAATTGCAAAGCTGCGTTTTCCCAAATCTGAAAGAAATATAACGGCAAGTTGAGATAAATAAAATTCTCAATGAGGACGTACACATCCTTAAGACCTTGTTTCTTAGAGTCTTTTGCTCTTATAGAGTTTAAATGTTCATCTTTTTGACAAGGGTAGCGAAAAGCGTTTATGAATCCTGTGACTTTGACATCAAACTGATATCATAGACTAATCCGAATTAACGTGAAGTGTCTTGACAATTTCTTATGCATTCTAGACACCTATTGTGACATTCGTTCTTTCAGTTTGTTAGTCTTCCTTGTTGTCAAATTTATAAAGAAGCTGTGTTTTCCAATCTAAATATCAATTGCAGATGTTTATATAATAAAAGTCTCTCTTGTATCTGTTATGTGTTTGATATATGAAAATGGGCCGAAATTCTTATAGTCTCAATAGACCTTATTAATTTCCTTATAACTACACATTGCAAAGTTGTCACAAACCTATACACTACAGGATTTAATAGAACAGAAGACAAGTCGATTACCGAGGTCCACGTATGGAGAACTCTTGCTTAACTCTCCTCATTTTAGGCCCTTTCTGCAAGTTTACTAATGTGCTTTAAAAGTGCTGGGTGACAGTGAGGTTGAACTTTTAAGGTTATTTTGCATCTATTTGCAAATTTAATCTAAAGCCTAAGAACAACCTCCTACCAAGATTCTTCCCTAAAGACAAGACACAACTGCTGCTTAGTAATCAAGTTTAGAAATACAGTCTTTCTCCATTGCATTACCATGTCTTAATAAGAATCGAATTAAAGGAAAAACATACATACCAACGGCCTAACTTGAAGACCTAAATCAATTGCTCTTACCTTTTTTACTTTAGCACCTTCACAGCAACTTACTGCTAGAATAACGGCCACAATTGCAAAATAGGTCTTCATTTTGTTGCACGTAGTTTTCAGTTTATTAGTCAAATGAGGATTGTGTTGACGAACACAAAAAGCTAAAACACTTGCGTGCTTACTAGGAATTTAAAGAAGCGTCTATGTTTAGGCACCTGGTTCTACTTGAGAGTGCACTTTTGCAATCATTAGTTCTAAATAAATAAATAAAATGTATCTACAAAGACCTTCGAGCTGTTGACAAGGATTTCCATTATCGAGATTGACTGACTCTTTTTCAAAAGCAATTTTTTTATCATTAATCCAATGAATAAACTGAAGAATTATCCGGCCTCTCTTTGGATTTCTATGCTGTTATGTTATCCCGATGATCATGACAATTATCAGATATTAACTTGATGTTAACACTTCGCATTTCATATTTGTCATGTTTGATCCTATTAATTTGAGTAGCCCTGAGACTGCATTGGGAGTTTAATGCTATGCTGCCCTTTCCAATTGAATTGCAAGACCATAGGATATGAGTTGAGAGAAACCATTTTACGTCATAGCTGTATTGATTGGCCAATGGTCGGTAGAAAAGAACCTATCTCTTTGCAGATCTGCATTATGCAACAATCTAAATCTAGGCGCTAATATAAGCTGGATATCAAAGGAACAACATCAAAAGGAGGCTTTGTTGGGAAAGCATGTTTTTAGTTATTATGCTAGCCATATGTACTCTTCATGTACTAGCAGAATCATGGATGTAGATAGAGTACACGCACTCAATTCACTTCAACTCAATTCAAGTTCATCAACCAATGCCAAAAACAATTTATACATACAGGATACAAGCGAAGTCGCTAAACACTATTGCACTACCCTACGTCACATTAAAACACCACAGAATCTTGAAGACTAAAGAGGGACTCTCAAAATAGGTTAACTAATGGAGAGAGCTCCCCCTCTCTCAAAAGGAAAAGAAAAATGAAATGTACATATAAGCAAAAAGTATGAACCAGATTATCCTTATAACTTTGAATAAGAGTCGATGAAATGAGACATTAGTTTAAACCTAAAAAGTGATCCAGCAATGTGTATAAATAGCGACAGAGTTTTCCCCAATTTAGAGCCAAGGTGCTTTACTGTTTTGATTCTATAGAGGGTTGTCCTCTTTAAAGATTTAATGAAAAAGTCAATGTACCTATGGAGCGACCGAAAATTTTGCCACCCATCAAACAAATGTCTGGCTACGGGCTTGTTTCAATTGAAATTGTTTCAAAGTCATCAGTGCTAAAAGAAAGTTCCTCCCTTTTGCTAGCTGAATGATTAGATTCGACATAAATGCCAGCTCCTCCAACAGCACTATGGGTAGGAGCATGAAAAAATCTGTACCCAGGAAGGTCAAAATTAGTAGTTAGTAGAAAATCCTTTCAAAATTCAATCACATGAATATCGATGTTAAGGTTTGTCAAAAAAAAGTGAAATTCATTATAATGGGAAAGACGGCAGTGAATTTTCATGTGAAGTAGAGAGAAGTCCTTATGAGAAATTTGTAAAAATTCAAATTCTTCTATTGAGGACTATTGTGAGGTTAGGTTAAGATTCATATTGTCATCTATATCATATTCAGACAAATTTGGTAAATTAGTTAGCTGAGAGATTGTTTCGAAAGAAGGAAAGAAACGAAAGAGGGAAGATTTATACTATTCATGGCAAGTAAAGACTCATCAGATTCTAGGAATAAAAGGAAAATTCTCTGAATTATATGAAACAGTACAAGATAGATAATATCATATGTTAATAAAGGGTTCACTAGAAAGTTTAAATTGCTCTTTAGGTGAGATGGTATTACAATTAATATCAATGCGGTTGTTGTATTGGTCACAAGTCAATAACTTTTGACTTGAGTTAACTCAAATTGCGACACTTGTTAGTACTATACCTAACATTAATTAGGCTTTGATCAAGAAACTGCTTCAACTTTTCGACTATATTAGCCATTCTAGCTTGATAATCTGATTCATGAAATAACAATACGAGCATTAGGAATGTGTTGGCACATGGGGATACATCAAAATTCGAAACTGCACTTTGAACCGTATAATTTTGAACTTTGAACTGCACTTTGAACTGCACGTTTTTAGTCTCTAAGAAATTTAATGTAATTAGCAACACAAAACTAAAATCAATGAATTCTCTTACTGATTTCACAAAAGTTTCCTTACACAATGATTCAGTTGGCAGGAAATTGGATTTATATGTCGATATTTTGTTGGTTCATCTGGGAAATTGGTGTAGCGACCATGACGTGTTAGTACTTATGGTGCATTTTTCAAATCTCTCGTCAAATATCTCTTGCTACAACCCCCATCCCCGCTCAAGTGTCGTTCGGCACTTGACTGGTAGGTGTGATCGATCTTTTAGAGGTCCATTAACAAAACTTAAGCTTTAAAATATTTATGATAAAACCACTCATTTAAATGGCAGATATTTTGCTAAGTTTTGATGTGTGTGATCATTTATGCTAGTAATTTTTCGTCAAATACAAGCAAGAGAAGCTGGAGGAGAGAGAGGGAGGGGGAGTGACAGAAAACAATTACTGATATCTGAGACACCAGGGTCATTCTGAATTAGGAATTAGGTTGTGACATTCCCAAATCTTGAAGAAAGCTCGTCGATAGAGTTGTCATAAATTTCATGGTTTGTAGGTAATCATGGCACCTTGTTGAAACCTGCCATTAAATTTCTTGTTAGATTCCTTCTACTCAAAAGCCATTCTGTAGGTCACTGGGTACACATGTTGGCTTTTTGGTACTTTACTCTCAGTAGGCACTCCTGCCTGAATGAAGTAGACACGAGGATGCGTCTAATCTAAGATAGGGTGGTACTATATATTCAACCTTGAAGTCAGATTTGTGACTACGTTGTGCTCTATGGCTTTTGCATATAAGCAACTTTTAAGCCATAGTTATCAAAAATTTAAATTGACTCCTATTTTAGCATCAAGCCTTTTAGTAACAATACAACACTTTGAGTTCTTGTTGCTTACAAATACTGGTAATGTCCTATATTAAGTTGATCTCTGAATTGCCTGATACCTCCATTTTGAGAAACCTTCGCCTGGGTTTTGTGGCACTAAATATCTATGAGGCGGCTATGCCATGTGAATTTTTGCAAAACGATCTAAATATGCAAAATGATTGGCGAAATGTGTTGATCCCAGACCCATATCTCAGCTGGAGAAACAGCACAATCTTTGTATAGAAGCAAAGACAAGTAGTAACTTGGCAACAATCTGTTTGTGATATTTATTATCAAAACAGTACAGTTTTGGTATTACATTCAGTTATTGTCATTTTTCTTTATTCTTCACTTTTTCCCGAGTCTCTTTTTTATGCACTGGTACCTACCAAGATTCCTCACTGTATTTGCGCACTCTAGGCCATCAAGGCATCCACATCGGTCGAATAGCTATAAAAAATGGTCAAAATCCAGTTGTTTAATAAACTGAACAATATCCACTAACTAAGGCAACGTAACGTAAAATTGAGTTGAATTATGACTATTGCTCTGACGTCTATTGCAAAGCAATAAACTTCTTTATGGTATGGGCATAGTGGCGGTACCACAGTGAGACTGGGGAGGGAATATATCCCCAACCCTCTTCCCCAAGATCATTCTTAATTTGTTCCATTTCGAGAAGAAAACAGCTTTGTAGGGAATGGAAAAGTTCTAGCAATGTTTAGTTCTATTATGCCATATAAGTGCTTTATTAGCATACATCGAGAAATGGTCTTCTTCTCTTGAAAGAAAGCTCCCTTTTCCTTGCTGAACCAGTCACTGTAAAATGCCTTATCTGGTTTATAGGAAACTGAAGAATTTTAGGGTATAGGTTCTTGAACGCTGTTGGTCTTCTATGCAGCTTTTACTGTATAGGGATTTATAGAACTCTGTTTTTGTAGCACATTTTCATTTTGTATTTAATTTTATAGTAATGTTTGAATTTTACTTGTCACAACGTCCACTCACCTGCAAATAATATCCCAAAGCAAATAAATGAATTATGTTAATTAATTGAAGGTAAGTAAATTACAATTCAAGTAAAGTAACAAAAAATCAGTGCAACAACGATAATTCAAAATATGAAATCTCCACACACATTACCCCCCCCCCCCACCCAAGTGCTGAACTACGATCATATTCAGTAATGAATTTAAATGAAAGGAGTAAATAATTCATGGGATATTTTAAAATACATCCTATTGATAATAAACAAACTTATAGCCAGGAATATAATAATACGTACTCCATTGCAAGATTTTCCTTCTTGAAGCTTATTACCACATAATCCAATCCTCAATGAAGGTATATGAACACAGCATTGAGTGCTGTCGCAATCAGCATGCGAATGGCAGAGTACTTTCTAAAAATGTAGCGACAAGAAAATAAAGTAAAAGACTGCATTGTTGACTAGAGCTTGGTTTCGATGTAAGTGTAAGATGCCGTGATGTGTCTGCCGTTGCTTTCTTCCATCTGCCATCTGCAATCTACCAGGCATCGCAGTTAAATGAGTGTCCATGGAAACGCCGTTCAATCAGCTCCAATTGGCACCATTAGAAAACGTTTCCATATAAACTGAATTCCTTTGCAAATCCGGCAGCATGGCAGAAGGCAGATGGAGAAAGCAACTGCATGTATATTACGGCACCTTAAGGGACCTTGTGCCTAAATAGAACCTTGCTTTTGGTATCTTTAACGATTTGTTTCTTCGTTATCGCGCTTAAAGGTGCCTCACCATTGGTATATAACATTTCTACATTTTGACATCAAATCAGTAGCGCAACCTGATGTGGTTTCACATCAAATTTCTTGGAATTGTCATGCAGCTTTCTAGACACCAATGCGGACATACAGGAGCTGCGCTTCCAATCTAAAAATATAAGTCTCATATGATAGTCTATTACTTGTCTCTTTTGTATCTATTGTGGTATCCGAAATAGGTGGAAATTATTATTGTCTCATTTTATAATGTTGCCACAAACATTCATAATCACATATATTGGATTTACTTGATCAGGAAGCAAGATGATGCCTGAGGGGTATTTTTGAAACAGTTTGAGCAAGTAAAATTACCTAAGCAATATTGAGACGTTTCAATACTGTAAGATTTTCAGGCAGTGCTATTTAATTCTTTGCAAGCCAAGATTTTTATAATCGAATATTGATCAATTTAGAAGTTTTAACAGAAACATTTCTGCTGCATAACATTCAAGCGGCGGGCAAATTCAGGAATAATTTATGGTTTTCACTAGCATGAACAAACTGTACCAAAGTTCATAGGAAGCAAAAATGTAAATATCAATCTACTTTACCGATAATTTCTTGAATCTAATGCCAGCATGCAGAACAGTTGTCAAAACCGTGAATGCAGAGGAACGTTCTCCTGCATGCACCTTTCCCTATAATTTATGTTCAAAAAGATAATTCTAAGTAGGTGGTGACCCTAACTCCTGTATGCCTTTCTTTATTGTTGGCTCCTCCTGCAAGGTTTCCCTTGTTTCGGAATTTCTTACAAATTGCTTCGCAGCAGCCAGTGGGGTTGAACTTACAAGTGTGTTTGCACCCATCTGCAAACACGAGCAGGAGTTTTAGATTAATATCATAAAAAGACTCTTCTCTAATACCTAAATGTTGTAAAGCCACCGAATTAAAAAATTGGAGCTTTATTCTTGCAAAGTATTACTGCTTTTCTCCATTTGAATAATCTGCTATCATTTCTTAATAGATATCGAATAATACCAAAACGAAGCATTGAAGATATTGCGTCAAAATGCCATTACCCTTTTGGCTCCAGCACTTTCAAAGCAACTTATTGCTAAAATGATGGCCACAATTGCAAAGTAGGTCTTCATTGTTCCGTGTTGCTTTCCTCTGATCAGTTAGATGTGGAGAGCGTCGTCCAAAGCAGTAAACCAAAACACGAACGGACCTACGAGGAATTTAAAGAAACGTCTATGTTTAAGCACCTGGATCTACTCGATGGGTACTTCTTGCAATCATTAGTTTTAAATAAATAAATAAAATATTTTTGCAAAGACTATTGAGCTGTTGAAAGGAAGTTCCATTATCGAAATTGACTCACTCTTTTTCAAAAACCCATGTTGTTGTCATTGATTCCATTGATTCAATGAACAAACTGAAGAAAGATCCGGCCTCTCTTTCAATTCCTATGCTATTACACGACTGTCTATAAGAAGTGTTTTATAAGAAATTAGTGCTCTACCAGACTACCCAAAAGGTTATGAAAGTCCAATCATTAATTTCTAAAAACAAACAAAGTTCATAAGTGAGTATGCATTTAAAATTCCAATGTTAATGCAATCCCATCATTCAGTTTACGTAATTGTCGAGGTCCCCGATGTCTACATATACATTCCAATATTATACTTATGTAGTGTTTGTGTCTCTCTACTTTTTTAATGCTGCAGTGCTACACAGCTATGCATTATGTGGCCTAAGTCCTTGCCAAGCGACTCAGTAAAACTCAGTGAACAAAGCTCTGTGCGATTCTGTGCGATGCCTCAAACAGTTGAGAAATTAGTTTTTTAGTGATGGAAGAGGTTGTTAATCCCACAGTGACGTGTTATGGGCCCATTACTTATATTTCTCCCGGGCCCCACAAGCCCTCCGTAAGTGAGGCATAAATAGACCCCATGCTTCATTGTACACTTTTGTTACGAAAAAGAGGTCAACCATGAAGTCAAAACGTAATAGACATTTTAGTACTTTTCATTCTATGACGTAAAGGTGGTGCAATCACTGCACCACATCGCTAAGGACACTGGAATTGGATAATTTGGACATTATTTTTTGAGTTTCTTTCGTAGTCGTATAGTTTTTCCTATAAAAGACGTAGTTTTAGAGGTAGTGCTGAGATTTTTTAGTGCTTCAAAAGAAGCAGACGCTCATCCAAGCCGCCATAGTTAAGGACGTATTGAAACTATAGTATAAGACGTACCAAGGCGAATCTGATTGATAACAAGTACTTCCAGCTTTTTGCCGCTCCCAGAACTCAAGTCCTAAGTTTCGTTTGTGTTAACTTACTAGCTATTTGAACTAGTGTGTAGAATTAAAATTGCCGTAGCCTTGTGGAATCCACAGTTAAGCACCCTCGCAAAGTATAAGCTGAACACTTTGTTCATCCCTATAGCAAGTAATGCTGGTTTTGGCACCTTAAACGATCGCAAGTGCATGTCTTCAAGCAATAACGAAGCCTGGAGTTTAGGAAGTGGCAAACTAAATCATCCCAAATCAACTAAATCACTAAATCATCAAGCTATTATATTATATTATATTATATTATATTATATTATATTATATTATATTATATTATATTATATTATATTATATTATATTATATTATATTATATTATATTATATTATATTATATTATATTATATTATATTATATTATATTATATTATATTATATTATATTATATTATATTATATTATATTATATTATATTATATTATATTATATTATATTATATTATATTATATTATATTATATTATATTATATTATATTATATTATATTATATTATATTATATTATATTTGAATTGTTTATATATAAAAATGCTACTTTGAAATACTAAAATAAATTATCCGAAATAAAAGTTTGATCCTACTACTGAGAGCGCTGTTCTTCCAGGAATTCATGTTGTAACTTTGGAGTCTAGCCCTTTGCAAAGTTTTGAGGCGTTTTTTAAATTTAAAGACCATTAAAGACAGGAATTCGTGAACGTACTTTTGAGTCCCGAATAAACGGCTCCCCTGCTTATTAGTTATTTGGAAAAAATCCATCCAGGACATCCTTATTCCCAACCCCCCGTGTCTGTAGTTCGATTGAGTAGTATGTAACGTGAGAAAATCGTGTTTTCCACATTGTTTACAGTTGAAATAAGTTGTGAAACTCATCCATACCTATTATAATTAGAGAAATTTTCCACCCACCCTGGTTATTCCAACCATCCCGTTTATTAACCTTTCGGGAAATTTCCAGCCACCCTAATATTCCAATCACCCCGTCTATTTGGGACATAAGAGTATGTCTGCAGGTATATCATTGCAGGCCATCAAGGCTGAATATTGAAAACCTAGTTTTGCAAATTCTGTCCGATGTCTTGGTATCTGTGATCTCGACAGTTATTATTGTATAGCACGATGATACCGTCATTTACCACATAGCTAAAATTTTTTGAGGAGTTATCGAGTTATTTCTAGCAAACATGACTGCCATGTTTGCTTGCTAAGTGGGATAGGGACTAGGGTTAGCGTTAGGGTTATGGTTAGCATTTAAATCATCTCAAAGCGTTAGAATTCGATCTATTTTATTGATATCATGTTGAAAGTAGTAGAAATCGATGGAATGTTCATGATTTGTACTATTTAAACACTAACCCTAACCCTAAACCTGACCCCTACCCCTCGATAACTCCTCAAAAATTTGAGCTCTCGTATAAATTACGGTATCATAGTAATCTACTCACCGTGAGCTATCGATATAAATCATTTAGTGGCACTGAGGACTTTAGGAGGTATTTATTGAAAAGGTTTTCAAGCACAGCTTGTTCATTATTTTATAGGTCACAATGTTCCGATCGTAACGGATAATATTTTCTACATTTAGCCAGGAACAACGCCAGTTATCTTAATCTTTACGCTTTCAATTATAATAGAGCAAACTCGATTTGGAAGACATCGGAGAGCTAAAAGCTTCATCTTGTTCAAGCTGCCTCAAACAATATCACCGTATCGCAAATGACTTTTACCAGAACCATAGTACACATAGCGGAGCTGGCTTTGTGGCAGAATATCTTTAAGACGCTTTGTGGTCACGAGACCAGCACTTTTGCTTATAATGCGCCTAAACTGTTTATTCTGTTAATTTATCCAAGATGTTTCATTTTATCGACCCTTGCTACGTCCGAGCCATTTAGCTCAAGTATCTCTGGGAGCTCAGAATTTCTCATTTTAAATGGTGTTCTTATGATCAAGAATTCAATATTTTGGGATTAAGACTGGGTTTAGTCAGCCTCATCCTTTCTACACTATTTGACAGCTCTTTGTGTGCGTCTTCAATCATCTTCGGAACATTATTTGAGGCGGTTGTGACAGCTGTGTCGTCAGTATATATATTGGCTTACGAAAAGTGCAAGCATTTTTCAAAGTCATTTAAGTGTATTATGAAAAGTAGGGGCCTAAACAAGCTCCTTGAGGAATGCCACATAAGACATAGGCGTAGATTTTACACCATCTAAAATGCAAAATTGCTCTTTGCTAGGTAAGATTCAAACCAATCTCATGTTGGGTTTTTTACCGCATAATTTCGTAGTTTTTGCATAAAAATGCTGTGGTCTACGGCATGGAAGGCTTTCTTTAGGCCAAGAAAAATGGTGAGATTAATTTTGCTGCAATCAATAGTCTCTTAACAGTAATCAGTGCTGCCAATCAGCGAGATCATTGTTGAATAGAGCCTGTGCAAAACAGCTTGATTGTCTGTTAGAATACTATTCGCTTGTAAAAAGTCAAGTAGTTCATCATACGAGATTTTCCCCAACATCCTCGAGATCACAGATATTGCAGAACTCGCCCTGTTCTTGTTTACATCAGTTTTCAGACCTGATTTTTATACTAGAGTGACATTTGCTATTTTCCAATTATTTGGGAAGACTCCTTGTTTGAGTGACAAGTTGCATATTAAGACTAGAGGATAAGAAATAGATCTGGCAGCATCTTTTACAAATGCCACAGATATTTTATCCGGATCGGATGCTTTTCCTTTTTCAAACAGACTAACTGCGTTCAGAATATGCCTTACATCAGTGGCCTTAAATTCAATTTGATCTCTTACTGGTGTGATGCACTTGAGACCATCGTCTGCAGGCTTTGTTTCTACCTGTTTCGCTATGCTCAGCCCGACTGAAACGAAGTGAAAATTTAGAGCCTTCAGCATATCTCGCTCTTCAGTTAAAGTTTGGTCATTGTTTGACAGAGTTATGGATTTGACATTTCTGTCCAGAACCCTAATTACGCAGTTTTGGCATAAGCATTTCAAAATTAACGATTCTTTATCGCTATTTTTTTCAGCTTTTCCCTAGTCTTTATGCATTTCCGAAGTCTAGGGGGTAGCAAGCGAGCAAATCTGGGTCTTACTTTTCTCTTTTATACCCAAGCATGTAAATCCAGAACTGACTCGGATATTGCCTGAAAGATATCTACCACGCCAGATGGATCGTGTGATAGAGGATCAAGGATGGTTTTCAATCTACTTGTTGCAAGTCCTCCAGAAAAAGAGTACTCTCGTCTTTTTTTCATATTTCCAAATTTGATAGTTTTAGGCTTCTTATTTTCACTTTAATATCGCCAGGCATTGAGTTTCCTTATGCTATACACCAGGCAGTGACCAACCATGCCTACTTTCAAGGATATCAGTTTTAAGAATATGTTTTGGATTTGAGGTAGAGAATTTGTTATAATATTGAGAGCATCGGGCTCTACTTAATATAAACTCCGCATTGAGAACTTAATGCCACGCTGTCGATTCTGAGTCAGTAACAACACCAAACGATAAGAGGTAAGCGAAGCGATTATATGGTTCCATTGATTGGCTAGTATTCGGTAGAAAGGAACATAGAGTTTCTGTGATCTGCATTTTACAACAATTCAATTATATGCGATAATATAAACTGGAGATCAAAGCAATAACATCAAAACACGGCTTTGCGAGGGGCGCAGAGTACACGACCAAAGAGGTCTATGTTGTCAAACGGAGATACACCAAAAGCGAATCTGCACTCTGAACCATATAGGTGTGGAAGCACGTTTACTCTGTAGGAAGCTTGATGTAATTAGGAATCATCACAAAGCTAAAGTGAATGAATTATTTTCCTGATTTCACAAAAGTTTCCTTGCACAATGATTTAGTAGTCAGAAACTTGGATTTAAATAGGATGAGTTTTGCCATATTCTTCACTTAGAGCTGTATTACAGTACATAGTTCAGTAAAAGTAGGAAACTTCCTTCACTTTCCTGATCCTCCTGTTAATATCTCTATGCCCAACTTTGCAAGTATCTTTTTGAGGGGGGAAACTTTTGCACTACCAAGCTATTGTTTGGTGATCTCTATAACTAACATGGACAGCATATTAGTACTTCTTTATCAAGATAGTGTCATCCCCTCCCCATTTTTTGTAGAAGCTGTCAATAATTTGCTGGACTGTCGATATTTTGTTAGTTCATCTGGGAAGTTGGTTCAGTGACCATGACTTGTTAAGTGTGTGATTATTTAGGCTGGTTAAATTTCGTCAGTGTAAGCACGAGAAGCTGGAAGAGAGAGAGGGAGAAGGGAATGACAGAGAACCGTTACTGATACACCAGGGTCATTCTGAATTAGGAATTGGGATGTGATACTCCTAAATTTTTAGGAATGTGTCAGTAATTCAGTAATTTTTTCTCTCGTCAGTAAAGTTGGCATAAATTTCACGGATTGTAGGTAATTGTGGTGTCTTGCTCAAACCTGCCATAAAATGTCTTCTGTTACAGTCTTTCCACTCAAACGTCCTTCAACAGTTTGGTAGCTTCCTCTCAGTAGGCATCCCTGCCTGAACAAAGAAGACACCAGGATGCATGCGATTTAAGTTGCAGTAGTATATTTAACGTTGAAGTCAGGGTTTTGACTGCGTTGGGCTCTATGGCTTTTGAGTACTATATAAGCAACTTTTAAGCCATAATTATCAAAGATTTCGATTGAATCCTTGCAACGTTCGATTTAATATCAAATTGACCTCTGAACTGCTCCGATATCTCTAATATGAGAAGCCTTTGCCGGGCTCTGTGGCACTCAATATCTGTGAGACAGCTGAACAATGTGGTATTTTAAAACACGATCTAACGATCCAAAATGATTGGTGGAAGGTTCAATTTCCAGACCCATATCTCCAGCTGGAGAAACAGCACATTCTTTGTATAGAAGCAAAGACAAGTAGTAACTTGGCCACAATCTGTTTGTGATGTTTATGATGAAAACAATACAGATTTGGTATTACATTTAGTTATTGTCATTTTTCTTTATTCTTCACCTTTTCCTGAGCCTCTTTTCACGCACTGATACAAACTAGGATACTTCGGTGTAGTTGTGCAATCTAGGCCATCAAGGCATCCACATCGGTGGAATGGCTATAAAAAATGGTCAAAATCCAGTTGTTTAATAAACTGAACAATATCCACTAACTATAGCAACGTAACGTAAAATTGAGTTGAATTATGACTATTGCCCTGACGTCTATGCAAAGCAATAAACTTCTTTATGAGTATGGGCATAGTGGCGGTACCACAATGAGACCGGGGATGGGATATATCTCCAATCCTCCTCCCCAAGATAATTTTTGACTTGTTCGACTTCGAGAAGAAAACGTTGTAGGGAATGGAAGAATTCTAGCAATGTTTAGTTCTATTATGCAACATAGTTGTTCGTTTCTTTACTGGGGTACACGCCTTGTTTAGACAGTCTTTCTGTCTAGTGCGGAGACATTCCCGTGATTTTAGTAATAAAACTTTCTTAAGACTTTCATAGTAAGACTACTCAAGCTTGTGGAATACTGTTGTTGTAGAAAGATAGAGGGACACTATGCAAAAACGACACTGAAATGCATACACTGTGAATGGAAAGCCAAGTAAATTAAGCAGAAGAGATGCTAGGCTTGCATGAAAATTAGAATTTAACTTGCTCATCAATTCATAGGCGAGAGCGGCTCTGCTATAAATCATTTTCTTATACAAACGATTTTTTTGTATCGCACGCTGTTCTACTGAAAGATCCCTAAAGGGGGTGCTCACTGTAGGAGCATGACAAGTTAAAGTCCCCCCCCAGCCTGTGGTGGCTGGAGTAGCCATTGATTAACTTTGAACCCAATAGCTACATATATTCTATTCAATTGGCAGACTGCTAAGAACTGGATAATAAAACTACTATGAACTGGATTCATTGAATTGTTGCTCTATCTACTAATCAAGAGAGCAACTTACTGCCATTTGCTTCCTGTCCTATTGCAGTTTATTAATTTCTTATCACTGTTTTCGTTTTCTGTTTTAGGTAACATATAGTTTCCAAACGTCTTCCATTCCCTTCAAAAAATTCCATATATATAAATACCCCCATTAAAGAACCCTCCCTTTTATGGACTGAGGATATGATGGTTCTTTTGAAAGACATATGAATGAATAATTTTGGGTAGTAGTTTGCAATAAAAACTTTGTCCTGCTTAGTATGCATTGAGATAATATAGGATTAGAGTTAGACTTACGTATCTGCAAAGGCGTCCTTCGCTAAGTTTTTTACCACATAGTCCAGTCCTCAATGAAGGTATATAAATACAGCATTGAGTTCGTTTGCAATCATCATTTGAAAAACAGAGTCCATTCTAGAAAAGTAACGGCAAGTATGTAAAATAAAAGATTTGAGTGTTGACTTAAGCTTGGTTTCGATATAACTATAAGGTGCTGTGATATGTCTGTCGCTCCTTTCTTTCATCTGCCATCTTCCTTCCTCCAGGCGTCGAAGTTAACTGAGTTCTCATGGAAACACTATTGAACTAGCAGCCGTCGGTACGGTTAGAACACACATTGCTGTGTGCAATGCCGGATTGATGGCAGAAGGTAGATGGCAGAGAGTAACCACAGGTACCTTACTGCACCTTACGGCATCTTACGGCACCTTACGGCACCTTACGGCACCTTACGGCATCTTACGGCACCTTACGGCATCTTACGGCACCTTGGGGCTAACTTGAAACCATGCTTAGGTGTTTTTGAGAATTTGTTGACTTTGCGCTTATGGGTTAAAATGTACATCTATGTGAAGGCAAGGACGACAAAAGAAACCTCATCATTGGGTATTTGGCATTCCTACATTTTGACTTCAAGCAAGTATAAAGCTAATCTGGTTTGGTACCAAATTTCTTGGAATTGTCATGTGCTTTTTATGGACAGCAATGCTGGCATATTCCTCGTCGCCCTTGTCTTCAAAGTCTTGCGTTTCTAATCTAAGATATTAATTGAACGTTGTTTTATAAGAAACCTTGCTCACATTGATCACAAAACTGAGGACAAATATCAATTTTTGTCGTTTTAGTCTGTTCTCACTGCTGCGTCTTTGTGAAGTCACATTGAGTTAATGTTATTGAGAATTAATTTTTTTATGTTCACCACCACCACCACCACCACCACCACCACCACCACCACCACCACCACCACCACCACCACCACCACCACCACCACCACCACCACCACCACCACCACCACCACCACCACCACCACCACCACCACCACCACCACCACCACCACCACCACCACCACCACAACCACCACCACCACCACCACCACCACCACCACCACCACCACCACTACCATCATCATCATGTACTTTTTTAGAGTAAGTTGATTATACAATAGCAGACTTGCAGCTAAGTTAGGCCTACAATCTATAATATACAAAGATACAAAAGAATTTTTCTAGGAGTATATGGATATGCAACGAGGTATATAAATAAAGGAAAATTAGAGGAAAAATTGCATCTGGCCATCTCGTTAATCATTTAGTCGGCCAAAAGCCCAACATTCTAAATTTATATTTTGCATACCCCGCAGTTGCATTTATCATAATTCCAAGATCGGATGGTTTTTTTGAAAACTTGAAGGCTTGTTAATGTTTTTTTCCACGGAGAAGGAGTTACCGCAAGTTATTCCCAAGGTAGCCTATGGTTTCAACCCCGTAGGAAGTTGTTCTCACTTTGGGTAGTTTAGCGTCATTGCCATGCTTTAGTTTATAGCATACATCGCGTTCCCTGAAAAGTTCCTTCATGAACGATGGATTTAGATTTGAATTTGCTTTATAGATGTCATTCATAAGCAACTGCAGGCTCCTTATATGGACAGTTAACGATCTGGCTTACTCTAGAGGAGACCAAAGTCACGTCGATTTTCTTTACATGCAATGTGCAGAGCTCTTTCATGAACGTGATTTATTCTGTGGTTCAAGGTTCCAGCAAGAAACATCCATACAAGCGGACAATATCTGAACTTAGATAAAGCAAATGCTGCCATTAAATGCTGTAACCTTGCAGTATCCATATATCTAGGTATGCGTGCAGGTGCCTGGAGCTTTTGGCTAATCTTTCTGCAGAGGGTGTAACATGTTTCACACAACTCACAACAAAAACACACGATAAGTTTGTGTTGTTGCAGCGTTTTTGCTTTTATCCGTTTTTGCGCGCTCATGTTGAGAGCGTTTTCGAAAACCTCCGTCTTTTTAAATACCCAATTTGAAGAGCGTTTCCGAAATCCACCTTATTTTTGGGTTTGTTGTGCGAAGTGGAGTGAACGGTTTCACAGAAAGGGTTATTTTCCTCTACGTTTTTGTACAAAAACGGAGTAGTATGAACGGGGCTTAGATCAGGAGACAAGTTGCATACCGAGGAGAGCATTTTCGAAGAAATTTGGGCAACCTGTGTTAAAGTAAAAATATATAGAGTTAATATTAAGAATTGTTCCATACATATTATTTTCGCGGCTTCTAAATTCAGACATAATTCTTGACTCTCACAAGCATAAACAACCTGCATCTATGCTTATCGAAAAAACAGTTGTAAATTATAAACTCCACCTTAATGGGAACTTTTTGTTAATAGACGCTCGTATAATCCAATCTGCGGAGATTTCTCTCCAAACTATAAACAAAGTTTTATAACTGCAAATTTGTGCAGATCTGTTCTTTACAAATGAGTAAAGTTAAACTCTAATAGTTATGAACTGTTTTGTGAAGGTCACTAAATACAGTTAATACAGCCTCTCAAACTTATCAAAAGATTTCTGAAAATTTCTGATATATGTTGCTACTTGTACATTGTCATATGCAAGTAATCAGGGCAACTTTCAAAACCACAACGTTCTCCTGTAGGCTCCTTTCCTTCAGTCCAAATTAAAAATTTCTGAGTAGGCGGTAACGTCATCTCCTGTATATCTTTCTTCGTTGTGGGCCCATTCAACAAGTTTTCCCTTGCTTTGAAATTTCTTAAAAATTGCTTTGCAGCAGCCATCGGGGTTGAACTTACAACTATGTTTACACCCATCTGCAAACGTGAACAGAAATCTTAGATGTGTTATAAAAAGATCCTTCTCTAAAGCCGAAACGTTTTATAGCCACCGAAATTGAAACTTCAGCTTTCTTGTTGCAAAGTATTGCCGCTTTTCACTATTCCCACTAGAGCCCTATCATTTCTTAATAAGGTGGAAAAACAGCAAAGCAAAGCATTGAATACCTTAAATCAAATGCTATTACCTTAAATCAAATGCTATTACCTTAAATCAAATGCTATTACCTTTTTCTTGTCAACGCGTTCACAGCAACATACTGCTAAAATGGCGGCTACAATTGCAAAATAGGTCTTCATTTTGTTGTTTGCCTCTTTCCTCTAATCAGTTAGGTGAGGAGAGCGTTGACCAAAGAAATAAGCTAAAACATTAGCGTGCTTACTAGGAATATAAAGAAGCGTCTATGTTTAGGCACCTGGTTCTACTTGAGAGTGTACTTTTGCAATCATTAGTTCTAAATAAATATATTAAATGTATCTGCAAAGACTATCGAGTTGTATAAAAGGATTTCCATTATCGAAATTGACTCACTCTTTTTCAAAAAGCCATGATGTTGTCATTGATTCCATTGATTCAATGAACAAACTGAAGAAAGATCTGGCCTCTCTTTCAATTCCTAAGCTATTACACGACTGTCTATAAGAAGTGTTTTATAAGAAATTAATGCTCTACCCGACTACTCAAAAAGTTAAGACGGTCCAATAATAAACTTCTAAAAACAAACAAGGTTCATAAGTGCGTATGAATTTAAAATTCGAATTGTAACACAATCCCATCATTCAGTTTAGGTAATTGTCGAGGTCCTCGATGTCTACATATGTGTAGTGTTTGTGTCTATCTGCTTTTTTAATACTGCAGTGCTACACAGCTATGCATTTTATGGCCGAAGCCCTTGCCAAGCGACTCAGTAAAACTCAGTGAACCAAGCTCAGTGAAACATGTAATTGGCGATTCTGTGAGACGCCTCAAACAGTTGCGAAATTAGTTGTTTAGTAATGGAAATGATTTTAAAATCTCTCATTGACATGCTATAGAAATGTTGCTTGTATCTTTCCCTGGCCTCGCAAGTCCTCCGTAGTTAGAGCACCAATAAACCACGTGTTTCTTATTGCTCATAGTTCACCACTATATCAAGAAATGACGATTACGGCACCTCAAACGATCGCAAGCTTAGATCTTCAGGCATCAAGAACGTACATATTGGGTGAACTTGAGTTAATATGTTCAGATCTCTAACAGAACCTGGAGTTTAGGAAGTGGCAAGTTGACCCAACCATGGAAGAGTGTAGAATGAGCTTATGTGTATGAGCATGCAGTTGCGTAGAAAGGGGGGCAGTGGGTAGATCGCCTTGTGTCACCAACCTAACAGGGGCCCCAGAAGTTACGAAATTATAGTTTTGTATTTAAAATAGCTTTAAATGTCATAATTACATCATCAAAGGCCCAGTGTCTGCAATTGCCACTGCCCCGCAATAGCTCCAGCAATGTCTGTCGAATGAAGCACCCAGGTGAATTATTGACTTTCAACTACCCATAGGTTCTGAGTCAGAGCGCACCTTATTTAACCAAAATAAAACAAAATACCTCATACATGATTAAATTGGAGAAGCGATATCCTTTTTCTGACATATAAACTTGCTATCGTTAGTTATTCATAACAAAATAAATGCGTATGAGAGCTATGACGACATAGATTGTGGGGACATAAATAGAATAAAAACAATCGCACTTATGAACATTTTCTCTTATAGTTACAAAATTCATTCAAATTAGACGAACGCATAGAAGTATACTCCAATAAGAATATGTTGGGCAAATTTTCCCATATCCAATAAGAAAGTTTTGGGATAATCTTGCCGGTCATTCTCAGTTAGATAAGACAAAGAAAATTAGGGGATTTATAATCTAGATATGAAAAAAATGAATATGGATTTTCATCTAACTGAATAAATATTTATAATTCTGTTTTGGTTCTTACAATGCTTTTCACCGTGGCATACTCAAATATATTATAAATGCTCTTCACGACAGTTGCAATGTAAGGACGACTTATACACAATTAAAACTTAAAAGCGATGTCTCTCACAAAGGCTGCTGGTGCCCAGATTTCATTTAATCAGTGATTCTTATCACTCGTGCAGCTGTTTCAATTGTTACTTATTTTAAAAGGATAGCCATATGCAAGGTAATTTATATTTATTGCGCAAATAAAAAGTTGCTAAATTATCACACTAAAATGTCACTTGCTGGGTTTGGGTTTGTTTTTTTCAGTAAGTGTTTTCTGTGAAAGACCCTGATGCCTATAGCGGAGTCCCCTGCAATAGCAGAATGGGTGAAGCTAATTAGAGCGGGAGATAAGCCGGATCAAGTTTGTTGATTTTAGATATGAATAAAGACAACTTGTAAGGCTCATCGAAACTAAATCTGGGCAAGACGTTCCATAGTTTTATAAATTCTTGTAATGAGTGGTGATTCCTTAGCATGGAGTCCATAAATTGGGTAGCAAAACATGGAAAGGGCTTGAGTAGGTAGAGCTTCTGGTTGTTCGAACACGTCTCAGTGGATCAGGACTAATATTGAAGGTAGTAGTAAAGCGTCGATAGATCTGCAAACAAACGATGATGAGAATGAGGTTGGAAAGATTTGGTGAGATTTGGATTGCTGTTGAGGCAAGTGGCTTTGGACTGGAAATATCACTTCTACGTTTAATTCAGTCTACTTCTCATATTGATAAACAGGATATATTAATTTTTGTCACCTTGGTGATTTGCTCTAGCATTAGAGACACTTTCAAAGCAGAAATTAAAGAAGCATTCTGCTGTAAAAGAAACATCCCGAAGTGACAAAATTGGAATTTTGAAATGTCTGCAAAGGTCACAACAATGGTTCAGATAAGTGGAGGATATATATTTATACACAAACAGCGCTAGCTTATAAGCTGAGCCTTGATGTAATTGCAAGAAAAGATACATTTAAAAAAGCTCTGCTATATAACAAAAGACCTGTGATAACCACCCCCTAAATTTTCGTAACAGTTCGTAGCAAAATTGATCATAGCCACTACCCGTCAGGCGTTATGTAATTTTTTCAAATATCCCCTCTGTGAGGTTCAATGACTTGAGAATTTCTGGAGTTTATTTTAGCTGTAAATGGAGCTGCATTTTATTGGCGTACGCACATGGTCACATCCTCATTTTTCATTGGAAAGGCTACCATTTGAATATTCATTTAGGATGACACCATAGTCGTGGGATTCTATTTTGCTCATTCCGCTGAGTCTAGAACAAGTGGTGACCTGACTGACTTTGCGGAATTGTAAATCAAAGCTGACCCCCCCCCCCCCCCCTTCCTGCTGCATCGCTGCCTACGGCTGAAGTTCCGCCTGAGAGGACATCGTCACTGCGTAATGTGCCTCGATTGCATTTTTGCGCAGCACTCGAACACTGCGTAGCGAGTAGCCAAAGTGTGCCATTTTTAGTGGACATCAAGGGAGAGTAAAGATAAATTCAGCAAATAAGTAAAATGCCTGTTGCAAGTAGAGGATTCTTCGTCACAATTATTGCTGGTGTAATGATTGGTGCTTCTGTTGGATTCTATTTGAAGGACAAAGAAGAAATTAAGGGACTGGTACGTGCTTTCTATATGTTCAACATCATGTGGTCGACTGCAGAATATGGCCTTTCTCGGTGAGATCTTGAGTGTGCACGAGCAAAAGGCAGGTATGCAAGTGCACACTTGATCTCATGGGTGCACGTGCAGTGCCTGCTTGATTTTTGGCTTATAAAGTATAACCCGTTTATTTATTTCTGTTGTTTATCACCGTGAAAGGTTCTATAGTACCGAACATCATGCACATCCGCCAGCAATTCTACTTCGTCATTGTTATTATGTTAGTTGGAAAATATTCACATTAACCAAATAAACCATGCCCTGTTGCCTTTCAACATCCTACCATGCCCATCTCTGGTGTTCATTATCGTTTGGGACAAAAAAATCTCAAGTGCAGTTGCCAAACTCTGCAGTGTGGATGTGGTAGGCATCAGTGTGGTTCCCATTTCTATGTAGTCTACGCCGGAGATACCTGGGGTGGTTAGGTATTGGTTTAAAAGTTGTTATTTCAAACATTGCTGTACAGGCATATGACTGTAGAGTGGCATGTGTATGTTTCCTTTGCATGAAATCAAAAGTAACAAAATGACTACTCTGGTGTTGTTTGCTTTTCACAGAATGCACCTTGGTCCTGGCATCTCTTTGCCAGTTTGAAAACTTTACTGCACGTACTGATGATCTTCAGAGCCCAGTTTGCATGGAGTTTGAGCAACATGTAAAAGGACCATGCAAGAAGCTGAATGTTGGCACTACTGCAGAATTGCACCTCTCTCTCATTTCTAGGAGAGGGTGTGATTTTACAGTAGTGCCCTGAATGTTTCAGTTTTACTTTGGGAAATATCACAGTACCATAATCCATGAAATTTTCATGAGAGTTAAGATTTCTCACATCTTTTTTTTGCACATTCACTTTTCGCGCATCTGGATTTCTCACACATCTAATTTTCATACAGACAATAGTGAAGGAAAGCAATATAAGACACTTCATATGCAACTCTACAGATATTTTTCACATTTTTCACGTTCATTCTATGATAAGGTTTGATAAACTAGTGATGATGTGTAAAATGTTTAACAGACAATACCCGGAAAAATTGAAAAATCAATTTACATGTGATACTCTTGTTTTTCCATTTTTGCAATTTCATACAATCTAGCTTCCACACATCTCCTGAAAGGAAATATTTTGTGCACATCTTCATGAAGAACATGGCAGCCGCATGCATGAGATTGTTGCTTTAAAAAATCGTCGACACCTGTGGAAGTAGTCTTATGTATGCACGTGTGCATGTGCTGTATCTACTTTTGCAATATTTGCATGTGTGCATGCCTGGCAACTCATGTATGTTTGCACGAGATCTCATTGAAAAATGCCATACTCTTCAATATGGATTTGGTTTATTATGTGCAGCTTTTGGGAAGATCTCACTTTTTAAAAAAACTGTACTAAGTTGTATACACACACACACACATTTATTGTATGGGCATGTACTACAAATTTATGCATGCATATTCCACAGCAATAGGCACATACTCCATGTGTAAATGATTCTCAGAAGCAACCATCTTATACACATTGCTGCCATATCGCTCAGTCTGCATTTTGATGTAGCTATGCTACTGTAGCAACCAATTCTCTGTGGGATGTATGTGAAGACAAAATATTTTTGTGTACCAAAATAGTCATCAGAAACCAACTTTTGTGCACATTTTTGCATGGTTTCCAAACTGGCTTTGTAGGACAGTGGTTCCTAATTTTGTTGGGAGTACTCAATTGTATCCCACTGCTTCAGTATGGGAATTTACTGAGCCCTTCTTGCTAAGGAAATAAAATATGATTTTGTGAAGTTCAAAACATAGATATATGCTTGTTAGCACACAAATTGACATATTAATCAGATCTCCGCCAAACTCATGAAACTGATTCAGAGCCAATGGGTTCAGTTGAAATGATGGTAAGAGAGACAGTTCTTAGCATCTATGGAGGTATGACTATGAGAGCTGAAATGCGTTACTGGATTACCTCTAAATCTTGGCTTGTCTAGTTCTTTGTCATCAGTCTCATAAAGTAGCCTTTTAATTTTTAAGTTTTTTTTACAGCAATCAAGAGAATCTTTATGTATGCAATGTGTAGGAAATAGGATTGGACTAGAGGTTTCCATTGAGGAATTTGTAAGAGGGAGTGATGTACCAGTATTCCTCCAATCTGTAGTGGCTGGTACCACACCTGCTGCCTTGCTGCTCATCTGATCATTTGCTGAAGATAGATTTTTCATGTCATGAATATATTTGATCATAGGAGGAATCTATACCCCAGTTGGAGGAAGAAGTTGCAAGGAAAAGGAAACGGGTAGAAGAACTACGCAAATTGGTGGCAAAGAAGTGAGAATTATGCTAAAAGAGATTTATGGACATGATAGAGCTTCAGTCTTTTGCTTACAGTAGAGACAGCATCAGAAATCAATAATGGACTGAACATAAATGTGCAGAATTTGGTGTGAGAGTTTATGGATAGTAAAGGAAATTATGTTGCGCAAATTGAATGTTGTATATAGATACAGGCATGTTATTCTCTTTACTAAATCACACCTATTTGAAATATGCTTGTAAGACCTACTTATAGTAACTAGTTTGCAAATATCAGCCCTGCCAAACCTGAATTGCAAGTGGTATTTCTTAGGGATTGAACAACTGGCTATTCTTGACATCTGGAGATAATTCATGAACATGTTTTCTTCCATTATATATAGGGTACTCTGGCCAGTATTTCCTAGTCATCTCTTGGTTTTGGTATATGGTAACCATGTGGTCATATTTGAGCATTTACATCACACATGAAGTTTTGTTGATATCCCAATAAAGTCCCAGTGTCTATCGAAGTTGAGCATTGTCATATTGTTGCAGAGAAGTCCACATACCATATGCCTTCTTTACTTGTAGGCTGAGCAAGTGAACAGGAGCATCAAGGTAGAGTCCAGAAAAAGTCTCAGCTCCACAGCTCTGAGCTGGAGGAAAATTTTGCTCTTTATGTCGTATTTGAGGAAGGTTTTGAAATTTGTATCTACAATCCAGTTTCAGCAAAGTTTTCATATTATGCGTCACCGACTGTCAAAGGCATAGTCCATTTACAGTTAAAGCTTCTGAGAAATACCCAATGTAGTGTTCAAAAACTTTGACTAGTTTTGATATTCTTAGAAGAGGAAGGTTTATGATGAAGATTTGACAGCCGGAGGAAGGTTGGGCCTTTTTCTGGACTCTGCATCAAGGAATAGTTCAAGAGCAAAAGAGGACTTATGCATTATCCAGAGCATGTATGATACTCCAGATGATGGAGATTACTAAGAAGAATAAAAAATCAATCCCAATTAGCATGAGTCATTGTAAAGTGGAGATTTCAATAAAATGCAATGGAGAAATTTAGCAATTATATCACAAATGGTCGCGATTCATCTCATAGACTCTTAGTTACATGCCCAAATTTATATGTGCACTCTCCTTGGGCTCCTAGAGCACACAACGTAAGCAATTTGCCAACAGGAGTGACAGATGCTGTTTATTTGCCTATAAAATGTTTGACATCCCCTTATCTACTGTAGGAATGGGCAATATCCCAGTTTTCTGGGGTCCCAGGTATTGGCAGTATACTTTATGTACCTTAGATCCTCGATTAAGCGACGCTATTAGTATGCACTGCATCAAAAATCTGATTAAGCGCCGCATCAACTACCGATGATTTACGGTACTGTTATTTGCGTCATCAAAACAATGCCACTGCGCAGGGGCAATGGCCTAAAAACTTTTGAGCTTTGTGCTTTGTTGTCAAGGAACTTAGAGCAGGTGCATGTCTTGATTGCTGCTTCGTGACAATACACGGCTGGAAGCATATTTGCATGAAGCACAACTTTTGATACTAGAATACCATATTGATAAGAGGAGTATATGGCTGTCTGCGAGCTTGGTATTTCGCTAGCGTAGGCATGTCGAGCCCTCAGAGACAAGTTGGTAGTCGTCGTTTACCTCCACTGCCTAAAGTTGTCGCTTCCGGTTACGTTAAAACTAGCAAGGGCGAAGCGAAGATCCATCAAACACCGCAAGCCGGTAGCGGGAAGCTTGAATTATCTACTGATTTATCAGAGGGACCATTTAGGCCGACACTGACGCCTGAGGCTTTCAACCTTACGTTGAACAAAGGACTAAAATCATTGAATGACAAGGGCGAAGCTGAAAACAAGGATCTTATAATCCCAGGTAATGAAAATAAAGTATATCATATTATGAGCATGAGTCACCGTGAAATTTTCTATACGATAGATGCACAACTTTACTTTGATTTCGTTTCACCAAGTTTTCTGCTTTATGCTTTGTCAAGTTATGCACTTGCGCATATCAACTACAAGGTATCCTGTATGCTGTATCCGAAGTCCCTACTCGATTAAATCGAATCGATTCCAAAGATATAGAGTTAAAGATTACATCAAACTTTACTATGTTGTCAACTGGCTATGCATATTCTGTGCCCCGATAGATTTTGTGTTGATAGAATTGGCTCAATTTGTCATAGAGTAAGAAATCACCAGCAAAGCACTGAATTATGCTCTATTCGTGATGAGCTCAAATCAGGTTTTGGATAGTTGGACAGGAGTTCCAGCTGTTTGCAATAAACAATACTCTGTGTTGATCTATCTTACTTGCACCTTGCCAAAATGAAACCTAGCCGGGTGTTTTTTGACATAGCAGTCCATTGTTGGTTGCATGTCTTATAAATACATTTGAATGGGTAATTTTGCAAGACAAATCCTGTTTAGTTTGATTGATATGACAGCATTTTATTAGCTTATGATCCAGTTACTAGACTCAAAATCCACTGCATGGGAATAGTCAAGGTGTCCCTATCACTTACCTTTCAAGAATCATTTTAGGATGCTTTGGCCCATATGCTTTGCTATAACATATTATCTATATGCCCCTGGTTATCTATATATATTGGAAATACTATGGCCCAATGAATTTTCCTTGAAACAATTATTGTCTGTTATTGTATTAGGTTTGATACCGTATTCTACCTTGTATTCCCACTGTCTATTGCCATAAAGTCTCAAATTCATGCCCCTCAAAAAGTTCCCTTCAAATACATCCCCATCCCAAAACATGATGATCACCTTGTTATAGAGTGATGCTTATAATATTTGGACTAGTTGTATTTAGGTGGCTTCACAGTTATATTCAATTTACATTATAAAAACCTCAAGTCATAAACATAATTACACTTTTGTTTGATTTCACAAAGTTTTCATTACTTTTCGCAACCACCTAAGTTAGATTCACATATATTTGGACTGTTTTTTGTCTTAGAAGGAAAAACATTTTTAAATAAGTTGGTATGTGGCTTGTGTCATGAAAGTATCTATGCCTGCCTTTGGCTAATCCCCCCCTCAAATAAGCTCCCACCCAAAAGTATAAAAAGCAGATATGCCCCCAGGGGACCAATTGAAGGATTAATGGTAGACCCTCCTCTCTAGTAATCCTGCCTCTCTCCTGATTGTGTTGCTCTCATAATCCCACAGGTAGTAGTCCTGCCTCTGCCCTTATCTCATCTCTCTAATAATCCTACCTTTGGACTAAACTTTCAAAGACTATTCTCACCTTTCTACTTACTTATCTTGCATGCCTGTGGGTTTGTTGAGAGAAAGGGTCCAGTGCAAATATGCTCAAAATGTGTAGCCAGAGCCACTCTGTTCTGCTGCTTTAGCACTACAATGTATGATTGTAAAGGAGAGGTTGTAGGAAAAGTTATATTCTGTAGTCTCATTTGCTTCAATATTCACAGATGATTTCCTGTGACTAGAAGACAGAAAATGTTAGTCATGCTTACAGTTCTGTAAAAGCCTGACATGATTTAATGTTTTCCAGGGTCAGGAAAGAAAGTTGGCAAGGAAACTGTCAAGCAGTGTACTATTGATTGTGTTTCAAAATTGTCATATGACAAATCTGCATGTTTCAAAGAAAAGTTCACATTAGAGCTAGGAAAATTTTCTAGAAAATATTCCAGCATGTTTGAATATTATTTCTGCTTCTCTGATTATCCCACCTGTCATATTATCCCACATTGGTCTAAAGTGTTGAATTAGCTGACAAATTTGCATTGTGAATGCAGGAGAGAATCCTCTAGATATATGTTATCTTCATAAACAATGATAAATTAGTATAAATTATAGAGGTGTGGATATTAGGATGAAATATATTATTTGTTTTCAGTCATTTACTCTGTGCAGTTTCTTAGCTGTTTGTCAAGAACACGCTATAAAATATATTTGAATAATATTTGAATAACATAGAATAATATATGAAATGATGAGTATATGTTCACATAAAAGAAATATCAACAGTGATACAGATTGATATAGAAGCAAGTCCAACAAGTGCCAGCAACCTCTCATGGGCCCATGAAGCCCTTCATGGTCCTTCTTGAACCTTTGCTGTCCCCAAGGGACTGTGGGCTTGATTTGATTTGATTTTAGTTTCTTTAGGTGTGGTAGCCATGTCAATCTAAGGATTGATTTACAGTAGGCCATGCTAAAATGTTACAATAATTATATAACTAAATCGAACTGAAAACAATACAGACTTAAAAGATGTTATTTACAATTATCTTATTTACAAGATATTATTGATCTGAAAGTGTTAAAAGAAACATAAAATTAAAATAAATAACTTAAGGCTAAAATTATGTATAACATGGCATGCAAAAGAGGATCAAGACTTCATCTTGATATAGCACATATGGTTTTTGGTTTTTAATTATTTCATAATTTTTGGAAGATTTGATTTCAGTGGAAAGATCATATTGCTTAGCACCCTTATGAGAAAAGTGTTTCTGTCCAAACGTCGATTTGCAATGACGAATGGCTAAATCTGTTTTGGTGTTACGAAGTTCTCCTTTACATAAATCTGATAACTTAACGAACATTTCCGTAAATTTAAATGGGAGCTTGATGTTTGATAGACTTGTATGCCATTTTAAAGGTTTCAGAGTCGGTCAATGCATTTATCATGAACCAACCAAGTTTCCTGATGATGGGAAGGACAGAGACATCATAGGCACTTTTTGTGACAATTCTTGCCGCTCTGTTTTGGAGCTTTGCAATTTATTGATAGCATTGATTCCTGTAACTCCGATATCAGGCAACCGTATCTGAAATAGGGTTCTATTAAATTCCGATACATGTTTTGTACCCTGGCTATAGGTAGATACTTCTTTGAGAAACGTAACATCCCTATTCCTCTTGAAACCTTATTTGTCACTGCTGAAAGTTGTTCGTCCCAGCTCAATTGTCTATCCACAATTGCCCCAAGGTATTTTATATTTTCTACAATGGAAATATTTTCATCACTTACAGCTAGAGCGGGCTGGGCTGCGCTACCATCTCTTATATCTTTCAGTCGCTTCCTACTGCCAATGACAAGACACTGTGTCTTAGCAACATTGGGGGACAGTTTATTTACTTGTAGCATTTGATTTAAGGTTGTACAAGTCTTCGTTGACGTAGTCGTTGATATCATCAATATACTCCTATGCATACGCGAGACTTGTGTCATCAGCATACATATTTACGTCGGAGTGTTTTGTACGTATAGGTCATAAATACAAATAATGAATAAAAGTGGCCCAGGACAGGATCCCTGTGATGCTCCACAACCTAAATATTCTACGTGAGAAAGCTTCCCATTTACTTTACAGCACTGTTTTCTACTAATTAAATTGGAGCAAAACCATTTCAGTTCTTTGTCATGTAGACCAGATAACTGATGCTCTTGCTGGGATATATCATGATTAACGGTGTCAAAAGGCTTATTTAGGTCGACAAATGTAGTCGCAGTATATTTACCACTCATCAAATTCAAGTACCAATCATTAGTGCATGTTAGCAAACATAGCAACACTGAATACGATTGTCTGTATGCCGACTGCTTTCCAACAATGAGTTTGTCGGAATCAAGGTAGTTGTAGGACCCCAGTTTGGGAGCCATTTGGCTTATACATTCAAGCAGCTATAGGTATAAATTGAACTGTAAGGTGCTTCTGACCTTAATAGAATATTATTATGTTATGTTGTGCTTTGTTGCGTTCAACCTTCTTGAACCGTGTGCGATCGTACCTGAACCCCATGCATACACAATTGGACGGAGACGGCGTGCGATAGAAGTACAACAGTCGCACGCCGTAATTCAAGTGTGGTACGTGGAAAACTGTTTATTTCCGTCTTGATATTTAATATTTGTTTCCATCCTGCTTACCGTATTTTCCCGCCATTATGCGCACCCCCAGTTAAGCACATGAGCTTAATGGCGCGCATCTATGGTACACAGCGTACGTCTCTCTGCATTCAGAAGGTTGTAACTATTTTCTTTGAATATTTTACTTTGTTTACGAAATGTGTTGATGGAAAGCAGTGGAAAAGATTCACTTAGTCGCTTAGGAAGCTATTGTGTGGGCTGTTTACGGTGATGTTTAGAATGCTATGTCCAGACAGAATCTGTCATATTTCATCATTGCATTCTAATGAAGTAAGTGTTTATAATGAGTTCTGTGTGATCCTATGGTCCACTGATTGTATGGAAAGATCATAGATCTTTCAATGCCTGTAGTATTTACCAGAGGTGCCATGGAGGGGGCTGGCGGTGTATGGGGTTGGTGCTTTACCATTGGTTTCTGTATATTGTGCCTCACTCACATGTAACTGCCGTGCTTAAATGTGAAATCAAAACGTCGGATAACCTTTAGTATATATTCAACTGTCACTAGTTTGAGTGAAAAATTGGGCGTAAATAGAAGACCCCCTTTAGTACAGCACCCTTCTTTAATTTTTTAAGAAAAAATCCCTTGTAATTACTTTTAGCAGTAATTACATGTTCTCAATAGAGGACAACAACCTTATGATTAAGTAGACAATACTGACTTCAAGTGCCAAAGTCCTGATGCTTATCAAAGATTTCCAATTGGAGGAGGACAGCTTCCCTAGTTTAGGGTACGAGTGAAAGCAGTATATCCGAGTGTAGAAAATTATGCCCTTAGATACCTTCCAGTATTCTTCCTCCTTATATTCTTCTCTGATCGCATCGAAACCTGCTACTTCTAGGGCTTGCAATGGGGTGGCGTGCGCTGCTGGAAAGAACTCAAATATCAAAGGGACAGAAAATTAGTTTCAATCTTCGAGGCCCTCGATAACTCATATGTTAGGAGTAAATGGCTATATATACAAATACACATATAAGTATACACGTATGCGATCTACTTCAGATTTAAACCTAATTTCCTGGTATGGGGAAGAAGACATATCAGTCTATTCATCAGAGCATCTATTTGGCCATGAGAGAAGGCCCATCGCGAAGCGGGCGTGTGGACCGTCGCACCCATAGAAGGCAATTCTTCGACGAAACTTGTCTTTTCTAGGCAAACCTTGATTTTTCGTTAAATGTGACTCATCGGGGCATTTTGCAACATTCAGAGATATCCCAGCTAAATGTCCAGCATGTTGTCGGGAATATTAGAATCGTATTGAAAATTTTCCACTTTCCTAACAAAAGCCATTTCCAATTCCTGGGTGCCATGTCCATGTAATGGACAAATTGTTTATTTCACACCCACCCCAGACGCTTGATTCTTGTGTGCAATCCACTGCTTGGAACATTAATTATATCGTGTCAACAAAAGCAATAGTAGCAGACCAATGATGGTTCCTTGAGGAACACAAAGAGCTCTAAATATATGAGGGATAAGGAGATCAATTAGTTATATGAGGGAGAAAGAGATCTTGTCCTAAATTCTGATTTACATGTCGATTAGCACAATAAAAATTTCTTGATGGAGAATTTCATGAACTGCTTGTTAGAAGAAAAGTAGCGGCTTTCATAAGAGGAATTTTTTGTTAAAATTTGCAGATTATTAGTTTCTGCTGTAAAGTGTGTTGTTTCTGGTTGATGGCAGATAGGCCTTGGCATTTGTTTAGTAAACGATGCTGTACAAATCTTTTCATTGCGGTTGTATACTATGTCATCGAAAGCCTTACATTTAAATAGAAGTCAATTGACCCATTATTTTTACAGAAGTTAAAGCATTTACTCGTTGTTTCGTATGCTAAGGCGCGAATTAGCGGGGAGCATAATCAGTTGAATTTGAGAATTTTTTAAGTGAAATAACGTAAGTGTGGTAGGAATAAACAGGTGGCTTGTACCAATCTGTGCTCTTACAAAAAAAACGAATAAAAGGCACATTCATAAAAATAGCGTAATGAGACCAAACTATGATTAAGAAACTTACAACTCAGTTTCTTGGCTTTCTCGCGGTTTTCTCTAGGAAAAATTGAAAATTTAGTGCTCACCTAGTTGTAATATATTTTATCACACATTGGACAAGGTGACTTTTTATCTTGGCAACATTTACTCAGTGTGAATAGAATGTAGTTTTGGAGCTCTAGAAAGCAGCGACCTATGTGTTATTCTCTGAATTTGCAAATCATAACCGTTGCGAACCTTATGCTTGATTAAACTTCACTTCCTTGCTCAATTCAAAACGCTTGATATTAAATAAGGCGAAGTTGCCTTTCAAACAGAATACCGTTGTTCGTGTTTGATTTCTTTCTATTGTTATTCTAATTTTTTTCTATTGTTAGTCTTACTTTATTTCTATTGTTAGTCTTGTTCACAGCTCTACGTAATCATTGAGAACTCCATACAGACCTCGATATGTTGTGGTGTAACTTAATGTATATATATGTGGTGTATATATATATATATATATATATATATATATATATATATATATATATATATATATATATATATATATATATATATATATATATATATATATGTATATATATATATATATATATATATATATATATATATATATATATATATCAGATATAGTGATAAAAGCCATACCCTACCATCACACGCCACCGTCGGTTTCCTGTTTCCTGTTTCCAATCTTCAGGCGTATAGATATAGATACGTAAACATAGTGTAATATACACATAGCAAATCATCAATAGAATCCAGTTCATACGGTGGAATGCGGATCGTTAGATTATTGTTGTTTCGATGTTCTTAATAGGAATTTGTTTTGGTGGTGGCATTTGCTGCTCATTTCTGACCGTTCGTTAAGGAGTCTTTTATCATCTGTTGAATTGATAACAAATAGCTTTTCTTATAGGCATAGGTTGTTGCACACTATTCATTCTTTTTAATATTTTCCAATTTATCTCAAAATCCTTGTTCTTTTCTTTAAACTTCCAAATGTGCTTCGTTAAGTCAGTACTGTCCCGGTATTTAGTATTATTTAAATCTTTTATATGGTTTCTATATCTTTCCTTGAATGTTCTTTCTGATAATCCAATATACATCTGTATGTCTTCTTTGGATTTAACAGTTGCTTGGTAGATACTTTTATATGTAGGGCATTTTCCTTGTAGTGGGCAGCTTTCTTGGTTACGGCAATTGCAGAGGCGGTTGTTATCAGTTTTTGTTTTCAGTTGTAAATTATTTTGTGATGATGTGATAGAACTCAAGTTTTTCATGCAGCTATATCGTATCTTTATCGTATTTCTGTTAAATATTTTATGCAGCTTGCTAGACTTCGGGAAGTGCTTATGTACACTACCGTTCAGAAAGTGTTGGACGATTCGAAGTTTCGAAGGACGGTTATGTTAAAAATCAAATAAGACAACCGACTATTACCATGAAATTTTATATATAAAAAGGTATAAGGCGAAAGTTGAAGTGCGTCATAGACTCATTAGCAATTTTTGCAATATCTAGATATGCACTAGTCGAAGATAAGACTATGCATATCGCAATAACTTTTCGTTGCCACACAAAAACAAAGTCGACGCGATCATTCTTTTATCGAATCGTCCCAACACTTTTTAAGCGGTAGTGTAGTAGCTTGAAACATATCTTGCCAATATTTACATTTGTTGAGTAAGGAGGGTTGAACTAGATTATGTTGTTCTTTGTTGTTTCTACTATCATTGTGTTCTATATATTCCAGTTTGGTTTAAAATCCACTGTCATATAATGCTTTTTCATAGTATTCTTTGTTTTTCATAAATACTTCTTTATTTAATGATATGTTTGATAATCTTATAGCATTTGACTTGCATGTAGTTGGTTTATAATGTTTAGTGGATGATTAGAATTTTTATGTATATATTGTATTTCGCTATTAGGCCTAAGTTTGACTGTGTTTTAGGCAATTTCATATAGAACATATTTGTTCTATAGATATTACAAATATTATGTTATGTATTGCTGATAGCTACTGACAAAAACGATGATATTTCTTTCTCTAGAGTTCCTCGATCCCTCTGTCATCGAATTATACCTGAAATTCAATCCAAGTTTCCTAGATGAATTTGTGAGAGCCAATGTGCAGCAGATTCAGATTGCGAAATGGCTGGACTGGAAAACAGACGAAAGCAGAAGTTTGCACTCATCTGGAAATAAAGACTGTGAGTTTAGAATTATTCCGTAAATCTGCGCTTTTACTCTTTTGCTAGTGTATTTTCGTGTAAGTTGGCTTTTGCTGTTGTTGTATCGGCAGTCCTCTCTCATCATCATGGCCAATGCTGCACAGCGGAAATTTCAGTATATTCAATATAAATAAATATATATATATATATATATATATATATATATATATATATATATATATATATATTATATATATATATATATATATATATATATATATATATATATATATATATAACTGATCCTAAGCCGCATCCACAACGTATATAAATTGTATACATAGACTAAAACATAAATATACCTTTCTGTCAGTAAACGTTTCGATTAGAATCTTCATCAGTACTGATGAAGATTCTAATCGAAACGTTTAATGACAGAAAGGTATATTTGTGTTTTATTTATATATATATATATATATATATATATATATATATATATATATATATATATATATATATATATATATATATATATATATATATATATATATATATATATATATATATATATATATATATATATATATATATATATATATATACTAAGTCATGAGTGGGCTACCACAATTGGAAAATTTCTTTTGGCCCCAGTGCGGATTCGAACTCACGATGTTTAGATCAGAAGACACCTGTGCTAATCAATTGCGCCATCCAGGCACAAAAGAATAGCGGTGGAATCTTAAGGTCATTCCACCGTGAGTCCCTCAACGCATCTAGGGCCTTCTCTATGTTTCGGCTATAATGCCTTCTTCAGAGCCAAGCGTACTATGTTTATCTTAATTCGGCTAAGGCTGACATAGGTAAATACTAAGTCATGAGTGGGCTACCACAATTGGAAAATTTCTTTTGGCCCCAGTGCGGATTCGAACTCACGATGTTTAGATCAGAAGACACCTGTGCTAATCAATTGCGCCATCCAGGCACAAAAGAATAGCGGTGGAATCTTAAGGTCATTCCACCGTGAGTCCCAACGCATCTAGGGCCTTCTCTATGTTTCGGCTATAATGCCTTCTTCAGAGCCAAGCGTACTATGTTTATCTTAATTCGGCTAAGGCTGACATAGGTAAATACTAAGTCATGAGTGGGCTACCACAATTGGAAAATTTCTTTTCATATATATATATATATATATATATATATATATATATATATATATATATATATATATATATATATATATATATATATATATATATATATATATATATATATATATATATATATATGTACTAATGGCAAAGTTGTATGTGTGGATTACAGTCTGATGATCTCTATCATTGCACCAATGGTAGAAAAGAGACTCTATTCGCTGAAATTTCTGTTGTGGACTCTCGTTTCGCTCTCATCCACTTTAGGCTGGCAGACCTTTTACAACGTCCTTTTGCATATTTTGTCCGAGGTAAATCTTTAGAGAATTAATTGTCAAGTGCCATTGGAATTCAAGTGTCAAAGTAACTGTGGCAGTACAGGAAATCATCCGAAAGATACAGTTCTATGTGGAAAGGGGGTCATATTGTGGGTACTCAATGCGTATACTTCAAGTCTAGAAATCAGTAGTTGCTGATCAGAATACACGTAAAGAACTCGTTTCACCTCAAGTTTCATTACGAAAATAATACGAAAGTACATTTATGAGAGATAGCAAGAGAGCACATCAGTTTATCTACAATCAATGTTGCGATAAGGGCCACAACATGCGTTGACTGTTGGTAGATTGAAACAGTCTTTTATCGAGAACTTGAGTTGTAATTTTTGAAACAGCGTTGTCGTTTTTCATAAATCTGTGTCTGGTTGGTTTATGCTCAGCTGTTTTGAAAGAATCTGAGCTTTTCGCTGGATACTGTCATGTATTTGCATGTCTAAGCTGATGCAGGAGAATTATATAAATTTTTAAACACTCTTGCAATGTTAAAGAGCTCTAAAACTTTTAGTCACAGACTATTCATTCATTCTGCATTTCTGAACACAGTTTGAAGTTGCTGCTGCTTTCTCAATCAATTTAAAACTCGCTATTTGTCAGCCATTACGTTTCCATGCCCAACATTGCTTATGTTTTAAAGATCAAGCTACAGACTGCAGAACATATGGGATTGTCACACGAACGTCTGTATTTCATCTGCTGACACTATTGGCTATTAAATATTCATTATGTTGGAGATATTCGCCGACAACAGCTGACGCTTTTCTGCGCATGAGACAGGAATTTGTGTCGGAGCTAGTTAAAGTTTCTGCATAAAAATTTCACGGTAGAACTTGTAGCGTGAGCTGAACTTGAGATTGGAGAAAGACATCTATGCCTGGAAATTGTTCAACATCAAAGTATAGCCAAATAGAATGGTATCAGCTATAGCAACAGCTATAAGAGTATTTGCTGTGTGATACCTCCGGGTTAAGGATGTGTTTTGAGAGCTGAGCAAGAAATATGGCCTTGCGGACCAGTCAACTGAAAGTTAACCCAAGGAAAACGAAGCAAAAAAGCAAGCTACAGATTAATACCAAAAATTCTAAACCTCAGCGTAAGTTTTGCTGTTTTTTGGGCAACAGCATCTCTTCAGAAGAGCGTTCTTAACTACATGAGGGTCAACAGGACGCTGCAATGGGCATTTGTGCAGCATTCATGGTAGGATCTGCCATGCCATTTCTTCTGCACTTAATCGTTCTAGAATGATGGGACTCTCTTGTGAAGTCCAGTTTTGAGCAAGTTAATTTCGAGATTCATTGGTGTAAGTGAAAAGTATGTGCAGAATCCTAGCAAATATACCAATGATGTATACTCAGGGGCTAATTTAGCGTGCCTGCAGGCATGGGGTGCCCTACCGACAAAAATGCGTGCTTTTCGGGTAAAATACAGTGTCTCGTCTCATTGGGAACATCGTGCTTTTCGGTTTTAGAGAATATGTTTGTGCCGGGTATTCTGCTCATAACATGTTTATATAAATGTGTGTGCCAAGTTGCAATTACTGTTAATTTACCATATTAGCAATGTGCTTTTAGCGCCATTGAACATTTTGCATATGTTACGGATGTATCAGGTAGAACCCTATCAGGTTTACTTTCTTCCACCCTATTGACCAATCATTATGCAGGATTCTGACCATACATGCTAAGACTAGGCCCATTTTGCACGATAATTGGTCAATTAGGTTGGGAGAAAATAGACCTGAAAGGGCTCTCAAACGTTTGACGGTTGTACTGCTCGGCTGCGCTCGCCCGAAAGGTCCTTATATTGATCCCTGTACTGAAACATTTGATGGTGACCACAGTTTTGCTATGAACATGAGAGTCATGTCTTTTCTGGAAATGACTGTTCTAATCATCGAGGTACTAGTTGAAGTCTATATGCACCAATGTTCAGCGTTTTGTAATTACTATTATTACTTATTACTTCTAGTAAACCACGACGATACTAGTAGATATAGGTACTAATTTAGCCCTAAATCGTATATAATGAATTAAATTCTTTAATATTTAGTTTTCATAATTAGGTAGATGTGCTTCTTTTTAGGTAGAAATCTTCTACACCCTTCTTGCTTTTTGTATCAAGATGTTGCTAGGGATTTTACTAATGTACTTTTCCATCCTTCTCTTGATCAGACCAAGTGCACCTATTACTACTAGTATCGTCGTGGTTTTCATACCAAATTCGGCACTTTCAAAAGCAGCATCGACTACTTGGTACACACCAGAGAAACATGCAACATGATGCCGTATTTGCACAAAAGCTAATGCTATGCTTTCCATGGGGGTCAATAACTTGAGCTATGCGTTCCATGGGCGGCCAATTCATCAGGCATCGAAGTCCATAAACTTAATGCCGTTGTGGGGAAAAGTTTAGTCACTTGCGTGGATAGCAGGAGTTCCTTGAAGGAAGTATCTATTAGTAGGTCAACTTAGTAAATGCCTATTTCGAAGAAGTTGTAGCGGCATTTTTTCGAATCATGGTTTCAAAAACTATGCTTAAACTTTCTTAGTTGGAGGCTTGGTAGGCAATAGTTTTTATCAGGATTCCAAACACTTGAGCCGTGGCCAGATTCTTTGGTGAAGCAGGTATCGTCTGCCATATTCTGCAGTTTTGAAATCCATACCGACCTTAATTTTGCATCAGAGGTTTCTAGGGATATGATAGGAGCCTTGAATATGTCAGTAGAACACCCTATACTTTCGACAGTTTAAGCAACATTGTCAGTGTATGGCACTCTGTGGTTGCTGCAGAGTCCTCCTTATGACCCAGAAAAATGGACAGCGATCGTTTTGCAATATCGATTTGTGGCTAGAATACTGCCCATGACATACGAGTTTAGTGACCTTACACATTAGCATATCTGTAATATTACGTACGTTGTCTGTCGTGGACGTATTTGTAGCTCAATAGAATTCAAGAGTGCTCAAAAACCGTTTCTCTGTTGATACATGGCTCTTCATCAGGCTACATTTTCCCATTGGCATGGCGGTAAGTGTGTTTTGTAAGGAGCGTCACACAGGGCCTAGCTCTAAAAGTTCTCTATTTTTGGACTTCTATTGACAACATTTTAGGACTAGAAGTTCCATGCTAGTTCCTTAATCTTAGCTTCACATTTAATGGTACAGACGTCTTACAAGTTTTTCTTTATGCGAACCCGGTTTATAAGAAACCTGGTACTGGACAGCCTAAAATTTAAGAAAATTTTAGAAGTGCAATTTTATGAGTTAAGAAATTTTAGAAATTTCTGTTTCATCTTTCAGTTTCGGAAACAAATCATTCCTCCACGTATTTAAAAATCTCAACTACAGTGTGCTCTATGTGCATAACAGCCAATAAACCTTATTGGCACTACAAAAGATGACGTGTATTACTTTTTACTTTCGTTTTCACTACATTGTTCTAAGTAAATAAAGAAACTTTTTTAGGAACTTTTAGAACTAAAATGTGGCCAAAAATTAAGAAAGCTTTACTACTGGGCCTTGAGCCAGGTTTCTTATAAAGGAAAAAACGTGCATGTCTTCTGTGTTAAGACAGGGCACTATGGTTGCTGCAAGTTTCAGCGAAAACCTTCGCATGAGCCAATTACTACAAGGATTGATCGCAATCAATGCGAGCTTGAATTTTTAATTCTCGATTGCATGGAGTGACGAAAACTTTCACAATTGAAAAGTTCCTTAGGGATTTGGTCGTTTGTGGTAAAAGTTCCTTAGTTTTTTGCCATCTACATGTAGGTTCCTTTGAAAGCGGTTCCTTTTATTAGTGGTTGCTTATATATACTTGTAACTTCATTTCGTACGCAGGTAAACCGCTTGTGAAGGCAAGTTCTGTTAGCATGCTGAAATATACCTCAACGTTGTGTACAATGTACAAATTTATGTCTCCCTGCAAATTTAGATTCATCCATCCATACCGTCCTTAGCTCATATCATTGTTGTGGTGGCTGTCAGTTTTGTTTGTTTTTGGTTCGAACTGCAAGAAATGACAACACGATTTATTGGTCTTGAGGATCCCTTACATTTACACTCATCAATCATAAGCGTCATTTAGAGTATAAGCGACAGACAGTTAAATATAAGTTGACGTGAACGACAGTGACATATCAGAAAAATGACGTAGCCGATGGTGATAGCGAAAACAGCTCAACTCGTACTGGAATCGTCGCCAGTTAGAGCCCTCCCGTCGCTCCATCATCTGCCAGTAACTTCTTTGCATTGAGTAGCCACAAAAGGTTGCGTTTTACTTCTGTTAACTTTTACACCTACACTAGGCTACAAGACCATCATTTTTATTACCTTTTCAATCTGACTGATAATGGATTGTATGGTTTTGAACCGATTACTTCCTTCGCAAGATTTGTCATTTTACTGCTTTTTCTCAGCTATATTAAATTCTCGATGTTTAGTCTTAAGAGATTTTTCGGATCTATTCCTAGGCGCATATTTTTCTGTTGTCTTTCAGTTCTCTGATTGATTTTTGTCCTCTTGAGTGGATTTCACATATTATTCATCAATTCCCCATCATTCATTCATTAATTGATTGATTGACTGATTATATTATATATAAATATATAAATATATATTTTTCTTTATATATATATATATATATATATATATATATATATATATATATATATATATATATATATATAAATATATATATATATATATATATATATATATATATATATATATATACATATATATATTTATATATTCTAAGTCGCATTCACTAGGTATATAAATTGCATAGAAAGAATCAACTAAAAATACTCTTGTCTGTAAGTAAACGTTTCGGTTAAAATCGTAGTCAGTACTCTGAATGATGAAGATTTTAATCGAAGCGTTTACTTACAAATAAGTCTATTTTTGGTTGATTCTATGTATACACATATATATGTATATTCTATTTATGTGTTTCCTTTGTATTTATTCAATTTTGGTTATGTATATATGTGCGCTCTGTAAAGTAGAGGTAAGAATTTTCTGATGAAGCTATACGCGAAACGTTAAACAGTTGTTTTTATTATGAAAGTCTATATATATATATATGTATATGTATACATATATATATATATATATATATATATATATATATATATATATATATATATATATATATATATATATATATATATATATATATATATATATATATATATATATATATATATATATATATATATATATATATATATATATATATAGAGAGAGAGAGAGAGAGAGAGAGAGAGAGAGAATTCAAAAATATACTTTCTTCTGTTGTAAACGTTTCGATATATTATCTTCATCAGTACCAACATTACAATGATACGGGGCCTACTTAAATTTCCTACATAACAATGGGGTGACAATAGGTGTTACCCAAGGGGATCCTGCTTATTAACAATTGTTCCAGCGGTAGAGCGTAATTCAGGGGAGGGCCAAAGCTGTGAAGAAAGAAACAATAGAGTGACAAGGTGTAGACAAATGCCATATAAGAAGTGTAAATTGAATGCTAGACAAAGAAATAGGTGGGAAATACTGGAGAGTTGAAAACAATAGGCAGACACTACTAAGAAACCAGACATTCGAAAAGAAAAGTTAAGAGTCTACAAATCTGACGTTAAATCCTTCTGGTGCAAAACTACCTAGCTTAAACTGCCAAAACCCTTCTCTATGTCTAGACTCCCCAGAAACCCTGTCTATGATCTGAAAACTAACGCCCTCCATAAAATCGTGATGATTAGCTTCAGTAAAATGTCTAAAAAAATCTGCCTGTGTGACTACTTCTCCCTTAGAATACCTCCTGCTAGCTGACTTGTAATTATTAAATCTAACCCTAAATGACGTAAAAGTATTACCTACATACTGCTTCCCACAAACTTTTCAACCTAATAAATATACTACCCCTGACGAATCACATGTATATCTACTGCTAATTTTAAACTCACTTCCAGAGACATTTGATCTAAAACTGTTACCCTCAGACATGAACCTACAAAGCTGACATCTCGATTTACCGCATCTAAAACAACCCTTATCTGATTCTATCTGCAACTTTGGAAGCTTGGCCCTAACTAAACTATCCTTAAGGTTGGGGGCATGTCTGAATACCACAAGAGGCTCATGTCGAAACACGCTCTTGTGTTCCTCAGACGCCTCCAACATGTTCTGAAGTCTACTGACTAAACCCCTTAGCTCACTAAGTGCTGGATGGTATGATACTACAAACGGAATACGATCTTTCCTCTCCTCATTACATCCACTTTCCTGACTTAGTAGAGTCGCTCTATCTAAACTATTAGCACGAGCTACCTGTTCCCTAACAACGCTCTCCTTGTATCCCCTCTGCACTAACCATCCTACCAAATCTTCTGATCTATTTCTAAATTTCTCCTCATCTGAACATATTCATCTTATTCTAAGAGCCTGACTGTATGGAATCGCTCTTTTAACGTGCCCTGGGTGACAAGAAGTCTTCTGCAAATACTGATGTGCATCAGTGGGTTTGCAGTAGAGATCTGTCTCGAGGACACCTTCCTTTCTGGTAACTAGAACGTCTGAAAAGCTAACACTGATATCTGAGCTCTCCGTGGTAAACTTGATTGTGGGATGATATATATATATATATATATATATATATATATATATATATATATATATATATATATATATATATATATATATATATATATATATATATATATATATATTGATTGTGGGATGATATATATATATATATATATATATATATATATATATATATATATATATATATATATATATATATATATATATATATATATATATATATATATATATATATATATATATATATATATATATATATATATATATATATATGGCTTGTTTTAACTTCCCTGGTTTTTAGCACCTTATAGTCACTTTCGGCTTTCGCCTTTATCAAGCAGCTCTAATATATATATATATATATATATATATATATATATATATATATATATATATATATATATATATATATATATATATATATATATAAACGAACTAATTCTAAGTCGCATTCACTAGGTATATAAATTGCATTGGTAATGTAAATATATATATATACACACGCCTAAAGAATAAAAACCTAAAACCTTATCTCTTTCCTAACCATTGCTGTTCTTCCAGGGGGTTGTGGTTGATAGTCTGGCTCTTTAGCAAGCCTTTCGGTGCGTTTTTGGTTGTTTCTTAGGACGATCTAGTGTTGGCAGCTCACAAATTTCGGCAGGTGCATCATTCCATAACTTGAGAGCTGCGTAATGAAAGCCTTTCTTTGCAAATTCAGTCATATATTTAGGGATTACGAGATCTTCACAGTGCCTTGTATTGTGTGTAGGTCAAGAAGAAAGACCTCGATTGGAATGTATCCGATAGGCTTTCAGGGCATGGTTTGATTACGGTCTTGTGAGTCATAGCATTTTGATCGTAACGGAAAAATTTTTCTGCATTTAACCAGAAAGCTGATTAGTGATGCTATTTCCGAGCACGCCCTACCTTGAGTGCGTTGGAGAGCATCAAATTTTTTTAGTGAATACTGTTTCTTATTGGCCAGAATACCCTTTCATCCTTAGAAAAATGTGGATCTGTAGAGATGTCCCAGCTTATGCTCTGCTTTGGACTGTGGCCGGCGTCCTTTGTAGCCCAATAGGGTTTAAGCCAGTAGATGAAATTAAATCACAGAATATACTTCTTAGTTTTTCAATGTACCGTCTTTGATGTGAAGAAACATAGTTTAAGTGACTCCGCTGGCCTCGGATTGAGAGCCAATCGGGTGCAACAGTTTTTTGCTAGCTGCTACCAGGCTTCCCCTGGAATCTGAAATCACAATCAATCACTTATGTTTACCCATACGAACTGTTAGATTCTAGGGCGCACTGTATACTGTTGTTTATGCGACTACCAACGGATTGCTTGAAGTTTCGCAGCTGTTCTTGCACGTACTTAGTTCTCGTTGGGAAAAAGTAGCAGCTGCGAATATCCGTTGTGGAAATTTGCTTTTACATTGATGATGTTTTCATAAGACCCATAGTTGTATAAATGGCTCGCGAAGATAGCTTAAGTAGCCAGTTGTAAATATGACTGAAAGACTGACTGTGGTTATTTCACTTGTTGAAAGAATAGATACATCGGTTTTTATTTCATTTTCAGATTCCCTATAAACAAAACAAAACCCCACAGCAAGTAGCAATATTGAATTATGTAAGTTGTCTAACAATGAACAACGGGTAAAAGAAACCCTTTAGCCGGGAAGAGATGTGATATATTCACGGAATTTCTTGTGTATTAGGCCCCGTTCAAATTGCTCCGTATTCATATGAAAACGGATGTACAAAAGTATCCGTTTTTGCCTTGCGTTCACATTGCTCCGCTATGAAAACGGAGACTTTTGAAAACGCACTTTGAAAACGGATACTTTTGAAAACGGAGACTTTTGAAAACGCAAAAATGCAGTGTGAACATCGAAAACGGATACTTTTGAAAACGCTAGTATAAGACTCAATATCATGCCGTTTTCCGCTGTACCTCGAGGGGAGCAATATGAACACTTATCGTTTTCATAGCGTATTCAAATGTACCCGGGGCAATGTGAACAGGCAAAACGGGTCGAAATGAAAACGGATAAAAACGAATACGGAGCAATGTGAACATAGCCTTATTCAAGCCTTCTTTGTAAATGAAGTTTCGTATTTTGCATCATTGTTGTGAACTTGGAACAGTAATCCTTTGCCGGAAAATTATGCCGTTTATGAACCATTGCAACTTTTCTCCAAGAAGCTTTACATGTCGAGAAAAAGACTGCAACCGCGTTGGTAACGTATAAGAGCTTCTTGTTTCGTAGGCCTAGTCCTAAGACTGATCCTCTCCGATTGCCAAGAAACGTTGTAAATTGCTTTCCGTTGTTTGCGAATGTTCACTCAAGCAGGTAGTTGTTGCTCTGTTCTTGGTACGTCATGATTTTTCAATATCACGTGGTGAGTACAGCTGGACTCCTTAATCGTGTATTCTACTGCCGAACGTGACAGTAATAATCAATAAGACGGGTTTTTTCTTTGCAGAACGTACAAAAGAACTTGCGAAGCAGCTTGTTAGGACAATTATGAAATGTTCGTTTTATCAGGCATCTTTATTGTAGCTAGTTCTCATATCGTTGCAATTAAATTGCTTTCAGGTGCTTGTATTTGTCAGTTATTTTGTGCAGTTGTATGTGAATGGAACCAATGTGTTCTTGTTGTGAAGATACATTTTTTACGGCAGCGAATATTCCCTGCTAATTGCGGACCTTCCTTTTGTAGTTCATGGACACATTCCATCATCAAAGTGGAAGGTATGGAAAGTTTATTTATTGTATTGTTTCTATACCCACCTGGTGTTTGTAACAGTAAGCAATTAGGCCAGTAGAAAGTCTTACATCCCGCCCGATATGGGTGTAATAAAATTTTTTAATTATGTTGTTATGGAGAATCGTGATACACTGTAAGCTGTCAACCTATCGTGTAATTTACATTGGACAATTACGCGTATGATTTGGCCGCGTTCATACGAACTGTGCATTTGCTGTCAACCGGGAAACTAACTCAAATAAGATGAAAACATCTCTGTGATGTTTCCAGTTGTCTCTGACCGGAATAATTCTTCATTGTGAATCTTTCAGATTTATGTGTATCTTGACAATTGTCTTTCCCTATCAAGTCTTGTTTGAAATCCCTTGTAATGTATTTCATTTGACTTACTGTGCACCTTTTCCATTCACTTACGTTGGCAACGAGGAGCTAGATATGTCGCTCTAACTACTGCAATATCCTCGAATTTGAGTGCGTTTTGTTATACTCTGGAAAGTCTGAACGGTACATACAATCGTATTTGGTCTTATATGCAGCATCAGCTACAGGGTTTGTGTTGTGAATGCTCTAGGTTTTGGAAACTGGGTAGATAAGTGCACACTTTTTTTACAAGACTGCAGTCTATAAGAATATTAGGCCCCAATATCCCTTACATTTAGCAATAATATAAGAATAATGCAAAATTCAAGCTGCTGGATCAAGACATAAGTTTTTGTCTCAGTTGTTTTAGAAAACAGAACGGTTTTTTGCCATAATTCATAATGTAGATACAGCATTTATTTTTCTGTTATTGTGTTGTTGTTGCTTTTTATCTATGATGAAGGAGCATATCAACAGAGATTTTGAATTTTTCCTCTGAGTTTTAGGTAGGATCACAGACGTTGTCTCTCTCAAGAGTACTTTAGGAATAATCCAAGATTCAATTTTAAGCAAGTTTAAGAAAATTAAGGCACGAATAAGTGAAAAATGAAGTATTCTCGTTAGAAAGGATATTGTCTTCATCCTATTTCCTGAAGTCAACTACTTCATTATGCAATATATGTAGGGAGCTTGTTTGATAGAATGTAGTGGTGGGTTCTCAACTCTAGCCTTAAAAATTATATGGAAATTCGAACATTTCAATATCGGGTAGTTTCTATGGAGATCCAACAGTAGATTACATAGATTCAATGAAATTCGATGTTGAAACAGCTTTCATATTTGATAGTGACGTTACAGTAGCCCCGTGTCCCCATTTGCACCTGGCCTCAGCAGCTATCTGCTGCCCTGATAGTCAATGTTTACTTTATGATGGCCAACTTGCTTTTAGCTATTTGTAATCCAACTGCGTATTTTATCAAACATCCTCCGTTCTATGCGCTTCTCAATTCTCTGCGGGATTATGCGCTATTATCAAAGGCTCCGTTCGCTTGTAATTTGGCCCATGCTTTTCTTATATTGTCATCATGCACCCTTCATTATTTGGCGGATTATGGATTTGTCGGAATTAGGAGCTTAGGAAAAAACCAGTTATACACCGTAGCGCTGCACATTGTTAGAAAGTGTGACAGGTCTTATCACGTGACTATTATCATTGTTCATTTCTGATTGTACATTGTCTCGTTATGATGTTGCTTCTTGTGTCTGTAGGCATACACACAAATTTTGCATCGGGCGTAGAATTTTAAAAGAAGGAGTTTAGCGAGAAGTTTTTTCTTTTTATTTCAATAGCACACAATTTTGCTCGAAAGAGCCGGAACATTCTTTTAGCATACTCAAAGCTTATCACGTAAGACACCCCCATCTGGTTATATGTTTCGGTTCACCTTTCGTTTGTTATCCGACTTTTTATACTCTGACAAGTGTCGAATGAAAGCTCTCAGTTTGCTACAGACTGTTCCCGCTTTTTGGAGCAACATTGAAATCCTGTGGTACCAATAAACTGCTCGACTATCGACTATAGTGGTTGAAGGTGTCAAGCTATTTGTCGATAAGACGCAAATCAAGAGCTGAAGTTATGAATGCAGAGGATGTATTGTCTCTGGATGAGAGGGTAGACCAAGAAGTTGTTTGCTTGGCGTCAGTTTGGTGGCTGGGAGCTTCAGTAGTGTTTTGGCCTTTGGGTACATATGCTTGTTTGGCCAGTCAGGCAAAACACACACTCCTTCTGGGTAGTCGATTTGAATTATGTTCAAAACTCTAGGTACCATACTAAAGGGTTTGAAACATATATAGAAATCATATTTGCCATAGTCAAGAGTAAATGTATCGATCGCACATGAATATGAGTCTGGCCTAAAAGATACGAAGCAATTAGGATCCATTGGTAGAAATGGTTAACTTAACAACATTTTTGTATATATCCATATTGTATAATCCGATAAATTTCTAATGATGCTGCATAAATGTACGGCGACTAATTCTTAAGATAACCAGCTGTATCAAAGGATATTGGAATAAGAAGATGAAAGCTTCTCATTATTCGTTTTCTTACAGATATTTCTAACTATGGTCGTGATTACCGAGGCCAATGACCCATTGGCTAATTTGCCTCTTAGAAACAAAACCACTTTTCGTGGCAATGCCACGGAAGTGAGACTATCATTTGTTTTTAGGTAGATTCTCAAGTTTTGTTTACATGAATCCGGGTTGGCTCCAGCACAACGAAGAGGGTCAACCCTGCTCCGGTCTACTCTCTTCAACCGTTTACATGAACGCAGTAACCAACCCTGATCAATGTGCCTAAGCCGGTACCCTTCTGGAGGGTAGCGCTGTCCCAGTGAGACGGACTGGCTTTTCGCAAAGTCTTTTACATAAGACGGACCAGTTCAATCCGAGGTAGTTCAAACGCTTCAGACTAGCCAACCCAGGGTCGTTTAAATGCACTGCAAATTTTGTTTCTAGGTCATATGTTTTGAAGTATGATTTCAGCGGCAAGCTGACCCTTGGCTACATCAAGAAGCTGCGACAGAAGTCGCCTCGCTTTGGTGTAAACTTAGCACTAGTGTAAACATAGTGAAGTGAGCTGCCCCAGGCTGGGAGCCAAACCGGGTTCGTGCAAACGAGGCTTTAAAGGCAGTTATAGTTTGCAGTATGTGCAAATAGCTTACCCTTAACTGTGTATTCGACAGCTTGGCCCGAGAGCAAAATGATAGAGTGCTCAATAATAGAAGTAGAGGGTCGCGAGGTCGTATCGTTTTTTCTTTTATGTTGTCATTTTACATTTATCTTTGTTTTAGAATGATAATCTATATATTATTGGAGAATTCTGTCTATTTACCTGAAAGAAGATTTCACTAGTTTTAATATCAAATAGGATGAGCTCCAGCACTGATACTTGTGGGCAGTCAAATCGTTTTTCGTTTTGCAGCTGATTTAAGTAATTAGTTCAGTTGACACGACCTGCTAGATAGTTTTATGATTTATACGTGGTATTCTGCAGATCAATTTTATAGATATCACTAGGGGTGATAGGGGATACTGGGTAGCGATTGCATCTCGGGTCCAGCCTGTCTATCTTCTCTATGGCCTGTGGGCCCCCCTTTTATCCTCACCAAATTGGTTGATCCTTGTCCTACTACCTAATAGTTAGGGTAAAATAAAGCACTATTCCCAGTAAAAACTCCTTTGATGAAGCAGCCCTCCGGAAAAGCTGCATGTTCAGTTCGGCTATGGACATTTTCTACCCTTTATCAAATTATTTGGCAGAAATATTTTGAGATTGCCGGCTTTTTCAGAAGCCTCTGCTACTGATAGCTGCGAAGTTTCTAGATTGACGCGTTGTTATCTGTGTGCAAGGGGGACAGTGATATTTTTTGTTGGCAATAGTAAGTGATATATGTCTTTGTGCAGTTCTAAAGAGAATTTTGTGCAGATTGCGCCCTGAATTTTTCAATTTAGCCTAAATGGACTCCAATGTACATGATACTCAAAGCAAATTTAGGTTATCATGCTCCTTACATTAGGTTCTTGTATTTCCCTACGAATTTCATTTGATTATGCTATATATAGTATGAATATAATATAATATAATATATATATATATATATATATATATATATATATATTATATTTATAATATATATATATATATATATATATATATATATATATATATATATATATATATATATATATATATATATATATATATATATATATATATATATATATATATATATATATATATACGCTTGAAAGACCAGTATATATATATATATATATATATATATATATATATATATATATATATATATATATATATATATATATATATATATATATATATATATATATATATATATATATATATATATATATATATTCGCTTGAAAGGCAAAAAGATATATGAAATTACTTTTTGATGGCTGATGATCTTCATCCAGCTTACCAGTGCACTTTTTCGGCAACCCCACTGATAAGAACCTAGTTAAAGGTTTTAGCCCATCTAGGTTCTTATGCGCATGAGGCTTGAAGTGAAATTTTTTTCCTAGCCGGTTCTTAAAACTCTGGTTCTTAACATCCTGGCTCTTACAACCCTGATTCTCAAAAACCCTTTGTCTCAGAACCCACGTTCTTACCACCCTGGTTCGTAAAACCCTGGTTCCTAAAACCCTGCTTCTTAACACCCTTGTTCTTAAAACCCTGATTCTAAAAAACCCTGTTTCTTAACGCCCTGTTTCTTAAAACCCTGGTTCTTATGACCGTTATTTTTATACGTGGCCTGTTGCTGTACACATTCTCTAATTATTTCGTTTCCCATAAGTATTGCAACCAATAAAGTTTAAATAATCTCAGTGGCTGCTTGTCACTTGCATTTTGTTTATGTTCATGAGAATCAAGAATCATCCCTTTGGAATAATGTGTAGTTATTCGTTTTCAAAATGTTAGTTGTGTGCTCTTTGGGAGCGAGTCTTAGTAGAAGTCTATCAATGACTGTCTTCCTATGTGCTGAGGTTGCGTCCAAATCTAAGGATTACATTAGAGACGAAATAGGTATGAATAGTTTAAACGTATTTTCATTTAATTGGTCCAGACAGAGTTATGTATTGCGTTTTTGGAGAAGTTAAAGACACCGAATTTGAAGTTCAATATTTAGTTCTGTCTGGATCTCCTCCTTTAACACGAATAACTATAGCTAACTTTTTATATATGGAATGATGTTTACATAATCTAGGTTCAATGGTTCTCGCGCATTTGAATAATTTCGCATGCCCAGCTTGTGTTAGGTCAATAAAGCATTGATGTTATGACTTGAAAAAAGTTGGAAGAGTTGCTATTAGCACGTATGTGCTCAAAATGGAGCTAGACATTGTCTTTGGTAGTGCGAGTTCCTAAGTTGTCTTCGCTTCTATATGTAGGCTCTTTATTAAACTGTCCCTTGTAAATTACTTGTGTGAAGCTATCTTCAGTTCTCTTGTTCTGAACGTCTTTCCTTCCATGCTCATCAAGAGGTCCCTATTCTCTCGTTCTCTCTTCTTTGCTCCCCTCCCTTCGTCTTTCTACAGATAGAAGCAACTTTTCTTACTTGCCGATTTCTTTCATCTGTACCATTTTACTTCATTTTCATTTCATTTTACATATTTTGGGAGGGTGGCCCTTCAGCTTAGCTGATTTTCGAGGGGCCCTCCATTAAAAGAATATAAAATTACAATCTGATACAATAAAATACTTATAATAATTATAGTCCATTATTACCATTTTACTTAAGTTCTTTCTTTTCTTGCCCTTGTCTTCTCCTATTGTCGGAGCTGTTCATCTTCTTCCCTCGGTACCCATCTCTTTCATCAGTTAGTGGTCCTCATTTCTCATGACGCGTTGTCCGAGCTTTATTGTTTTTTCAGCTACCTTAGGCTTAATTTTTCAACACAGGATTTACAACTAGGCCTACTGTATTCGGTATATGAACACTTCATTGCTTCTTCTTCTACACCCTTTCCCTATAGCACATGCAGCTCTATCTTCTTATCTTATCTATTAGTCTAACTATCATATACTTCTCCCAATTTGAGAGAAGTTCTATGAAATTTTTCTGTTCTCATAAGTTAAGTCACCAAATATCTTCTTGAAGGACGTCTTTCTCTTTCGGCGCGAAAAACAATAGTCCGGGATGGCTAGTCCGTGCTTTATTCCTATCCATCTTCTCACCAGAGGCCAGCAAAAACCGATAAGAAGATGATGGAAGTTTAGAACGACATCTGTCTCCTAGGATTCTGCGGAATTTTCCCACCTGCTCATGTTTGCCATTTGGCAAAATATTGAGCGTAAGTCCGAATGGATTTGCAGGTTAATTTCAACTTCCAGAGCGTTCACAAGCGAAAGCAATGGAGTACGAAGGCACTACAGTGTTGTGTGTCCTCATGGAAATACCTTAAAGCGATCGATTGTGAAGGGTTTTGGATAGGTTGTACATTGTAATGGCCAGACCGTAAGCTCTACGGTCTTAAGAAATATCTACCAATTGCTGAAAACCACAATGAATGTACCGCCGATCCAAGTCACTATTACTACAGATACGGTAAGGGCAGACATTTATTTCGCGAAGCGAGAAAATGCTACTTTGAATACACCTCCGATAAGAATGATGTGTATATTATTTTGTAGCAAACCTCTTCAGCCCAACTGCAATTATTTGCTGGAAAAGTTCTAATTTCTCGCTAGTATATCTATACTGTTTGCTAACACTCATTAGCCAGAATGCCGTTGTCGATGGGAATTGATTAGCAACTTGTTTTTGTACCATTTGGTTAGCAATGATCTTTAGAATGGATCTCGTAGCAGTTTTCAAGCGGAACAGTATAGCTTAACTCTGTAGCACCAATTAATGTAAGTTAATTGATAATGGCATGGTTGTGTGTTACCGTATGATTTGCCTGGGATATCAGTGTTGGGTCTCTGATAAAAGCGTGCAGGAGCAGGTAGCAGTAAGCCATTACAGATCACGTAAGAGTTCTCTCTGGAATCACCAAATCTTTCTGCCCTGTCCTTACTGTACCTAGTAATACTGCCATATGGACCACTTCTAATCCGACTCATTTTCCTGCTTTTTTCGGCAAACTATTCTAGCTGTTTTGGATCGCTCCTAAAGAGCCTTTCACCACTGGCGTTGAAAATATTTATTAGTTTTCCATAGCTGTTTGGTTTCAATCTGAGCATCTGCTATTGTTCTATCTTTTCTCTGCCGAAATCATTATCATTATCAGTTATTTTATTCTCTCATTATATACTATGTTTTATTATTTTGTTGTGTTCTTTGGTTCTCTTAAGCAGTGTTCATTTGATAGATGATATTCCTTTTAGAATGATGTATATTGTCAATATATCATTATTTATATCTGTTTTTTGTTATATCTTCTTTTCTTCTGATGGTTTTCGTAGTTTTTTATTATTAAGTTTACTGTTTTTGTTATTTTGTAGAGCTTTTGCGAAAACTTTAACCAAGTTTATCAATCGAAATTATCTCTTATAGTAAGACTGTGTATTGTTTATGGAGGAGGATTTTGTATTGTTTATGGAGGAAGATTTTGTATTGTTTATGGAGGAAGATTTTGTATTGTTTATGGAGGAAGATTTTGTATTGTTTATGGAGGAAGATTTTTTATTGTTTATGGAGGAAGATTTTTTATTGTTTATGGAGGAAGATTTTTTATTGTTTATGGAGGAAGATTTTTTATTGTTTATGGAGGAAGTTTTGTTTTATTGATGAAAGAAGAAGTTTCTGGTAGCTCATAGCTGCATCAGTGTTTCAACTCTTCATGGCTCTTTTACCAGAGCAAATTTGCCTAGAGGTAAAAGTATTCTTTTGCGAGGAACCACTTTATTAGTAGTCTACATGCAGAAGGCCAAAAATCTTAAGTGACTTGTACTTCTACAGACAAATTACCTACGGAACTTGTCGATTTCAAATATGCTATCAATGCAAATAATCCAGAAGTAGAGACCAAGTTCTATTTGTTTCAGTCAGATTTGACATGGACTGTGTACAATCAATGTGACAAGTGTTTCATAGAGAGGTTTGCGTTGGATCCTTTAGCGTCGGTCAAAATGTTTTAACATTTACCACTTGTACTGTTTTTCTTTACTTTCGTACTATTTTTAGTACACCGATATAAATTTAAAGCTAAGAACTAGTAAGGAACTTCTAGTACGATATTGTGGTTAAAAGAGTCCGGAAATACCGAATTTCAAGAACTAGGCCTTGAGCTAGGTCCCTTCCGAGGGGATAAAACCTGTTTATTTCTACATTTTCTATAGAATTCCTCTATAGTCTAGTATCCAAATCAAAGATATCTTCCCATATCCGAATTCTCCTTTACGTTACAGATGTATTTTATTGTGTTTGTACAGTCCTTTCTGCCTATGTAACGCTGCAGTGTTGTTTAAGCTAATATGTTCTTGGTAAGAGAGTATCAAGAGAAGCTTACTTATCAAATCATGAAAAAGCTTAGAAAATTTGGGGGAAAGTTTTATGCAAAAGAAAACTGGTGGATATGCAGTAAATATTCAATAGATATGAAATATGGCATGAATATCCCTAAATATGGATTGAATATTCCTAAATATGGAATAAATATACCTTAATATGGAATGAATATACCTAAATATGGAATGAATATCCGTAAATATAGAATGAAAATCCCTAAATAAAAGGGGTGCCAAGTCGTGCTTGTAATTACCTAATGTCTTCTCGTAGAGAAATTACAATATTTCTAGATATAGCATTAACGGTACAATTAGTGCAAGGGAAACCATGGACTGTATTTAGTCATAAATACCTGCTGCTTTCAAGTTACCTACCTTTCAAATTCCATAAAGTCGTTTTGCCAGTAATGAATTTGGACTGATATCATGAGCCGATTAATCTGGAGCGTAATTAATATCGTTGGCTTCGTCACGGCCCACGATTGATAATTCTACGTACCTTTATATCTAGTTTGTTTATTCTTTTAGTTATCGACAGAATGTTCTCTTTAAGTTGGATAGATTTTATATGTTATTAGAGACATTTAATTTGCATTGTTAAGTGGAATATATGAGCGAGTGGCCAAGTGGTTAGATCGCTTTACTGTTGAGTGAAAGATCGATGGTTTGAGCCGAACCCTCGGATCATAGTCGGGATGCCCGTTCACTGCCCACCCAGCAGCAAACGAGCACCTGCGTTACGCACCTTTGCGCAACAATAGGTTGTTGCTTGCTTGATGAAAGAGCATGTCATGCCGGGAACAAAATGAAAATTGAGCCCGAAAGATGGAGATAAACACTCTGAAACGCTGAAGTCTGTTAGCTTTCTTTAAACCTCATTAATTTTGTTGCAAAAGTAGTACTGAAAGAGTACTGCTATTGAAACTCTTTCAGAATTGCGTGGCAAAAATACGAGCAGCCAAATGTATTTGCCCGAAACCCTACGCTTTTATCATTTGGGGTACTGCTCCCTCTCCCCACACCCCCAGTAGTTTTTCCCCCGACCATTTCAACAAGTGGTTAGTAGATAGAGATAGCCATTCCTATGTCGACTGTATCAGGTATCTGGACACGATTCTGACCAGGCCCTCCGAGAGCTTTCATGGGCCCGGGCCAATGAAGAAAACGTGTCCCCGATGATATTATAATGAAATTCAAAGGGCGCCACTGAATAATTTCAATGCAGTAGCGGCCCTTTGTCAGGTTCAGAGCCTACAGGAATCTCTCCCTGTCCTCTCCCGGTTGTCTCAGTTGTTATTTGTAGTACTTTAGTACACAATATTGGTAGTTTGTCAGATGAGTAAGTAAGTCAATTTAGTATCTTGGAATGGATAAATGTAGTATCTTGGCTTTCTCTGGTACTGTGAAACTCTCGTGTGATTTTTTTGCGTACATTTAATAGGCGTAGATGCTTAAAAATTTCTTTTACTATATGCCAGCTCAAAATTGCTGGGTTTGAGTCAGGTTTCCAATAGAGATATTGCTACGGTATTCAGTTTGGAAAGTTTTGTGTATCATATTCGCATGCCCTTCGATGACTGTCATCAATTATGTTTTTAGTAGTTAATTATTATTTTCTAATTGCTGTTCACCTTCTGATAAGCTAACATCACTAAATCTGCTCCAGCCCCCTTCAAAAGATAGAGAAATAGTTCTGTATGCGATTCTGTACGTTTGAGAGTGCCTTTTAGAGAGAGCACTTTTCATGGGCCGTGGGGATTGTAAGGTTTGGTGACCCTTCCTCTCCGATTTTATCCCCCTCTTAAGTTTTGCCATAGGATGATTCTAAACGTAGCCAGATGGTAACATAGTCTTTGTATTGTAGACCAAACTACCACGGGATGCCTCTTAATGAAGGGATAAGATGAGAATGTTGCGCCTGATATCCACGATCAGCGTAGATAACACGAAAGGAAATCTTTCTTCCAGACTTGGCCAGCCTTTTTTTAACTTGATTCTGTCATATCAACATGCTTAGCTCAAAAGTTCTGTATTTATTGAATGGTGGTTAAAGCTTAACAGATGCTTTCAGAATTGTCGGCCTACATCTGGATTTGTAGCGCAAATGTCAAACAAGGTAAAATCATCTTGATGGGACTAAATAATCCACGGGTTGATTGAAAGGCGTTTGTCATTAGAGTGTTTTCCCTTGGCATTCAGTTGTCATAACTAGTCAATTGGTTTTTCTACCATAGGCAAGGTCCTGGCCAAATGAACTTAACATTTCACTGAACAACAAGTTCAGTGAACATATCCAGTTCATTTGGCCACCTTGTTCAGTCACTGAACATTGTTCAGTGAATGATCAGAGTCAACAATGTTAGGTGAACAAAGTTTTTTCACAGGCATGTTCAGTTCATTTGGCCATTCACTTGAACAAGCGGAAAACAGAGGTCCTTTACGCGCATGCGCATAGCAAGGGTTGACCTCATGCGCTGTAGAATTTCATAGTTAAAATTGATCCTAGTGACGTTTTATAGAGTAACTAGGACTGCCATTCTCATTGGTAATCATCTTATTATAATAGCGAATAAGTGTTTATTGAAGGTAACATTCTTCATCTTTACTGGTGGCGTACACAAGGCTTTATCTTCATCATATGGTTATATTGTCACCATCTGTCAGTACATCGGCTCATCGATACAGTTACTAAATAAAGTATAGTTTCTCTGTACACATCCGTTTATTTCTAAATTTCTTCTCGATAGGTCCAAGCCCCATAGCCAGGGGGTGGCATGGAGGGCAAGGCCCCTGGAGTTCCACGTATCTATTCCGAACCCCTGTAGAAAGCTCGACGAACATTTGCATATGTTACATTTGTCAGAATTTAACCTGACCCAAAGTATGTAATTCAATTTAATTTGAATGACATTGGTGGGCTCGCAAGCCCCCCAGGCCCCCAGACCCCCTGTGCTCTAGTTATCTGCACCCACGTAAAAAATTACGCTGGCTATGGCGCTTTACAGTTGGTATCGTGTTTAGCGATATCCAAATATATTGAAAGGCAAAGTTATACCCCATGTACCCCTCCTTACCTATGGATATGCCTGTGAGAGAGGAAAATTGCCCTTGGTCATCTCCAAAGCGTACCAGTTTTGACATGTCCCTGTCTTGGTACCTTTACTCCCTCAGTGTTGCCCCAATATGCCTATTCCCTGCTGGGTATGCGCCTGGTATTTCACCAGCGTCGTTTAGCATATGTCATATTACATTGCGCTGGCTATTGTGAATCTCCAGCCGTCACAATTCCTATCCCATAATATTGTTTGTATCGGATTTCCCTTGTACCATTTTGTCATACTCAAGGGTGTAGAAGTAAATTGATAGCTAGGGGGCTCTTTGCACACCCACATTCTTAAAAGAAACTAGGAGCTTGGTCCATATAGTTATATAAGAAACTGAGAAAATGGTCTAACGAAGAAGACTGCTAAATATAGTGAAATCCAATACTGACACTTTTCAGCCCCTTTTAAAATATTATTACCTATGATTATGTGTTGTTTAATAATACTCGCTTTATTTTCATAGTATTTTAGATGTAAGACACTAATTGAGGGCGAGGTGCTGAGCCTCCCCTCAATTCGCAGCAAAGGGAACTGAGTCCCTCGCACCCCCTATTTTACAGAACTGGTCGTACTGTCGAGCGTCCTGTTATTTGTGGCACAATTAAGTGGATTCTTAATCATATTATTATCTCAACGATATTTTCAAGACTTGTATCCCTTGCTTAATTGCGATCAATTTCGTGCTACTAGAATTGTCGTCTGTGGCGAGCTATAAGTGCTATTCAACATAGATCAATAGAATTTTAGTTATTAAAAGTATAAATGACTGATCGTGAATGATACTGCCGCTGTTGTAGGTTTCTAATGAAAATTGATGATTTTGATGAAGTTCGTTATGATAGTAGTGTTTGATGATCCGTGCTGATCACAATAAAGGTGATGACTGATCGTGAATGATACTGCTGCTGTTGTAGGTTTCTAATGAAAATTAATGATTTTGATGAAGTTGGTTATGATAGTAGTGTTTGATGATCGGCGCTGATCACAATAAAGATGACGACTGATTGTGAGTGATATTGCTGATGTTGAAGGTTTTCAATAAAAATTGATGATTGTGATGAAGTTCGTTATGATAGCAGTGTTTGATGATCGGTTGTGATCATAATAAAGATGGATGACTGATTGTGACCGATATTGCTGATGTTGAGGGTTTTAAATGAAAATTGATGATTGTGATGAAGTTGGTTATGATAGTAGTGTTTGATGATCGGTGGTGATCACAATAAAGATGACGACTGATTGTGACTGATATTGCTGATGTTGAAGGTTTTCAATAAAAATTGATAATTGTGATGAAGTTGGTTATGATAGTAGTGTGTGATGATCTGTGGTGATCACAATAAAGATGATGAATGATTGTGACTGATATTGCTGAGGTTTTTGAAGGCTTTTACTAAAAATTGATGATTGTGATGAAGTTGGTTATGATAGTAGTGTTTGATGATCGGTGGTGATCACAATAAAGATGATGAATGATTGTGAGTGATATTGCTGAGGTTTTTGAAGGCTTTTACTAAAAATTGATGATTGTGATGAAGTTGGTTGCTATAGTGGCTATCAGTGATAGGGGATGATCATAATAGAGTTTGGATGATAACTAACTGTGACTGATATTATTGATGGTGAATCTTTACGGTGAAAACCGATGGTTCTGATGGCGATTGTAATGATCGCTCTTTACAAACTTTCCCTCAACTCTATCCACTCCTTGGGGCTGCGATGCCCCCCCCCCCCCTGATGTGAGCAGTCCTGTCTCAACAGCAGGTCCAATGCACATTGCGATGGAGCTGCGATGGCTCCTCTGTGCAAATTGGGCAAGAGAGGGGCGGTGCGAGCAAATGACCTACCCTTGAGCTACGATCTGACAGCGTAGCCAGATAGCTCAGTTGATAGAGCACTTGATGTACATAGTCAGGGATCGTAGGTTCGAATTCTGCTCGGGTCGGTTGTTTTCTCGCACTTTCACTTTTCATTCGATTATCGCTCTGTACCATTTGGTGTATTTGAGAATATCCTGTACTTGCGCATACATTCTCTGTTGATTCTCCATAACTTTTGAAAGAATGCACATAGAAAGAGTGATTATCGCATTTTCATCTTTGTGGTCTTCTACAACTGTTATTTCTGATCAAATTTGATTACTCTTTCTCGTTCGTCCAGCCTTCTGCACTGTTGCTTGCGTTGAGGACGGATTTCAGAATTTCACTCACATTCATGTTTTATTCATAAGCGCACAGCTTCTCTAAGGTGTACTCTTAATCTATTTGACCCGCAAGAACTCAAGACGTGCGCGAGGGGCCCAGTTCTTTTGGCTTGAATGCCCCAGTTTGCATCTTGTGATCAGTTAGGCCGTTGGGACTCGTTTTGTGAGTTGGTTTATAGACTGGTCTTTACATTGTTCGAACTTTCTCTGTAACGTTTCCAACGAAAGGTAAGGTATTAGATTGGAGTGCTTGCTATTCATTTTGCCATCGATATATATCCTTCACCTGTTCCGTATTCATTGAGTTTTTTCATTACCGTTACACTTTTGTCTATCTGTGGTGTATTACTTTGTCAACATTCTGCAGAATGCTAAGTCCTAACACGCACAGACAATGTATGCATCCAACACTGCATGGCTTTGTTTACGTTCGTACTCTACTTATGATACGACACTTGACAGGTCAGAGATTGAATTCTGTTTACACTGAGAGAAGAGGCGGCGAGACTGCATTAAATATTCTATGGTCTTCGGTCTTTGGTTCTTTTTCGTATAGGCTACTGGGTTGAAGCAGCATTTACGTTTCTAGTAGGCCAGGATAGCGTATGATAGTTTAGGATATGAGCTCTAGTTCAACAATGATCCAAGCATATTAGAAGATTTTATTCTTTTTATGGTAATGCTTGCTGTTCTAATGTCCTGTTCGTACTTTTTGCCACTATTCCAGACTTCAATTAAGATTTACGCATTTGTCTTGGAATATACTGCAAATGGTTTTATCTTGTTTACGTTAATTGTATCATTTTGTATAGGATTGCAGGAGTATTATTTGTATTTAAAGTACGTTGCACGTTTTCTACTTTTGAATAGTACCGACACTGGTGGTGCCGTACATTGTATTGCATTTCATCAAGTTGGATCGTCTTACGTTGTATTTTATCGTGTTACATTGCATTGTGTTCCATTGTATCGTATTGCATTGTATCTTGTTGCATAGGTGGTTCTCCTAAATTCTCTCTGCCTTCTCAAAAAATTCCAGTCTAAATCTAGCAGTCCCATCGAAAATCCAAACTGCACCAAATCTCTTCGGTCTCTTTCTCATTGTCGTTTGGTGGCAGATCTTTCCATCTTTTATCGATATTTTCACGAACATGTTCCCTGGAAATCAGAAAAATTATTCCTGATCCACTGAAACGTGTTCGAACCACCAGAAGTTCTACCTACCTCATACCATTTCCATATTTCGCCACCTAGTCCACGAACTCTATCCCAAAAATCATAATTCATTCCAAGGACTTTTCAAATATGGAATGTTTTTCCTTCTTCTTCATCAAATCAGAAATCAGCAAACACGATGTTGTCTCCCTCTTTACATAGTCTTTATCTTGTTTCCTTTGTTGTGAGCTTCGCTACCGGCCCCAAGGCCTCTCGCTACATTGTTTACAAAATACAGGAGGCTGGATCGTTTCCTACTTGTTGTGTTACATTATATCGTGTTTAATTGTATAGTGTTGCAGTGTATCGAATTAAATCGTGTCTTGTTGCATCATATTGTATTTAATTGTAGAATACATGCCAATTCTTAAATAAAAAGTGGTTTTCCCACAATTCCCCAAGTTTGTTCCTATACTTTTTAGAACTGCTCATGCCTAGAGCGTCAGACTTTTATGGAGAGCTTCATATCAGACGTGCACAGCTCATCAAGTGACGTAAAGGGGAGTATTTTAAGTCAGCTGGCTGACTCATGTGCATCAGGTTTGGTTTTATTGACTGGTTTCCATGTCGTCGTAAGTGATGGGGACGCATCAAAGTCATTGCATTGTCAATTATTATTATTATTAACTCTTTAATTTAAAGTTGGCTGTTTATAGTAGCTACTGTAGGTAATTTAGGCCAACTATTTACAAGATAAAAAAGTGAAAGGAAGAAGAAAAATAAAAATGCTACTAGGGCGCTTGCGATGGTTGATATGGGAACAGTTTCTTGGTGATATCCCCTGCTTCCCAGCCAGTTAAAAGAAGTAAAGATGAGTTCAACTTTTGAGAACTTTCCCGATGCATTGCCGTCGTATCCCCGATGACTTGGACGCGTCCCCGTTGCTTACAACGTCGAAAACCTTAGATGTATTGAATGTATTATAATTCGCGCACCTATTTTTCGTATTTACGCGTAGTTTTAATTTCGCTTAACCTTTGCAGAACGTATGAAACTCAGATCAATGAGCAGGATTTAGATAATGTTGACATTTAAAGTTATGAAATAGTGTGTCCTCCACTCAGACAACATTGCAGACAATACTTTGTCTGGAGATATTTGATTTTGCTTGATGCGCATGCCTGGTAATTGTTGCGTAGTGCTTCATTTTGCGCAGTTATGGATGCGCGAAAAATAGTATTTAAATGCGCCTGAAGTATCGAAGCCAAACTTTGTTGTTTCGTGAATAAAGCAGCAGGTAGTAGGAGATACGCTTTGATATGAATCGTGATATTTTCGTAAAGAGTTAGAATTTCCGTGAAAAAGTTTTAGGAACCTTTTGAAGACATTATGAAAATACTATCTTTCGACGTTATTTCACTTAGTGTTGTGTGTGCGAGGAAGTGAGGAGAAGAAAGAGCTCTGTGTTTATAGTCTGTGTAAGCCTTCTAGATTTTGTTTGGAGAGCGAAGTTCTGAGAACAAAACAGTTTGAGTTGAAAGTGGTAGAGTCTTATATAGGGAAGAATTGGATAGAGAAAGTATATTAGTGAACAAAAATTGCTTTCTTGTACTATCTGCTTAATGTTTTATTTGTTTGAGCTATTTTTCTTGGCCATCATATGTTTTGTGCAAGCACTACATGACATTCAAATAGACATTGTATCGAAGTTGTTTGCCAACCAACTATAGGCACTGATAGCTTCCGTCTCTAACTACTAAGTAGCTATCAGAAGTCACAGCCTAAATTTCACAGAGACTGAAAATTTAACTGCACAGAATCAAGGCAGTTATTTGGAGAACTTAATGTTATTTCTTTGTAAAACTTCTCCTTTTAGCTGTTGATGCCGATAGCCATGTCCTTTATTTGCTTGATGGAGACCAGAAGGTATGCATTTTCTTGATTCTAAATAGTTAGTATTCTGGTGAAGGGAGGGATTCGGGCTCGATGAGAACTAACACAATTAATTAGGTTCATTTCAAGTTATACGCTAGCAAAGGAACATGAAATTTCAGTGATTGCGAGGTTACTTTCATCTGGTAACGTTGTTAAAGAAGAATTAAAATTAGAATTTGCTATGTTGTTCAGTTTTTGTTAGTGGATAATTTTATTGATACCTGGATATTCCATGACCCACGTGCCGCAGTACGAACCTTTGACTGACGCTGATTGGCCCGTGAAGGGTTACTTACAAAGTAGATGTATTCCTTTCTTTCATGGTAGGCATGGACTAAACTTTATTCTATTTATATTGGGACGTGCTGTTTATGCAGTCTTCTTATTTACAGTCAAAAATGCAAATAATTTTGTGTAGAACTGAATTCAGTAGTTTTTGGTCTGGCTTTCCTCATTGCATTTTGTTTCTAATTTGGCACATCGGAAGAAGTAGTTACCCACCCCTCTCTTAACGTATGGATTGCTCTTTAAGCCTGGTTTCCATATAACTTTTTCCAGTCAGCGATGCATCGCCGTCACATCGGCGACGTATAAATAGAAACACTCTCAGTTGGCAGTCGCCGATGCCTCGTAAAAGTTTGGTCAAGTTCAACTTTATGTTTGCATCACCGACATTTCGGTGACAGCTACGTGCTATGAACTGATTTCATATATGTACCTGCGACTGTTTCCATTAAAGAGTGCTCGTTGCAGATGTTATACTGAAACCAGGCTTTAAATATCTAATGAGTAACTGGTCGACACCATGACACATACCGATATTTGTTGGCAATTTTTTGTAGAAGACACGACTGTGCTAGTGACCCTATGGAGTATTTTATGGTTTTTTCAACATTGTTCTCTTGCATGTACTATGGAGATATTCTGCTTTGCTTTTTATTGTCACCTAGGGTCACGTGTTATCATATCACGTGTTATCAATTCTATGGATTTGTATCTCGTTTTGATTTTTTATTTTTGGCATACGTTTGAATAATGTTCTGTACGAATTGATTCGTTTTAGAACTTGTGGAAATATGGAATCTACTCTAGGTAAAGCATACGTCTTTATCAATAGTGGTTAAAATAATGGGACAATTAAACAATCATTTGCAATTTCCTACGTAGTGATCATAGTGCAGATCTCTTTGACTCAAATGACCTTGCTAGCTTGTTCAAAGTATAGGCTATTTGATAACCAGACCTAAATGTGTTTTAGTTTAGTGCCTAATGTCCTTCATTGATAAAACCCTAGTGTCCTTCGTTGATCAAGACCTATTGCCCTTCATTGATTCCACTGCATGAGATTGTTAGGACTTTGGAAAGTTTTGTGCAATAGGACAATTAGTAGAGCACTGGTATCTTAATTTGTAGAAGGAATTGAGTATATGAATAGACTATTCGTTTCATTTATGACTGAAGTTGTCTTTGTACGCAAGCAACTGCGAAGCATCTTTTCAGGATATTAGCTTAGCTATGAAAATAGGCCATATCATGTCAGAATGTATATGAAGCGTAAATTTGACTTTCAGCAAGCCTATAAACTTGCAGCTGATAAAAGAAGGCTCTACCATTGCTTGCTATGTAGCGTGCACAAAGGAAACTATCAGAACAACTCGTCTAACTGGGGTATGAAGTCTAACAATTTCATTATCGCTATCATTGCATTAATTAGAATTTCCTCTCAGTATTACATCAATCAGCCATATAATCTCTTTAATATTTGTCTCTGAGGGCGTTGGTTTTTTCTCTGCTGATATTCAATATTTTATCCGCAGATGTTGAGCGATTTTCTCTACATGGTTTTGTGTATTTTTTCCTGTAACTTTTCGTGTTTTTATATGCAAATGCTTAGCGTTTTTTCTCTTCAAATGTTTATTGTCTTTTTCACACAAGTGTTTGGTGTTTTTTCACTGCAAATTCATGGTGTTTTTTTATCTGTTAATATTGTGTTTTCTCTTCAAATATTACTCTGCTCTACCATACTCAACACATGTGGGAAATAAGCGGCTATGAAACGATGCGCGGATGGTTGTTGTTAGCTCTTTGTACTATAGACATTGCTAGAGAAATATTGCAAACGACAGTTAATAGAGAAACTTGAACATGACAGGCAAAGCTACCTATGGACCCTTGTGTCTCTACTCATATGCTATTTTCCACAGGATGAAAGATTTCCCCATGGCATCGGTGTTCAGGGTAGGAACTTTAAAGTTGTATTGTATGGGTTGAGACATCTGTCAGTATGTAGACAAATATACCAAATACTTCATTATTATCATCACCGCCATTGTACTCATCATTGTTGTCATCGTTATCATGCTGGTCGTCACCACCATCACCATCTTTATTCAAATTATCAGCATCAGCATATCATGGTCATCACCATCATCATCACCACCACCATCATCATCATCGTCGTAGTCGTCGTCGTCGTTGTTGTGGTCATCATCATCATCATCACCATCATCACCATCATCATTATCTTCGTCATCATCATCTTCATCATCACCATCATCATCATCACCATCATCACCATCATCATTATCATCGTCATTATTATCATCACATCATCGTCATCATCATCATATCATCTGTCTCTTCCTGTACGCCCCTTACAGGGCCTAGGCTGACCCTGAGGTCAGTGTCGCCTTCAAATTGTTTAGAAGAGGTGATTGAGTCGGCTACACTCAATCCACTCTGTTACCCCAATAGTTACTTATCAGAGCTGCAGCCTGAAGCTGCTGTGCCTGACTTTCACTGAAGGGGCCTGGTTGGACAGTTTGCCACAGGTCGTCAACATCTGCCCCAATTCTGAACTTCGCGAAATGAATCACTACCAACTTAAGGGCAGAGTCTCTCTGTGCCCGCTTGCCACCACGAGGAGGTCTCCAACCATGGGCTAGCATCATCATCATCATCATCATCATCATCATCATCATCATCATCATCATCATCATCATCATCATCATCATCATCATCATCATCTATCTGTCTGTCTGTTCCTGTACGCCCCTTACGGGGCCTAGGCTGACCCTGAGGTCAGTGTCGCCTTCAAATTGTTTAGAAGAGGTGATTGAGTCGGCTACACTCAATCCACTCTGTTACCCCAACAGTTACTTATCAGAGCTGCAGCCTGAAGCTGCTGTGCCTGACTTTCACTGAAGGGGCCTGGTTGGACAGTTTGCCAAAGTTCGTCAAAATCTGCCCCAATTCTGAATCTTCGCGAAATGAATCACTACCAACTTAAGGGCAGAGTCTCTCTGTGCCCGCTTGCCACCACGAGGAGGTCTCCAACCATGGGCTAGCTATCTTCGTCATCATCATCAGCATCATCATCAGCATCATCATCACCATCATCATTATCATCATCATCATCGTCGTCGTCGTCATCATCATTACTCGTATCTTCATTATAATTTATCAGCATCATGAATATGATAATCAACATTATTATTCAAGGCCACTATTGCATTGCATGCAAGCAGGATTTAGTTGTATTATGTTATCTCCCACTAATGAAATCCCACTTAGTTGGCAACGAAATGTTGAGTTATGACTTTATGACGATGCAGATTTCTTTGCATGAAAACTTTCCCTGCAGATTTTATTTTCCATTTCATATTCAATATGTTTTCTTTATTTTTGTTGTTTTCAGAAACAACAGCTCATTCGGTCCTCTGTCAGCCCATTGTACAGCCATCTGGAGACCTCACTGGTTAGCATTGTACACTGTCTATACTCAATAACTTTTATATTATTTTGCAATGTCCCGTCTGATAGGAACCTTTTTTTAATTTTTTAGTAATATTGTTGCAAGCTTTAGAAGAGTTGCTAAACCAAATGGAGAAATCCTGCAAAAATACCGTCAGAAATATTACTATTTCTCTCAAAAAATACACAACCTTGCAGGTCCTTCATATATTCATGTCTGCACGAATTTTGTAGCGAAACGAGTTCATCTCAACTCGCTCCTACACTTTGCATTTTAAGCGCATGACAAACAATTAGTTTCTAATCATAAGTCAATAGCACCTTTAGAGTTTATATTTCTCAGCGGGATATCCTAGTAAGATTTTGCTTTGTATATGAAGAAAACGGTACCCCTAAAGCCTGGTTGCCACATCGTCGTAGGTATCGAGGACACGCCCCAGTCATTGCATCGGCGATGCCACTGGGATGCTTGTGATATATGGGAACGTTTTTTCGTTATGTCCCCGACGTCCCAGTAGTGCTGCCGACGTCCCAGTAGTGTAGCCGGCGTTCCTAGTAGAGTTAAAAGAAGTTGAGGTGGGTTCAACTTTTGAGAACGTTTCCTATGCATCGCCGACGAATCCCCGATGACTGAGACGAGGCTGGGACGCATCTGGGACGTATCCCCGTCGCCTACGACGATATGGAAACCCGGCTTTATGAATTATGAATTGTTCCCAATAATTTTTGTGTAATTGTCGTGTTATACACAGGGAGACCGGAGAGAAACTTGACGTGTATTTTGATAGGGAGATTAAATTTGGTCAATTTTGTTATTGTTTTCTTTTTAATAAGAGGTCCTAGATAGGCTCAAGCTTGCTGATAAAAGGAGGTGCGAAAAGTGGTAAAAAGCTGTGTACAGTATTTTTTCAGCATCTGAGGTGTCTTTTGAAAAGAGACTCCATATTTGTGATTCGATCATCATTAGTCTTCATGAAATCAAATTGCAGACGAAATTATCAGAGAATAAGTTTGTTTTATTTGTTCAACGTGCTTTCCTTTCAGTATTTATTGCTGAATAATCTATGGTCATTCTTGTGTTTTATTTCGTTCTGCAGGTGTGATTGAGCTTGTGAGAGTTATTGGCAGGCCTGCTTTCACAGAGAAAGATGAACAGGTTACTTTTTCTGTTTGTGATTGTTTGTTTTGTTATTAAAGATGAACTATAGACGGATAGATTACTTTTGTTCTTTGTATGTTTTTGTGCAGATATATTGCGACAGTTTTGTCTGATAAAATTTGGATGTTTTAAATCAATATTCGAAATTTTAATTTTCAATCTCTTCCTGGGAGCGTGATTCCTATCAGCTTACTTGGAAAGAAAGATTCTCCCTATCGTGTATTTGAAGGAATAAAATTTCAATTTTATGGTTGGAAAAGGTCCTTTTTCTTTTGTAGTATCGCGAATCTTTTATTGAAAACTTAATTCAATATACTGGATTTCTGGCTCTAGAATTTTTCAGATAAACGCGCCAAAAATTCACCTTATTTAGTTGTAAATTTTTTACTCCTTTGCTTAGTTCTTGCAGTTTTTCTCATTTTCTAATGGTAACAGCAGTATTTTTGTCGGGTTCCTTGTTCGTCTTTCAGTATCGTAAGAAGGAATTCCCTCGGACTTGAATATCTAATAGCAATCGAATGAAATTCGCTTGATGTGAATTCATGAGCACATATCTGCACTTTCCCATCTTAAGCTGCGGCCAAGCGCTCTTGACTTCTGACTGTATAACGCACGAAAATTTTCTAGCATGTCAATTGAATCTAAAGCACTTTCAAACAGAGATGGCTAAACACTTTCATCTTGTAACTGAATTTCACATTTTGAAAGCATCTCCATCCTTTAAAGGAATGCAATTAGCTCCTGTCTAAACATTATGATGACTGAATCCATGTCTTGCAATAACAGAAGAAGTGTATCGTTACTTTTGTTCTTGATTTGTGCTCTCATTTTGTTCTTGAAGCAACTACCCTTACGCAAACTGGACAATCTTGACTGTGATCAAACTTTACCATACATGTCAGTATAAGTCTATATGTGACTATATATGGGTCTACATGGTGTCCAAATGCCCTTAAGCATTTCACTTCACAAACAACGAGTGATGTATTATCAAAAGTCACGAGCGTTTGGCCAGGTCAGGGCTTTAGAGTAGTTTTGTCAGATTTACTAGTACATTCAATTCAGAATTTTGCTTAAGTATATAGCACGCCATGTTTCCCTCTCATAGATTTTGCATTATGACCTGGATCATTGACAGATTACATTTTACTTCACTTCATTTATAATCATGTTTTTGTAATATACTTTCCCGTTTAGTTTTTGCAACAAATATATTCTCCCTTGCGAGCCAAACCCTTATTACATTATGCAGTCTTTTTGTTTGGCTAGCTTTCAAATAGTTTGCTGGGCCAATCATCTCTTTGATGACCCAGCGCTAACCAATGAACTTCAATATTCTATTCATGATCTCTGTGCTGCAGTTCTCAGTGTTTCCTATCGATATTGCCATGGACGCTTAGAAGAAATATCCCAGCCAGAAGTACGTCGACCGACACGATCCGTTTCTCTCGGATCTGTCCCATTCCTGCCGTATATCCACCCTCATGCTTTTCTTCCTCAGTTCATAGAACTTCTTTCATTTTTAATAAACTCCTTGGATCTATCTTTTCTCATTTTAAACTCTCCAGTTTTCTAAGCTAGATAGACCCCTTCCATCTAGTCTCCAACTACTATCGACTATTCCTTTTCTGGTACTCGAGGTTTCACACTGATTTACGTCACCTGTTCTGAATATTCCCAATATGAAATATTACTTGTATGTCCTATATTTCTTGACTATAGTATGAAAAAGCGGGAACAGTCTTTTAGCATACTGAAAGCTTTTTTCGTCCGACGACTTTCAGTATGGTAAGAGAATGCCCCCACTTTTTCGTGCTATAGTGAAGTTCTGTGGTACCAACAGACTTTTCTCCTATATTTCTCCGCCCAGGTTTCAGTAAGTGATAGATTCCTATATTTATATTTTCACTTTCGCTATCGTCAATCTATATATTATCCAGTGCAAATACATATTTGATTGCCTAATCATCTCTGCTTTCTACTTTGAATATCTATAACATCTTCGTCTATATACCATTTCAGGTCGTCAACAGTTACCTGACGTGGGGTGGAATTGTGTTGTACTATGCAGAGGTAAGCTACCCAACATGGTTTCTGAATTACTTGCTAACTGTAAAGTATATGAATGTATGAGAGAAGACGACTTTTAATCAATGAAAAGGTGTTTTGACTACTGGATAACAGGGTTTGTTGAAGCTCGAGAATATCTTTGTAAGTAGTCATTTCGGTTTTAATTTGGTTTCAATTACTTCTCTTCCGTTACGTCCCGAGACTACTTTCGCTATGAGTTTCTTTACCCATGATATAAAGTTGATTTGTTGGGGATAAGAGTCCTAGAAGTTCAAAACCTCTACAGGTCATTTTCATTTTTCATTTTCATTTTCATATGTTTTAGGAGGGTTGCCCTTCAGCATAGCTGGTTTTCGAGGGGCCCTCCTGTTAAAAAACATATAATTATATAAACTACAATATAATACAATAAAATTTTCAACAATCAAAATACAGAATAGGAAATATGTAAACACGTAGTTCGGTGAAAGGAAAGACTAAAACCATTTTAAAAGTTATTTAAAACCTTGTAGAAGTTATTCCTAAATGGAATCTATGAGCACGTGCAGAGGCTTATATTATCATTTTGCTTCATTTTGGGCAATGCAATTCTATTGCCAGGTTCGCGGATGGCAACAGATTCCTCGGCCAATGATTGGCTTAGAACGTAACTGGCCTAACAATAGGTTGTAAAACGTGGCAATCCTCAGTATCCTCAACAGGATCGCTTCTACTCTTACCATTATTAGCTATATGCAAAATAAGCTTCTGGTGCTAATGAGTTTGTATAATTAACGAGGCTACTGAATTTACGTACTACACGAAAAGGAGGGATGATTCTATAGCCTACCGACAATACTTTTTCAATTGACACTCCTCAGAGTATTAGATGTCGTGTAAGGTGTAAATCCCTCCCTATAAGTGAGTTTGTATTTGCATCTAGCTTTTTATAATCCTCTCATCCTTTGGTCATTACTCGACGATTCATACTCCAATGAATGTCAGATAAGAAATTTATTTTACGTATGGTGCGAAATAAGTACTAGATCTCAGTTATGTTTAGGAATTTTTTATACGAAAGGCAATGCATCCTGATGTGTGAGGAAGGAATTCTAAGATCATGATATGGAGGTGTTAGCTTGATCATAAAAGTCTGTGGGTTTATTTTGCTCATGCTAAATTTGTTATGTAGAAGAATTACCGTCAAGAACAAATGATAAACTGCGTCAATTACATTTTTAACGACATTCTTCTACTTGTTGTTTCTAGTCAGAAATCGCCGTAATCGATCATTTTTAGTATTCATACTTAAAATTTGATAGAAGTAGCAAAAAACTAGTAATGTCATGAGTACGTGATGTTTCCACTAAATCTGTTGGACGAATCAAGAATGTTGGGACTTTTGAAATGATTTGTATAATTTAGTATGTGCGCATGTTAGCAAGTTTGGAATTAAGGAGGAGAACTGTTATACCTACAGGTGAAAATTAGAGTAGATAGAGTATTTGTGTGCTGGGCATAATAGTTTGAGACGCACCCTGGGCCTTAGTTGGGATGCTCGGTTATTTTCTTTCCTGCATCAAATTGATATATGGTGACGACACTGAGGAAGTAAAGAGGATGAGGAAATGAATTGGCTGACCTTCCTACCGGCGACCCTTCTCTACCAGGTACTTCGAAACACCACAGCCGTACAGATGGGTCTTTTTATCTTTACTCGCATAAAATTTACTGTCAACACAAAATTTACTGTGCAACTCCACAGGGAACATGGAAATACATAGCAACTTTGTGGCGAGTACAGATAGTAAGTGAAACTAAATCTACAAAAAAGCAGCCCTTTTTGCATAGTATGGCAGCTGCAAATTTGGCATTGCGTGCTGACATGCTTTAAGAAGTTATAAATCTAATCTACTGTTGTACTCAAGATATGATATTGCATTGGTTATTCTGTCTGTTTTAGGCCCGTCTAAAACCTCGAACTTCTCATGTGCCGAACTGAATTCATTTCATCACGGCAACTGAGCGTGTTTAGTATGACTCCAGTTTTAAACGTCGAACTTAATTGTGCAGCTACGAAGTCAAACTAAAATCCTTGCATCAAGTATTGCAAGTATATTGATGAAGATTGCTCCTTCGTACATAAATTGTATACCATATGAAAGTGCTTGTCGCGTGCGTCATGAATATGCAACGGTATTAGCTGCATTCCGCATGGGAGGGAATTATAGCGAAAAAAATACTCATGCAGTTATAAACCATTAGGCTCGACACATGAGAAGTTCGATGTTTGAAACCACGCCATGCCTTAGTTATGCAGCTCAGCAAGGTCTGCCGATCCACAGTAGGTTGGTGAACTTAACTAGACCTGCCGTACCTAATTGATTCGAACGTTGCGCCTCTCACGTACGTAACTCTCAAGTTACGTTCGACGCATGAGAAGTGCGACGTTTGAAACGGGCCATAGTGTTGTGAAAAATCGTTGAAATGGATCTGTTAAGGAGTTTAATGTATCATTCTTACAACGTTTGAGATATCGTTAGACAAGCTGAGGTTATACCGTTTGCACCTTGTGCGGGAATGAAAATAACGATTTTGTAGCCAGTGTGATGAGAGCGTTGTTAGATATGGAGTGAATTTTGCTTTACTGGCTCTGTTCTTGCACTAGAGAATAGGCAGCGGTATTTCTGAATGGTTGTTTCATTAGAATTTGCCTTATATTCTAGATGTACCACACAATGCACAAGCAGAGGAAATTGAACGAGTTTTTGCTCAATGTGACCAAGTGAGTGATGTACTAGTTGTCTTGTCAGGACCTAGGCACCCCGGGGGCTAAGGATTAAGCGGTCCATTCGTAGAACCCAGTCTTTCACGTTATGAAACTTTTCAGCAATATTCTCATTTGTTTTTGGCCTACCACCTGGTTAGAAGTAGCATTATTGAGAATGTCCCTGCATGATTTCAGTATTGACTTTGTTATGCTCAACGCTGACATGACAAAGCTGTTTGGTTACTGTTGAGGCTATTTTCAATTGCTTGGCAACAGCAGTATCTTATTGACAACAGCTTTATGGCGCTTAAGTCTCACTGAGCTTCATAGCCACAGTCACATGCAGCTATCAGAGCATTCAGCGATGTGGGCAGTACGTTTTAATGAAGTGACGTGTGTGTTTTGAAGCAGAGATAAAACCGTATTATAGCTAATCGTACGAGCGTATAAATCGAGTTCAAGTAATTCTATTTTAATTGTAAGCTGATTGCATGTTTTTGGATTTCCTGTCATGCCTTTCATTTAAGCATCCTGCTTTTTTTCCATATTTCCAATCAATGGATTTGGTTGATAGATGTTTTTGGGTATTTTCGTATCAATATCGCCATGGTAGGCTTGGGTCAAACGTCGCATTTGGTCTTGCCGAATTAGACAGATTTGCATTCGACAATCGGAGCCACGCTGGAGTGGCACCGGGTCAGACGTCGAATATGATTGGTTACATCCAATGTGAAATTTGCAACATTTTGACAGAGATACTAGGGTGAACTACAATCTTGAATTGGAATGCGCAGACTCGCCAAAATGAAATAAATTTGAGCAACTTGTGCATTTTGTTCGGGACATGTCAAATTCGACGATTGACCCCAAGTCGCTTTTACGTCGTATTATGTGACTGAACCAGTCGAGCCCAGTAATTTACGTCGATCCAAATCAAAACTGACGCACTCATTTTAATAGAGCGTCCTATTTTTGTCGCGCCGAATACAGCTATTTAACTCGGCACGAGAAAAATACGATGTTTGACCCAGGCCAGGCCTAATTTGGCAGCTATAGATTATCCGTTGATCTACATCCAAGTCATTGTCGTTATCATTTATGCTCAAAACTCACGAAATAGTATCGTTTCTGAATGATATTATCGTACTATAGGTCAATTTTCCAAGATATCGTTAGCATGGATACAGTAATCATGAAAATCATGGTATGAGATGTTGTATTTGTTTTGTATATTTAGACGGAAGTATCGAGTATGCTCATCTACACCGTTCCATGAGTAATGTGTGCGCGATGTTCATACTTTATCAGTTGACATTTCACATTGATGCGCTGTTCCTTTTTATGAACGCAATTCTGCCTCCAGCACCCTCGAAGGAGAAGGGTTGTCATTGTGCCCAATACATTTTCAAACATACCTTTCCGGCCGGTGCATCCTTCAAGACTTTATCTACTGCATGTTTCAGTAAAATTTCGATTCCTATATTGGTAAAAAATGACAAAAACTGAGTTACAGAGAGTTGCAGGATGAACTTTGAAGTTTTTGCATAAAATCCTTTTGTTACTTGTTTGCTATTTGCTATGTGAGTAGCTTGGTTATCTTTGTTAGGTTTTATGTGAGTCATACTTCACTGATCAGGACATATTACAAATGATATCGTAATTGAGTGATATAGCATCGTAACTGAGCGATATAGCATCGTAATTGAGCGATATAGCTTTTCTAGGGCTTCCAAATAAATGGCTGGAAAGCATTCGTTAGGCCAGTATCTTTATGGAAGCTTCAAATTTACGATATTTGCTTTGGCAGTCACACTGTTTTGTATACAATTTTTCCAATATACAAAACATATTACAGCTACAGAACTCAATAATACGTATGAATACGTATACAATATGTCATATCTACCCCAGGGCCATGAGACTAAAGGAACGAAAAAAGATAACGAGGAAACATATAGTAGTTGCTTGGTCTGTGATACAGTCTTAGTCGTACTCTAACCGACCAGTTTCTTTTCATATTCTCTCAAGTATTTTTCTGTTAACATCTTTTTGGAAGTTTTTGTCACCAAACAGCAAATGCCGCGTAAGTGCGTCATTCAGGACTGGTAATATACCAGAGTGGACGTACAAGTTTTCTTCTTGCAAGAGATAGCTAAGCTTAACCAACTTTGGTTAAATTTCATTGATAGGATAAATTGGCCATGTTTTTTCAACAGTACTAACTGCCTCAGCTTCGCTTTCAGTAACCAATGGAAGTCACGCATATATTGTTGTGTGAGGTTCAGTTTTGATCAGTATTCTCGTTCTTTTTAGAACTTTGCTCAGACCCTAGTGGATGCTGATCGTACATCATTGTTTCTTGTTGATACTAAGACTAACGAACTGTATGCACGAATCTTCGACATTGGAACTGGTTTAGATACAAAACTGCAGAAGGAAATCAGGTTCGTAGACATGTGAAGACTATTAGACGCTAGGTCATGGTATATATATATATATATATATATATATATATATATATATATATATATATATATATATATATATATATATATATATATATATATATATATATATATATATATATATATATATATATATATATATATATATATATATATATATATATATATATATATATATATATATATATATATATATATATATATATATTTATATATATATATCAGTACTGATGATGATGTAGCGAAAAGTTTCCTCGAAGTGAATTTATCCGAAATAAATACGCGGTTGCAGTCCGGAACGTAACAACGTTGTATGATTGCGCTTTGAACAGCCAACCCTGTCCTGATGATAATGATGTCTACAATATTTCATACTGTTCATACAAAGCGTAATCCTGGCTACCCTTTACATGCAACCTTACTTTTCTAGCTTTCCGCTTGTCATTAGATTACGTCTTTGATTTTGTTGTGTTTCTAGGTTTCCTAAATCAAAGGGTGTTGCAGGCCATGTCGCGTCAACAGGAGAGACGTTGAATATTGTAAATGCTTACGATGACCCGCGATTCAACAGGTATACATTTATTTGCTGATTTAAACCCCTTTGGCAGTTGTAGCAATAGACGAGCTAGCAGAATATTCGAGCGCGTAATGACGTTAGTCCTCCTGGTATTGCAGGGCTGGGTATCTTCAATAGAGATGCTTAAGGACAGCAAGCTTACACTGGCCTCATTTGTATGATAGAGCTCCTGGCGTTAGGTTCTGAAATCCAGCTGGTGTCGGATGACCTAAGATCTTGGTCGTCCTTTGTTACGCTTATTTCATCCATTCTACTCGTTATTGTTAAACACTATTCGATTTAGAGCACTAATGGTTGACATTTACTCGAGTTAAAATCATTCAATAGGCAGTGCAAATTGGATATCATGTTTTAATGTACAGCTATTTGAGGAGAACCGTTTCTATGAGGGAATTATTATGGATGAAGAGAATAATTAACATTTTAATTGCTCACCGTACTCATTTATAAATATTTTCCATTCAAGATCTTAGGTGTGGATGGTCTTTCCGTTTGACTCATTGGATTTTTTCAGGGCATTTAGCTTGTTTCTCATTTGCTTCTATAATTCGTATAATTCGAAAACCCACTACATTTATTAGGCCAATCATTGTAACTAGGCGTCTTTTCCAATAAAAGCCATTAGTTTAATTACAACCTGGAATGCTCTGTACGTTTTTTTATGCTGAGAGATTCATACTTTCGGTGGGCACAGATGTGTATCGTTGTTTGTTTTGCTCATGGTGTATGTCTACCATTTGTTGATGAGTTACCAACAAGTTGGGATGGAAAAGTTCTATCAATTGTGCATTTCTAAACATCAATTAACTGTATACTCCAGCCATTTGATTTCTGCCGTAGTTTTTCCATCCTATCGTATGTAATTTGTGTGCTAAACCATTTTTAGTTACCATGAAATTTTGGTTTGGCCAAGTAACATTCTCTATGGACCTGCTATGTCCAGTTTCTTGTGTTCAAATCAAGTGTTTGTCGTCGGAGCCATTTACCGCACCCCACCAGCCCACTAAGGTGTCTGTGCTGTTTCAGGTCGGATAATTAGTACTCAGATAGGAATCTGAGGACACAATCCGTTGGCCATTGGCCCATGTAACCACTATAGTTGCTTGCACTCAACAGGGGTAAAGACACGGTATCTAGCAAATCAATAGCCAACTAACTTACTAGCTAACTAACTAACTAACTAACTAACTAACTAACTAACTAACTAATTAACTAACTAGCTAACTAACTCACTAACTAATTTACTAACTAACTAGCTAGCTAACTAACTAGCTAACTAACTCATTAACTAACTAACTAACTAACTAACTAACTAGCTAACTAACTAACTTACTAACTAACTAGCTAGCTAACTAAGTAGCTACAATACATACGCGTTTACTCTAGATTTAGAGATCCTACACCGAGTTGTGATTTCACTATGCGGCAAGTTAAACTCCTTTCGCCACAAATTAACAACTTCATTCTTCTCATCAGTAATTTTTGCTTCTCTCGTCATCTCATTTCAATCTCTGTGTACCCTTATGGTACACTTTTGTGGCCATCTGAAGCCGCCTATGACAGTTGTTCAATTCCTACAGTCAAGCTCACGATTACGAGGCTACGTCTTTAATACGATGTTAAGCGCAAACTACTGCTCATAATTCTTCTGCGTTTTTGCTATATAGAAGCTAGAGCCTCATATTTTTATGAGCATGACGTACAGTTGCACTCGTGTGTACAAGAGTACTGTTTATATGCACCTTCCAGAGACAAGCCCAATAAATTTACCCTGTGACGTCAGCATGACGTCATAGGGTAAAGATACGTAAAAACTGTTGTCACTATCGTAATCAGCGCCCCCGAAAACCCTATGATCGCCCATGATTGCAGCCAAATAGCTTTTATCTTTCAAATTTGATACCAGACAATAGTGGACAAAAGTCCTTGGGACACTTAGAAGAAACAGATAAAAAACCATTTTCCTCTACATATTGTCATAGTTGCTACAAACATGCACCCCCCTTCCCCCTATAACAATGTTGATTCGTTTGTGGTACATTTGAAGTTGGCGTGCACGCGAAATTTTCCCATTATCGCAGGTACTTCTCCAGAAAACCAACATTGTTTCAGGGGGAGAGGGGAATGAAAGTTTGTTGCAGACTGCAAAAAGTGCAAAGTGTCCCAGGACTTTTGTCGGGTATTGTAGCTCACTAACTAGCTAGCTAACTGACTAACTCACTAACTAATTAACTAACTAACTAACTACCTAGCTAACTAATTAATTAACTAACTAACTAGCTAGCTAAGGAACTAACTAACTCACTAACTAATTAACTAACTAGCTAACTAACTAGCTAACTAACTCACTAACTAACTAACTAACTAACTAACTAACTAGCTAAAAGGCTAACTAGCCAGCTGACTAACTAGTGAAATCAGTAGCTAACTATACATTTCTGGCTAACTGACTAACTACAGTTTGTTAATCATTGTTTCCTGCATCCTTATGACTTTTTCTAGTCTGAAAATGAATAACAGATTATTCTTTGCGTTCGTGTATGTCAAGGGACTTCCAATGTTTGGCTTGCAATACAAAAAGTTTATTTGTTGGATTAGTCGCGATAGTGTTTTTGGAGGTAGACACGAGGTGCTAAGCAAGACTATGAGTCTATTTGACTGGATTTATTTTAGCGCATTTATTATTCTCAAAAAGTTGAGTTCTAAAGCTGCTATAACCCACTATTTATAACATAATATGTAATATATAGTAGATGATATAATATTTTTCAGTGGGCTCAAATATTATTGTTAATTATCAGAGCTAATTTAGGCCTACTTTACAAATAGGCAATTACAAATAGTTATCTGTCCAACTAGAAAGTCTACGTACAGTCAAATGTGAATGTATACGAATTAAATTCCCTGTTTATGCTAACAATTTTGTCTACGTAATTTGGATTGGAATGGTGAGACCTGCAGTGCAGAATTATTTGTCTTCTAGGGATGTTGACATTCAAACTGGCTATACAACTCGAACTTTGCTGTGCATGCCTATTTTTATTCGTGGAAAGTATGTCCTTGTTTGACCTTATCGACATTTGTGCCCTTATATGTTTAATTACACAACTATCACAACACAGCACGTTTGTTGCTTTTTGTATGGCTAGATTCAGCTACATCCTAGCTGTCTTCATGATCATCATGATCATCATGATCATCATGATCATCACCATCTTGATCATGATCTTGATCCCCATCATAACTACCATCTTTCATCACCATCATTATCATCACCGCCATCATCACAATCATCAAGATCTTCTTTCTCTTCTTTTTTGTCGCCGTACGGCACTTTGCGTGTCTTTGCATAATTGCAACTGAACCCATAGTTCCACATTTGGTACGCTGCGTCTTCTCATCAACATTATCATCAACATCATCCTTATCATCATCCTCATTATCATCATCATAATCATAATTATCATCATTTTGATCATCACAACCATTACCATTAGTTATGTGGTTTGAGATAGTATTTCGGAAAGCTTTGGATTTCCCAGATATGACTATATGTGATGTCAAGCTTGAGTTCTTTATTAGTTAAGAGCTTAATCGCTGTACCGCCTGTTTTTATAGCACTATTGGCGTCGTTCAGATGGTAAACAAAAGAAATGGGGTATTTACAGCAGGAGGTATATGAGTTTCAAATCACCTTTCAGCAGTAGTAGACTGTTATTACGCTTTAGTTTTGTCTTTGATTATTTCTTGTCTGGTGGAATGAGTGTCTGTCATTCCACGGCATAGTAATCCAATATGCTTCCTAAAACATTTATAGTATGCTTTGTGGATAAGGGTTGATACTAATAACTCCCCAATACTTTTCCCACTGTAGAAGGGCTGTATGGAGAATCACCATTTCTACTCTGCTTTACACTGCCTTGCCACTGATATATCAGTGATACCTTGATGTATTGGTAGTCAGATCGAAGGTATCTATACAACCGTGTTGTTATCTGAAGCAACCGATGACAGCGATTTTGCGCTGCCATAATAGTATAAAAGTTAGCAGCCTATTAGCAGAACAGGTAGTACAACCTTTGATTATTTTGATAATTTGCCATGAGACAGAATGCGAATTCCTATTTTGTTTATTAGATGAAAAGGCTTTTCAAACTTTTGCTGTATATTGTGGTCTCGCTCTTCATCATGCCAAGGTAGGATAAAGTTCCTTTCCTATTTTAGCTTCATTATAACGTCTCAACATCCTAATGCATTGTTGTGCAGATCAAAACGCTCACGCAGACACACACACAGACACAGACACACGCACACACACGCACACACACACACACACACACACACACACACACACACACACACACACACACACACATACACACACACACACACACACACACACACACACACACACACACACACACACACACACACACACACACACACACACACACACACACACACACACACACACACACACACACACACACACACACACACACACACACATACAACACACGCACACAAACAAACAAACAAACAAACAAACACACAAATATATAACGCCTGCTGTTTGTCTGTCTACCTACAACTAATGTTTAGTTTATATATATATATATATATATATATATATCTAAAATTATAGCTTAGATTGGTTTTTGATGGATCCATCCTCTCTTGGTATCTTACCCAAAAGCGCTCCAGTGTTGTTTCTGAGCTTCAGTCACATATCCTAACTTTCTCTTCTGTCTCATAGCTATACGACAAGATTCGCAGATCGGAACAAAAATATAAGGTAATTTAATATTCCGTATATCTACACTGATCATGTGCTCTACCGTCAATAAAAGCCGCCCGTATATTCGAGGTCTGCATGAAAAGGATTAATGCATATGAGTTTCCAACAAAATAATGGATCTACTTATCATGGTATTCGTTGCTGTGTAGTCGAAGAATTGCTGATAGGTCTTTGAAGTATCCAGCAATTTCTAACTGACGACTCTAGGAATATAGATGATATGTCTGACATTTCCATTCATCCCTCCAAACATTGTAACGTTCTGTGATGCAGATATTTTCTTCTTGATAAATATGTTGCAATCTATTTGGTGCGCTCTTGCTGTTAAATGATAATTATTCACATGTAAGTTCTATTTGATGAGTTAGAAAATACTTAGTATCTTGAGAGCTAGTGATATTGTGTACGGATAAGTTAGCCATTGCTTGTATATAGTGAAGTGTTTTTCCTATTCATGATCTTTATACTTTACGTAGACAATACATTGAAAATTTGTCTACTCTAGGTTGCATTGGAAGTTCTGTCATATCATAGCATGTGCAGTGAGCAAGAAGTCTCACTTATGAAGCAGATACCATTAGAAACCTCGTATTCAAAGCTTTACGAGTAAGTTTCTGCATCGGCTTTCTTTTTTGATTTTTATTTTAGTACTACAGAACTTCACTACAACACGAAAGAGCGGTACCATGTTTTAGACATACTGAAAAAAGCTTTTCATGAAAAAGCTTCTCATGTTTTGGACGAAGAAAAGCTGTTCAGCATGTCTAAAACATGGTACCGCTTTTTCGTGCTGTAGTGATGTTTTTTAGTGGGAAAAATTTGGCAGACACTTTACCAAATTGTTCCATATCGATTTCCAAGTGAATCACACATGGGCAACACTCATATATGCACTGGTGAAAGAATCACCGAGCTGTATTTGTTGAGTTTTTTTCGGAGGTATGCAAGATCAGTTCTTGCCACATTTGCACCTCACTCTTCAGGCTGTTGTTTTTCTGAATTCTTGGTGTGATTTCATGAATGCCAGAAGCGTCGTAGCTTGTCTAGACAAACATTTTGTTTCTGACAGTCGTTGGCCGTCATATTAGCTAGAATTCAACTTTTTCTATAGACATATTTTGAAGATAGTAGCAAGCCATCACTTTAAACTAATAGGTATAGTATTTTTCCTGGCTAGAAGTGTCCTTTTTTAAGTGAAACTTTGCCTAAGTTAGCGGTTTCCTGAGGAGGTTTTCATATCATGTGCGTACATATAAATGGTACTCGGGTCCCACTTGGCACGCCAGCGAAGCTTCCTATTACCTTATATTACTTGAATGCAACATGTCAGTTCCGTCACATAACAACGATATTTTTCTTAAGTAAGCACATTGCTGGTTACAAACCAATGCATATTTTGCATTATGAGTCATATTCTTCAGTGTTTGTGTCTGTAGAGAGCAATGCAACAGGCTTTAAACGGTAGGTGGACAGATCGGGAATTCAGATATCTGAATGCCATGGCTGTGGTGTTAATTCCATTATCTTGCATCACTAAATCCACTATGAAGAGTTAGTCTTATTTTGATGGCCGTTTCAGCCTCTACTTCATATTGAAACATTGTCAGTTTCAGCCTCTACTTCATATCTGTTTACAGTAATTCTCACAGCTGGGAGGCTAAGTTTCTGTAATATTGAGGATTTGGTCACCGGATTGCTAAGATGTTCTCAGACAACAACAGCGTTATTTACTTGCATAATTGATAGCACAATTCTGGCTCATGGTTTTACATGCTGCAGCGTTTCAGCTGAAAACGTAGTAACCCCATTGAATCGATAAGTAGTTTAGAGATACCTATATCAAGGCACGTAGCTGTCCCTCTTTATCTGTTTATGTTCTGTTTGAATACAAATCGTTTTGCTTGGACATGAAATTTCGATTTAATTTGTGGATACACTTCCATAATTTCAATACTTTAACATATGGTTCCTGTACACGTATTGTTTTCCATGCATAGTCATTAGCTTCAGCGAATGTTCAGTAATATTCAATCCCACTATTTGATCCTTACTCGGCACAGTACCATCCTCGTTATCCTTTGAAGGCTCTTTCTATATTGTCCATCAGATTCTCGTTATAACATGTCATTTGCACATCCCTCAAAAACGTTCTCCTTTACCGGTCTTATCTGACGTGCACCGTGCATATGATTAGGAAGAAATTACACCTGATTTTGCGGCATCGATCACTGTCTGTCGCGCCAATCAAGAGTGATCTGCTTTATTTTTGTGTTTATGAATTAAGGACAGTCCAAAGTAGTATTCATTTTGTTCTATCTGAGATAGCATGTCCTTTGCCATGAAGAGAGATCGGGGATATTCTCGGCGCTGGTTTCGCTATTATGTAACTATAGGCCATTGAGGCCATTTTTGAACCTAATTTGCATCACAACAGGTTTTATCATTTCATGAATTTCTATTTTAAGACTAAATGGTGCTGCTGTAAATCAGATGCCGATCTCATCCCTTGAAAAGTGAGTTCTTCCAATTATTGATCTTCGTTGTAAATCAGCCTCATGGAAATATTTATCTAGGACTAGACACAATTTCCAGAACGATTTAAATCCTCGTTTGAGGATATCTATAGTAAAAGAACCATGTCCATGACAATTTTATCAAACTGACGGATCTGCCAGTGTGTGACTGGATGCACAAATGCAGTAACATTGGCACATTACCTTGGCATATTACTGTGGCATATTACCGTGGCACGTTACCGTAAGACATAACCGTAACACATTTCTGTAGCACCGTGGCACATAACCGTGACACACAACCGTAGCACATTACTATAGCACAATGCTGTTACACATTGTACTACCAGATTTCCCAGCACATTATCTACGGGGAGTTATTTTTGATGGTTAGTGTCTCAAGGAATTAGTGGATCTCCAACGTACTTGCAATTCAAGGAAGTTAAAACAATGTTTTATGGGAGGCAGGCATTGTTCCCTGTCTTGTATACATTGTGCCTCTTCCTAGATTTGATGTGAGTGTGTATGTGTACATGTCAGTGTGCCCTGTTGTTTGTGTATGGGTGACAACTATATATGTACCCTTGACGTGGAGATAGGTACTTAATGCTGTCCATATGGTTTACGTGGTCAGTACCATGGCTAACCTATCAATAGTATATCACACTGCTTACGCCTAGCCAGTTGTATCTATCACAGGTGTTACTTCAATGAAATCTTGATAGCTATTCACGATTGCTGGCATACCTTTATCAGTAGGAACCATTTCCAATTAATTGCAAGGTGCTACCTATTTTATTTGGAGTATAAGATCTGAGGCTCGTGTTCTTCATAATGAAAGGATTTTTCGGGGGTTTGTTCGATCCTTGCTAGTCAGAACCCATATTCCCTATTGGCTTTGGTTACATTGGCCCAAAGTTTCATTATATTACCATTTATAAATATAGGTGGAAGACTGTTGTTACTCGCTGCTTGGGAAAAGGTGGCCTCCCTTCTCCCTTTTTTAGTATCAGTGCAATATCATACAAAGCTGATGGTAAATTTAACTAAGGATAATGGTTCTGCTGATCATTCTATTGTCAAAGTTTATGAGCTCTTGGGATGAATGATAGTTTGTCGTATAGAGTTGGTAGATAAGGTAACGAAACTTGGAGTGGGTGTGAGTTGATAGAATTGCTGGTGGTTCGAACACATCTCATTGGATCAGGATTATATCCTTATTCCATGAAACTTATCCATGGAATGATCGATAAAGGATAGAAAGATATGAAAACAAACCATGATAAGAAAAGATTAGAGAGATTTGGTGAGGTTTGGATTGCTATCGAGACGTATGGCTTAGTTTTTTGGCCATTATTGAAGCTATATTATCTATTTCATGACGTCAGTATCAACATGTTCTTAAGAGTGTCTTTGTAAAAGCGTGCGGGCCTTAATGTTTTGCAAATTTGTACTCAAAGAAGAAGCACATTATAGCACATTACAGTGGTACACAAAGAAATAGTAACCACAGAATGGTAGCACAGTAATACATAGATGAATACAGGAAATATGTATGAATTAAGCCAAAGAAGAGATTATCTTGCTTGAAAATTTGAACTTTTAGACTTTCGTACATTTCTAAAAGTCCAGTAATAGACTTCCTTAACTTTTTGAGCTGTTGAGCACTACTTTTATATAAAAGAACGACGTACAAATTGGATATTGAACACAGGAAATATGCATGAACTACGTCAAAGAAGAGATGATCTTGCTTGGAAATTTGAACTTTTAGACTTTCTTGCTTTCCTAGAAGCCCAGCATTAAATATTCTTAACTTTTTGAGCTGTTGCTCACTACTTTTATATAAAAGAGCGACGTGCAGATTGGATATTGAACACTTGTCCTGTATTTTTAATGCTTTTCGTTTACCAGTTTGTGGAGATATTTTTGAGCAATTTTTTTGGCACATGGCATTTAAGATAATATTCTACCACATTGGGAAACCGTATTGCGTAGCACTAGGGAGAGATATGAGCTGCTTGTGAGAGATGCTTCATATTGTGTCTACTCGTTTGCAAGTTGTACTTTTTCTAGGCTCAGCCTTTCATTTTGTAGTTCAATTGCTTGCACTTTGGCCACGTTTGTATTTGCATGGTATGACAGCATTCTAATATCAGCAAATTTCGTTTGATGTTGACAATACTGTGAATCACAACATGTAAAACCCAGTATAAGGATACTGCAAGCAAGACGTTATAATCTCACCTCAATCGTTTTTTCATTTGCTTTGATCAAAATTTCAGCGCAAGTATTACAGGTTGTTAAACAATTTATTGATGCCATTCGTAGCCATTACAACAAAGCGTTTTGTCCATTTCTGCTACTGACAGTACAACTGTACGTTTATATTTTATGGATTGAACACAATTTTTGTAATGGAGGGCAATATGTATCAAGCTTACATTATAAAACTATCACTCGTTGCCTAGTACCATGAATGCTATTGACCAAGGGGTGTATCACTCGAAGAGAATTATATGAGGTTTTTGTGAGCTTTGCGAATTTTTGTGATTTTTTGCATTTTTTTCTGCAATTTTAACCAGTTTTCGTAGCTCTCACGGTGATTTTCCTTATTCTTCTGTGACTTGTTGCGATTTTTGTGAGTTTTTGTGATTTTCTTGTGATATTTTGCAATATTTTTTAGATTGAGATTTTATCGATTTCCTTTTACTTATAGTATGATTGTCTTATTCTTCTGTGACTTTGTTGTGATTTTTGTGATTTCTTGTGATTTTTTTTTTATTTTCTTGTGATTTTTGCAATGGTTTGCGATTTTATGACTCTTAGTATGATTGTCTTATTCTTCTGTGATTTTTTTGCAATTTTGTGAGTTTTTTGTGATTCTGTCTCAACAGCACACGGGATTTTTTTTCTGAGTGATATGCCCTCGCTATTGCCAATATTTTGGGCAAATCTGAGGACGGTGCATCCCAATTCATCTATAACACTTCGCTCGGGAGATCAATGTAATTGAGTCATACATGTAAATACCTATACTGACCACATCCTTATTTGGTATTATTTGTGTCTAGCCTTAGCTGCTAGCCATTTATGTTCTCCTTCATCCTCTGTTTTACTGTTTTATTTTCATTTTTCAAGTTTTGGTTTTAATGCGTATGACTTTGATGATTTTCAAATGGCGAATTTAGCTGTTAAAATGTTCGACGAACTGTTTCATGAGGAGAGGTATGTAGTGTTTCTTCGATATCTAATCTGCTGTGCCAGAATGAAATACCATGGAAGGATTCTTATTCAATGAACAAAACATTAGCTTAGGCAATCGATTTATTTTTAATTAGTTCAATTTTCTATTCCAATGGGAGTTTATTGTTTTATATTTTATGAAAATAATCCCACAGGACGTAGAAGTTGCAAATGGAATACATGTTTTCACAATTCAATTCACCATATGAACACAATTCAAGAATACTCAATGTTATGAACACGACTCCTATTGAAGATGATTCTAATAGTATTCAGTCCTGATTGATGTGTTTGAAAATAGAATCAATTGTCTGCAAACATCTCCAATGTTTTCTATAGTGGATTTGGGTTTATATTGGGCTTTAGGCTTGGATGAATTACTTCTAGGTTTGGGAATGCGCTTTTTGAATTATTAATCAAATGATTTTCTTCACTTTCTACCAGACGCTGTTTGTAATTTTTTTCCAATGAAGGACTTCTCTGTAGCGCTTTTTATCTTAAAAAGCACTGATGAAATTTCCTGTTATCTCCTATACAAATCCGGGATAAGACCTGATTACAAAAAGTTATCATTCAGTTCAGTGCATAAATGTACTAAGAATTTGCATTTGATGAGTATCCTATGTTGTTGAGGAATTTAGGCCTTACAGGATGTCCTTTTTATCAATTGAAAGGTTATTTTTATCAATTGAAAATATGGTTTTGATTGTATGTATATATGTATATTTATATGTGTAGCTACATATAAATATATATATATATATATATATATATATATATATATATATATATATATATATATATATATATATATATATATATATATATATATATATATATATATATATATATATATATATATATATATATATATATATATATATATATATATATATATATATATTTATATATATATATGTATATATATATTTATATATGTATATATTTATTTATATATGTATATATATATTTATATATGTATATATATTTATATATGTATATATAGTTATATATATATATATATATATATATATATATATATATATATATATATATATATATATATATATATATATATATATATATATATATATATATATATATATATATATATATATATATATATATATTTATATATATATATGTATATATATATTTATATATGTATATATTTATTTATATATGTATATATTTATTTATATATGTATATATATATATATTTATATATGTATATATATATTTATATATGTATATATATATTTATATATGTATATATATATTTACATATGTATATATATATATTTACTGATTTATTTATATTTATATATTTATGTTTACATACATATATGTCTGCACAATATACCTATACACTCTTATATTTATACGTCAGTCATTATTTATTTGGACTTCGAGCTTTTGAATTTGATTCCCGTCATGGAAAAGTATATGTAAATATCGGTGGTTTTTCAATCCTTATAGGATGTAGTCTCAAGCCTGTATATATATTATTGTTTTATAGATTTGATATGGATGTTGTATCGAGATTTATCCTAACAGTTCGAAAGAACTATCGCCGCGTACCATACCATAACTGGACACACGCGTTCAATGTTGCCCATTGTATGTTCTGCTGTATCAAGTTCTCAGAAGGACATTTATCTGGACTAGAGGTATGGTTAACTGGTTTACTCATTGATATGCATAAACAGGGGCGAAGGTACTCTGAGTGTATATATGGTGTAATATCCATCTAATGTAAAGAAGAAGGGAGGATATTACAAAATGTGTAGCAGACCTTTTTCGCCTGCTGACTTTTCACTTTATATCTAAAAATCCACAAATTAGTGTTTTTTGTACCCCTAGCCGATGAGGATAATGGAGAGAAAGTTCAGTTGAAAGCAATATTTGGCTCATTTTTTCTGGGCTTTCAAAGTATCGATTGTCGCAGTTGAATTTCGTAGTAGGCCCCAAGGCACTTTATCTAGCAATGTTTTCGACTGTTCATATATTATCTCGGCAATTTTTGCAGAATTCATTTGCTCTATCATTGCTGCTTTCTGCCCAGAATATTATGAATTTTACAGCAAATGAACAGAAGTAATTGTTTCGTAGCTTTTGCCCTCTGATTTTGACTGAGTTTTCGTTTATTGAACGAAAATGTTCTGTCATCAAGTAGACAATTCCTTTCGTCGGGTATCTGTGCTTCACAGCCTTCCCAAATGAAAACATTCAGATTTCCCCGTTATGCATACAAATCAAGCACATGTTCGTATAGATGTCATTTCCGTATAAATTGGTATATATCAGTCGCAAGTTTTATCCCTCTACCGCGTACAATCCAGGCATTGGCTCACGTTTCGTATTTGTTAGGCCAAATTTGATCAATTGAGATAATGAAAGTTAGCTCACTTTCAAATATTGCATGTGCTTTATTTGCATATTTATTACAATATCTCTTTAATTCCATTGGTATATCAGTTTGTTTCCATGTTCACTGCATTTATGAATATTGTCCATTTTAGGCGATTGCTTTGTACGTTGCCTGCTTATGTCACGATCTCGACCACCGTGGCAAAAACAACGACTGGATGAAGAATGAGAGTACGCCATTAGCAGCGGTATACACAACATCGACATTGGAACACCATCACTTTAACCAAACGATTACTATTTTACAGGTAAATTTGTTTATCTCTGGTAGTTCCCGATTCTAAACGACTTTGTAAATAGCCATATATAATTTTTCATTTCTTAAATGTAGTTCTTGTATATTTTATTCGCTTGAAATCACCTTCTTTTACCCTTTGATACAATGTAGCCCATGTTAACCTTAAAGAGAGATATAGAATGAGTTATCTTTTTGCTTGTGATAATGTGCATATGACCTATAGTAAAGTCTGTAGTACCAAGAGACTATTCATGTATTGTCTTATTTCAGCTTCTTTGTATTTATTTAGAAACGGGCTGCATTGTAAAGCAGTGTAAACTGAATGTTTTCGCCCTATATATATATATATATATATATATATATATATATATATATATATATATATATATATATATATATATATATATATATATATATATATATATATATATATATATATATATATATATATATATAAAAGATGAAATGAAATGAAATGAAATGAAATGAAATGAAATGAAATGAAATGAAATGAAATGGAATTAATGACTGTGATCGCTAGTGACAAGCGAATTGTTGATCAGTCATTGTCAGCTACCAATTGCTGAATAAGTACATGTCTGTAGATGTAGATATACGATAAAGGATAGTAATTGACACAGCCTTCTATCTATGCCTCTGTACGAATTTTTATGACGGTGAGCACTTAAACCATGTTCGAATAATTGCACCGTGCTACACCTTCGATAAGCACTGTTTTGCATGTTTTTGTATTGATAGCACGAGGGACACAACATATTCGCCCACCTCAGTTCTAACGAATACAAACAGGTGCTTGGTTTTATCAAAGATTGCATCCTCGCTACCGATTTAGCAACTTTCTTCGGAAACAAGGCGCGCCTAACCGAAATAGTGAGCACTGAAGGATTCCAAGTGGATAACCAGGCACACAGGTAACAGACTTAGCTCTTCATGATCTCAATTAATATCATCGATATTTACATCTCCATATGTTCAATCAATTTGACTACTTTAACGATCTATATATCAGGTAGGTGTTGAGAAATGCTTCTGTAGTGGCTGAATCAGTAAATTAATTACTTTGCAAGCCAGTTAGTAGATGCTAACATTTCCAAATGCTTTGATGGCTTCCAATGAGGCCTAGTTGACTGAAATTTTTTTGAGAGATATCGATCTAGGAGACTCTCAATTGAATTGATACTGTTTTCTTTAGAATTTAACTGGAGCCTTGGTTTCTCAAAGTTGTTGACTAGCACATAGATCCCCAGACCACAGTTCGCTAGCCACATACAGCTCGAGGAATATTGTAATCTAATAGACAAACAGTGACATGTTTTTTCAAATGTAAAGCGAGTGAATTTACTATTTACTCCTTTCATTCTACTTTAATGTAATTTATCCAACTTTCCGTATAAATCCTCGTAGTTGATAGAAATACAGAACGATGTATGACAACCCTTTTACCGTACTTTTTCAGTACCTAACGGCTCAACATTATATAAAAGAAATCTCATCATTTACAATGATAAACCTGGAGCATATCTTGTTCTCTCGAATGTATCGTCATTTTTAAATCATTATTAAAAATGATAGTGTATTCCAGGTTTAGGAGATGCGATATCCTCATTATCGGGATACCACGCGATTTTGTATCATTCATATTTGATATGTATTTAATCAATAGCCTCAGCGTATTGAGCATCTTCCTTAGGAAGCTTTTGAGAGCCGTTGCAATGACCGGCGGAGACTTATCAGCTTGTGCTAAACCATGGCAAATTCAATACGAAACTGTTAAAGTCATCTTCCAGGAGTTTTACGCACAGGTACGCTATCCAGTTTGATATGAAACTATTGCAACCAAGTTTGTTTCTTGATGCGTGTGAATGTATAGAGACATTTCAAATTGCCCTGTTATGATGAAGTCCACTGCTTTATGTTTTATTGATCAAAGTTAAGTTTCCCCACGGCGTGCTGTAGTCAGTAGTTATAATATGCCACGTTTCTTTGTGTTATATGGCATAACACTAAAGCGCATCTTTTTGCATCATATTTAATCACTTAGGATCCTATGACGTCACATCACAAACAATAATACCTAGCATAAACGATCCATAACCTTTACGAACTTTTGCCAAAAATTCTGCTCATTTTGATCACTGAAGTGAGCAGTAACTTTTCTTGAACAATAGTCAGATCCTTATGAACTTGATAATAAATATTGGCTAGCAAGAACGTTGTGAGATTCCTTTCAAGAAGAGGAGACCATTTATCGGTGCATTTTGAGCTGGAAAGTTATTTGTTTCAAATAACAACTGCCATAGATCATTTATTCGTATTTCTTTCATAGGAACCTCCTTAGCCTAAGCCTAGGAAAGGGAAGATCCTCATTGCATCTTACATCAAATCAAATACCGTGGTGTTACATTTCTTTGTATTCCTTTTTGTCTTGTTTCATCGCCTTAGGTTATATCATACTTCATGGCAATAGCATCTATCATGTTATTTCATATATTTGTATTTATTTGTATTGTACTTAGTTATGTTATATTATAGTACATTATATTGTTATGGTTTATTACATATACTTGCATATATTGTATGATATTGTAGTATATAATATCGAATGGTATTGCTCACCTGTCATGATATCTTACCTATCATGATAGTTTTTATCAGTTGTATTCTTATTCTAAATATCTGTGTTAAATTTTATGGTCGTGTGGTTGCCATGTATTTCCATGCTCCCCGTGTCATTGTCTTGTAATTTGTTCGCACAATTTTTAAATTTTTTATTCGAGTATAAAGAAAACATATCTTACCTGTACAGCCACGTGTGTCTTGGTTGAGGGTATGTTCTATCCGATGTGTTACTCCTGTTCACCATTGCATAAGTATTTTTACCATTTTTCAAGGGTGATGAAGAGAAAGCCCTTGGTAGAACTCCTATACCGATGATGGATAGAAACACTGCTGATAAACTACCACAGCATCAGGTATTGATAGAGTTTAAATACACACACACACTCACACACACACACACACACACACACACACACACACCACACCACACACCACACACCACACACCACACACCACACACCACACACCACACACCACACATCACACATCACACACCACACACTATGTATATATTATGCCCTAATACATTTACCGTGAATTGCAAATCGATGTATTAGTATCCACTGTCATGAGATTTCTATGTTGTCAATCAAACTCTTTACAACTACTGACTTCATGGTTCCTCAGCAATATGATACATATTATCTCATGAAGCGCAATTTTCACCTATTTCTAGATTGGCTTTCTCGTTGGAATTTGTATCCCATGCTATGATTTGCTGTTTCGCATAATGCCTGGTTGTCATCCATTGGTGGACGGAGCTAAGTATGTTTGATTCTCTTGCATTCTGCTATAGTACTACAGTACCAATATGAACCAATGCATCATATTATTTTGAGTGCGAATTAGGACTTCATAATTCAATTTCTTTCTTTACCACGCAGAAAGAACTTAGCGAAATGGAAAGATATGTTAGCCAAACCGAAGGATGAACGAGAGCAGCTGCTGGAACAGGAGAGCATTAGTGAGGGAGGAGAGAAGAACAGTGAAGGAAGTGAAAAGTCTGTTAGCCGAACAAGTTCAATCGAGGAAAAGGATGTTGTCAGCAATGGCGAATCGGATGAGAAGACAAAGCGGCCAGGCTCTGGTAGAGAAAAGCTGAAATCTGCCGGGCTTAAATCAAAGAAGCAAAATACAAAACAGAGAAAATCGGCAGAATTAAAGAAAGAGTAGGTAATTGGAAGATATGCTATTAAAGATTGTGTAAAATTGTTGCAGATGTTATAACTGATAAAGTTGGAATATTATCTGTTATATGCAAAACTTTTGAAGTTTTGTGTTGATATGTTTTTTATTTGATGCGTCCAACGGCAGGAGTTTCACTGACAAGCAAATGAGGACGGGATACTGACTTTCCAGCAGTTTAACTGCAACATCCAATTGTGTTGTTTAAGCCTGATTTTCATATGTAGCAGTAGCAGTTCGTTAGTGATAGTTGTTTCTGCAATTTCCAGGTCATTTTTCAAGATCCCGTTTATTTTGTACATTTGGAAACATTACTATCAACCATGATGGGTGATCGTCATTGATCATCACTGATCATCCCAAGTAAGGATCATGTTTCATTTCCCCGGTTGTTCTTTCTCCTTCACAGTAATATGTAAGTCTCCGTCAATCAACTCTGATCATAGGTGTACACCCCCTGGGCTGTCAACTCTACTGGAATAGAGTCTTATGTGGCTATATAGACCAATTCAGAAGAGGAAATCTCTGTCGCAGAAGTCACAACTGTGGTTAGTCTCTGATCTATTCTTGTTGTTGCACTCCTTTCTGCCTACCTGCTTGTCCGTATCTGCATTTATCTGTTTCTCTTTCCCTGACTTGAAATGTTTAAACATACTTCACATTCCAGATTGTTTTTGCTTCGTCCCATTTAAGTAGAAGGCAATTTTTGGGCATTCACGGCTTTTACTTACGTTGACTGGAAGCCCCTTATTTTTTCTTTGCTTGATTCATTACACATTTAAATATTTAAAGCTAAACTTGATTAGGATAAAGTTATTGAAGTTTCAAAAAGCGCTTTGCGTGGTTCTGAAGAATCGTTCTCTGTCATGCAGCCTTATGCCCCCAGTTTTAAAATGTGGCATCCCTTTTGCATACTTTACGGTTTATAAGTACTTTCCCTCCCTGATCGCAATTTCCGGCTACTCACTTTCATTCTGTCTTTTCGCACCAAGACAAGCGATAATTGTAGAGATATTGATATATTTGAAAGCAGGTTTTAACATTTGTTATTTGACTTGAAGTGCATCGTATTATTTTGATACATGGCCGTAGCACAGAAACAAATGTAAGTTGTAGATCTCCTTTATTTTATGTTATAATACTTCTCAGTGTGTTGCATTCACCACTCTTGCCCCCTCTCCCATCCCAATAGGTAATGGTTTACACAGCCAATATCTTCCTTGTATTGCTCTTGATGTATAGTGAGATGTTCTATCCTGGAATTGTAATCTAAAAAGAGTTGAGAAAATAAATTGAATTGCTTTCAGGATTTTATACAGTCCTAGGAATGTGTCCTTATGTCCTTTTGCAATTCATAAACTCCAGAAGATCTCTGATGATTTCTTTGTACTTTGGTATTGGGTTTGCACAGCAATTATGGACTTTTTTGGTTGTTATGATGTCTTGTTCAAGCTTATCGATAAATTTCTTTACTATTGACCCTCCCTTCTCCAATATCGTTTGGCGCACCACTGAATGTATTACTTTAGAAGTATGGCTAAGTTAACACGGTATATTTTCAAGATACGTGTTAGTTTCAGCTCTCATTGAACATGACAGTATACCCAGCTTCTGACACTTCTGAGTTAATGAATTGACACTCTTAAAATGCATGTTATATGTCTTTATGTCTGGTCATACAACCAGTTGTAGAGTAGATTGTTAAAAGTTGTACAATATTGCATCATATTTGAGTGAAATATTATTGGAAAGATCTAGCACTAGATCAATAGATTAATTAGAATGGATTTGTAACACAAGCCGTCTCGTTAATGATTTAGAATGAGTATTGGTTATTTATTGTTCCTGCAGTATTACTGCAGACAACCTGAGCCTGTTTGTTTTCAAATATTTCCTTCCTATGGTCACTAGGCTTTGTGAGAAGATAGTGCAGTCTCAAAGCTATTGAGCGTTTTGATAACAACTAGCAACGTACTCACGACACCACTCCGTTCTTACAGGTCTACTGAAAACAACCAGTTGGTAGTATTTTATGCAATGCACAGAGTAGGAACAAAATAGAACCACAAAGTAAATTTTGACTATTCATGAATTTATACAATACAGAATTGCATCAAATAAATCCGATTGTATTTGACTTACAAGGTAAGATGCACCACTTTTGAGGACACTCTTGTCCTTTTTCAATGGCCTACAAGCTTTGTTCACTTACGAGCCAAGAAGTGTACTGAAGTGATGCAACGCGTCATTTCACATCGTTTCACAGCAGACACAGCTTGTGGGGTGAGTGGCCAAGCGATTCAGTTGGCTTCAGGTAACTAGCTGAAGTTTAGCTTCGCTGTGCAAGGTCAGGAACTGGATGGGCGACTATCGAGATAAAGGACCAAAGTAACTAACTCCGCCGTCCTTCGGAAGGGACGTTAAACTAGGGGTCCCATGCCTGGATTCGGCATGCACAGTAGGCCTAAATTAGCTGAAAATGCTAGATATAACAGCCTACTCAAAATAAAGTAAAACAACAACAACAACGTTTTTATGTAATCACCGTCTCTTTCTACCCATTTTAACAATGCTGGCCATAGAAGACCTCCCATCTCAGCCTTCTACCAGTTTCACAATAAAAGCGTCTTGCTTTTCATTTATTTGGTATAGACATAGGAGGCGGGAGTAGGGGGAGGGGCGCGCATTTGGGGAATTTATATGGAAAGAAAAACAGTTTGAGGAAAATAGCTTAAGCTAAATACAACAATCAAGATGGGAAACTGTTAACCATCCTTGCCGCTCTTGCTCATTCAGGCAGAGAGCCATCATCACACCCAATCCATGCTCACACCTGACTGTATCTGTGTTGCAAGTAAAATGTGCACATTTTAGCTCACTATGTTGTTTCTTGGTGCAGAATGAACATCTGCTTCGGAAATAAATGATATACCTTTTTTCCTGAAAGGTTATCGTTTGAATTGCCTCTTTGCGAAGATAACTTGGTGCAGGGCAGTGCACAGTTGGTTATAATGGGACAATCCATCGTGCACCGTTACCGAACTCTCTTTAGAAAACAGATAATGGAATGATAACGAGGTCTTTTGTGTGAAATAGGGCAGGGGTATGGTTGAATGGTGGTGTTGAAGCTGGAAATGGTATCGCCGATAGGGCATATGACTCAAAATGATCTCGTACACACTGTGAAAGAAGTCACAAAAATCAATAACAAAAGCTCACACAAAATCACACCAAATTCACAAAGGAATAACGAAAATCACTTTAAACGTCACCACAAATCACAGAAGTCTCAAAATTTTTATGAGACAGACAAAAAATCACAGAATGATCTCGCACACTATTCTACGAGTGGTGCACCCCCCAGGTATCGCTACATTCTGTTTACGCTGCACAAACCATTATGCTTACAGTCGGCGTATTTCAATGTTTCCAGCATTGTGCCCTTGCGTCTGACCAAGTTTGGGAAAAGATAAATATAAGATAGCGCCTATTGGTCTCCTCGTAATAAAACGCATGCGCGATATCACTGAATCTGTAAAATCCCTCGGTAATCCGGAGTTTCATGTTTGGTTTGAGACGTCGAATTTTGCCGCAGGTAATGGACACTTAAACTTTTTCGAGCTCCTGAATTTAACTTGCTGCGTCAGAAATTCAGCGTATGGACTAGGTCTAAGAAACGTTTGAGATAAAGAGACAGTTTTCTATATGCTTCTTTATCTCCTCCGTGCATTGAGAGTTTACGTTTTAATTCTAAATATCATAATGGGGAAATGAGCCTTTTTGTACACATGGCCCTTTTGACACCAAACTCTTGTCCAGAATCAGAGAACCTACCTATGTTATTGGACAAAGGGAGAGACCCATCAAACAGTCAGGCCCGTAGCCAGCTTGAATTCGCAAGGGGGGGCACAGCCAATATATATAATATATATATACTAAGTATACATATACATATATACATATACAATTCATTTCTGTAGGGAGGCACAGAGTCAATTTCACAAGTCCAGGGGGGCCTTGCCACCCTAGGTTCCCCTTGGCTACGGGTCTGCAAACAGTTCCTTGTTGTCTTTTATTATACACCATTCCAGCCACGTAAGTCAAATGTTTCTTCATATGCCAACTAACCGTTAACTGAAAGCAAAATGTAGTAGAGTGTCATGCAAACGATGCACTTAAAATACAACGTTAAGCTGTTATTCTACCTTTTAGATAACTTTCTGTTTGTTAATTTTTTCCAAGGTAGACCACACCCGCATTTCTATAAACTAGGCACTGCTCTAAGATGATGATTAAATGAAATTTTATCAGAGTTAATTTCACGAAGAATGCTGGTTTACATGCCTTTAGCATATGGGGAATGCTGTTTCACGTGCCTAAAGGTTTCTCTAGTTGTTTTGAGAATTGGTATTCACGCTTATGGTGCATTTTGGTCGTTGCACTTGGTTTGGCTGGAAAGACTGTCCAAGGGGTTTTAATTGAATAGCAGAGATTTTGAAATGTGCTATTTTCTTTATTTGGGGGTCCCTTGATTTAGTTTTATGGTATCCAAGGGAGTGGACTTTGGTAGGGGAATCTGATTTTGGTTCAAGCACGCTCTGCTTCGTTCTGCTCATTTTTGTTTTTCTGCGAAACCTCTCGTAATGGGTGATGAGCAATCTTCTAATACTTTGGGTGATTCTTTGAATACCGCGGCTTCGGCTGGGCAGGTTTTGGAGATGTCTGAGCGAGTGTCTGTGCTAGAGAATTCCTTATCGGGCATTCAGAGAAGTTTGCAAAGGTTGGTAGACATGCAGCCCCAAGGCCAAAGTAAAGAAAGTCCAGGTATGAGTTTTAATCCTCCTGGTGTGTCCATGTCCAACTTGTCTGCGAATGCTCCGCCTTTTGTTGCTATCTCTGGAAGCTCTTCTGTTTCAAATGAGGGTCAGAGTTCTTCGAGCTGTTCAGTTCCTATTAATGTTCCAGAAGCTAATTTGCCTGTTTATTCGTCCACGCCTTCATTGGTTTTACCGAAAGATTGGCTGAGTTTGACGTCACAATTATTCATGACTCAGTCCTCATGCTCCGGCCTTACAATTGGTGGTGCCCTCTCACCAGTTCCTGATTATATTGTTAAAATGGTGACTAAAGGTTTGTTCGTAGATTTTGTATTGTTGCGGCCATGCAATTTGCCATATTTGCCACCTGTGGAACCAGTTGGGAGTCAGCTGGAAAAATTGCTCAAATGTGAAAAAAACTCTGATTTACGGCCAATTCAGTCTTTTTTGGACTGGTCTGAGGCTTGGTGTGTGTATGCTGCCATCGTTTTTCATGTTAAAAAAGAGAGCGTAGGGGGGCTGCTTTCGTATTTTCTTTTGATTTCAAAGATGAGCAGGGATACGGAGCAATTGGGACTTGGTTGGCTTCAATACGATCGGTTATTTCGCAAAAAAGCGGCTGGTAATGCGTCTGTTTCTTGGGGCGAGTACGATATTCCCCTTTATGTTGCTCATGTTTTGAATAAGAAAACATTTTGGGGGTTTTCGGGTCTTTTCGAAATCCTCTTTTGATACCAGAATTTGCTTTCAGTGGAATAAGTATGGCTGTGAATTCCGAAATTGCAGGTTTCGCCATGCTTGTATGCATTGCCAGGGTGACCATCAGGCGAAGTTTTGTAAATTGCCAAAGAACGTGGGAAGGAATTATGGTGGTGAAAGTTCTCAGAAAAGGAGTAGATCTCCCTCACCTATGCCTTCAAAGCGCAAGAGTCATAAATGACTAGATACTTCTATTATATTGCCTAGGCCTTTGTGCATTACTCCTTTGAATTTGTATGAGTGGCGTTCCTTTTTAACTCGTTTTCCTCACCCTGATAGTCAATGGTTTTTGGAGGGCCTTTCTGAGGGTTTTAGTATAGGCCTCGAAGGAGGTTTTCCAAAGTCTGCGCTTCGTAATTGTCTTTCGGCAGTAAAACAGCCTTGCGTTATTGATAATTATTTAAGTGAAGAAATTTCTTTTGGCTCAATTGTTGGTCCTTTGGATGCACCACCCTTTGAGGAATTTGTGACGAATCGTTTTGGTGTTATTCCTAAGTCTGATCCCGGTAAATGGAGACTTATTACGGATTTGTCTTTTCCTCCTATGGATAGCGTCAATAGCCATATACCTGATAAAAATGCGACGGTTTCATTTTGTGGAATTCCTGAGGCTATTTCAAAAATTTTAGAGTTCGGTAAAGGGACTATTATGGCAAAGTTTGATATCAAAAGAGCTTATCGTTTATTACCAGTTCATTGCAGTGATAGGAAATTTTTGGGCATGAAATGGCGTGACAAATTTTATGTCGATTTAGCGTTGCCGTTTGGTCTGAGATCTGCACCGAAGATATTCTCGCGTTTTGCTGATGTGTTGCAGCATGTTTTGCTTAAGGAAGCTCCTGCATGTTTCATACAACATTATTTGGATGATTTCTTAATCTTAGGAAAACCTGACTCCGATGATTGTTTAAATGGTCTGAACAGGTGCATTTCGGTTTGTCAACAGCTTGGTGTTTCATTAGCTGAGGAAAAAACTGAGGGTCCTTCTTCTTGCATAACTTATCTTGGTTTTGTTATTGACACAATTAAATTGGAGATTTCTTTACCGATCAAAAAAGTTGAAAAGGTTAAGCACTTTTTGGATCATTGGAAAGATAGGAAATCTGGGACAAAAAGAAAATTGTTATCGTTAGTTGGCTTACTGCAGCATTGTTCTCAGGCGATTCCATTAAGCAAGATATTTTTACGTCGTCTGATTGATCGCGCGCATTCAGTTGCTGAACTGCATTATTTTGTTCATTTAACATTATGGGAACGTGATGATTTGAATTGGTGGTATAGTTTATTTGATCAGTGGAATGGGGTTGCTTATTTCATTTTGCAGGCTTTGAGAAAGCTCCTGAAGTGTTTGTGAGTTCTGATTCTGCTGCGAATTATGGTTTTGGTGCTATTTACAATAATGAATGGTTTGCTGGTGAATGGCCTGATGGCACGGAGTCTCTCAGTATATCAGTTAAAGAAATGATTCCCATTGTTCTTGCGGCGTTTATCTGGGGTTCCAGTTGGAAGAGTAAATCTGTGCAATTTACAAGTGATAATTTGGCAGTGGTTTCTTGTTTGCGTGGAGGTTTTTGTCGAGATCGTCATCTTGCCTTCCTTTTGAGAGAAGTGTCTACTTTTGCTATTTTATTGAATTTTTCCTTTTCTAGTAGTCATGTTGCGGGCAGGGAAAATGTACTGGCTGACGCCCTGTCACGTTTTAAATTTCAGGAATTTTTTAATTCGACGAAGCAAACTATGGTTCAAAGGGATGTTCCTCCAAATTTATTGAGGCGCCTTGTCTTTCCTCCCTGGATCGGAAGTGGCAATTTCTCGTTACAAAATCACTAGCTGATTCCACTCAGAAAACGTATTCTTCAGCGCATAAATGCTTCATTAACTTTTGCATTCAATTTCGACTCTTTGACAAGAATGGATCTGCATTGCCAGCCTCTGAGTTAACTATTCTTCGTTTTATTGGTTTTTTAAATGAAAGGTGTCAACCATCCACTATTCGCACCTACTTATCCGCTGTGAGGTCACTTCATTTAATGCATGGTTTTTCAGATCCCTTATTAGGCTCTTGTCGTATATCTATGGCCCTTAAAGGTGCTAAGCGTGTAAATTCTAGGCCGGGGGTGTCTAAGTTGCCTATCACGCCTGCGATCCTGGTCTTAATTAAGGATCGTCTTGATTTTTCCAATCATGATGATAAAATGTTTTGGGCTGCGTGCTGTACTGCATTTTTTGGTTTTTTGCGTTCAGCAGAGTTTACAACTAGTAAGGAGGATTTATTCAAGGGTAAGTTTTTAGCATTGTCAGATATATCTGTTGATAGTTCTCAGCTCCCCCAAAAGGTGTTTGTTCGTTTACGTTTTTCTAAAACTGACCAGTTTGGGAAGGGTTATACTTTAGTCTTAGCTCGTTCACATTCCATCATTTGTCCAGTAGATGCCTTGCTTTCTTACCTTTGGTCTCATGGGAAGAAAGAAGGTCCTCTTTTTGTAGACAATAAGTTCTCCCCCTTGACTAAAAGTAAGTTTTTTAACCAGTTAAAGTGGATATTAAAAGAAAGTGGCATTGAAGGTCATTATACCCTACACAGTTTTCGGGTTGGAGCTGCGTCGACTGCTGCCGCTATTGGTTTTCCGGATTACCTTATCAAAGCACTAGGACGGTGGACCAGTGATGCATACAACCTTTATGTGAAATTACCGGTGGACAGCTTGGCATCAGCTTCAAGGACTCTTGGGCAGTTCAAATTCTGACATTGGGTTTTGAGATAGTGTTTATATATTTCCTGTTGAGTTATATTTATATCGTTTGTGTTTGCGTGAGTCATCTAGTGCGGGAGTCTCGCTCCTCGGAGCGACAGAGTGAGAGTTGCTCTAGTTGAGCAAAGTTTTTGGCTCTTGTTGAGCCGTGTGTTTTGGCTCGTATCTGAGGGGCTTGTGCAGGGGGGATTAGTTTTTGCTATCTCCCTTGGCTAGCCCTCGTTCAGCACGTGTTGAGCCAGTTAATGTGCATGCTCTTGGTGAGCATAGCTGTGTAGGCTCATGTCGAGCCAGTTAATGTGCATGCTCTTGGTGAGCATAGCTGTGTAGGCTCATGTCGAGCCAGTTAATGTGCATGCTCTTGGTGGGCATAGCTGTGTAGGCTCATGTCGAGCTAGTTGATGTGCATGTATTGTGGTGCTGTGGCTGTGAAATTCATTTACAGCTTTGGTTAGTATTAACTTTTAGGTAAGTTCTTGTTTTTGACCGGTTGTTTTGTTTTTGGGCTTGTTTTGAGGCTACTTTCATTTCTGTTCTTCAAAGATTAATTGGTCTGGTGGGGAATGGGGGAATCCCTGTGGGATCTATGGAGAGAAAAAGGATACTTTTCCTGTCCATTCCCTCCCCAGAATTCAACTTGTTGATATTTTGAGTTTTGGCTATTTTGTTGAACAGTGTCACAAGATAGGTTGAGCGTTTTGAGCCGATGCATCAATGGCCAACAATGCTCCCTATGATGACTGAAGGTAGCCTCAAGACCTGACTTAGTGATGGTTATAGCCTTACTGAGGGAGTTTTGGTTACAAGTTATTTAGGTTGCTTTTAATTCGGAGTAAGAAATTAAATGATGATTAAATGAAATTTTATCAGAGTTAATTTCACGAAGAATGCTGGTTTACATGCCTTTAGCATATGGGGAATGCTGTTTCACGTGCCTAAAGGTTTCTCTAGTTGTTTTGAGAATTGGTATTCACGCTTATGGTGCATTTTGGTCGTTGCACTTGGTTTGGCTGGAAAGACTGTCCAAGGGGTTTTAATTGAATAGCAGAGATTTTGAAATGTGCTATTTTCTTTATTTGGGGGTCCCTTGATTTAGTTTTATGGTATTCAAGGGAGTGGACTTTGGTAGGGGAATCTGATTTTGGTTCAAGCACGCTCTGCTTCGTTCTGCTCATTTTTTCCCTCCCACCCATCCCTTATTATTTGTTTAGTTTTGTTGTTATATATTGGCTCGGTTTATTAGAATTGTCTAATCACTTTTTCTTCTCGTTTCAGGTGTAGTTTTCTGTGACCATTTATGTTGTATCATTTTTTGTGGAGTTTTTTGCATCGGAATTTGGGGCTTCCTTGCCTCCATTTTTAGTTTTTCTTTGGTTTATTTCGTTTTTATTACGGGTGTAATTTAGTTAGGTTTTATTTTTCTCATACTTTAGATCTCATTGATTTAATCGATTTGACTCTAGGGTATGACAGGTGCATCGGCTGATTAGAGGGAAAAAGGATACTTTTCCTGTCCATTCCCTCCCCAGAATTCAACTTGTTGATATTTTGAGTTTTGGCTATTTTGTTGAACAGTGTCATAAGATAGGTTGAGCGTTTTGAGCCGATGCATCAATGGCCAACAATGCTCCCTATGATGACTGAAGGTAGCCTCAAGACCTGACTTAGTGATGGTTATAGCCTTACTGAGGGAGTTTTGGTTACAAGTTATTTAGGTTGCTTTTAATTCGGAGTAAGAAATTAAAAGTGGTATCTGTAAAAATACTTGAGAGACAATGAAAGAAGTGGTGATCACTGATATGGTGAGCTGCGGAGGAGATTGTTTTAACAAGGCGCCAAAGCTGTAGGCTTGTTAGTTAAAGGCAGAAAGGAAGACATCACTTTTTCCCCTTCGTAACAAACCTGCACTATATGATGGACAATACAGAAGCGTCAGGTGGTAAGTACTGTGCCTATATAATTCCTCATGTGAAATACCAAGATTTGGCTAATGTCCAAGTAGCAAGTAGAATTAATGCTTTTTGTAAAGTGCACTATCTCCCAAACTCCGATGTCCTAGGGGCGGATGTGCAGTTTGGGGTAACAGCCAAATCGCCTTAAATCCTATACTAAATTGTCCCTTACGATGAAGACAGTCGAAACAAACAATAACAAGTGCGGTACTACTTACCAATTACCTATTCCTATTCCTAACCCTGACCCTTACCCTGCAAACCCTAACCCGGACCCTAAGTGATTGGTAAGTAGGACAGCACTTGATACCGTCAGTTTCGACTCTCTTCATCGTAAGAAGTAATTTCGTATAGAAGTTAGGTCGATTTGGCTGTTACTGTAAACTGCACATCCGTCTTTGTTTGTAAGCATGTAGAGTGATACTGCAGGTCTCACGTGCGAGAAATGGTATAGATTTTAGAAATCATAGATGAAATCTTTCCATCGCATACCAGGTGAGTCGTACTATCGAAAGCTTTCCTCTTGGAAGAATTCCGGATAGGCTGCCTTGACATTATTCTCGTCAGAAGTATCGCTTGTAGTATAGCTCTATTGGCTAGGCTGTGGGCGTGTACATTCCTATAGTTGTAAACCAGTGTACCCTCATGCAGTTTTGGAAATAGGTCATAATGGCAAATGCAGGCTACCTCACAAGTTCCAACGTTTGGAGGCAACTCGCTCCGAGCATTTTGAACTAGAAAACAATACGAACAATGGGCGATTGAAGTGTTTTAAGGGCCCTTTGATTGTGCTTGGGCGCCAACTGATGTATGTTGTCATAACATTTCGTTTGTAGAACTACAGCCTCCCTCCAGTTGGGCAGAAATCCGTTTTTATGTCGGAAAATGGCTACAGCTAGTCAGGCCCATATCCAGCTTGAATTCACAAGGGTGGCACAGCCAATATATATGATACATATATCTATATAATTCATGTCTTTAGGGGAGGCACAGAGTCAAATCTCATAAGTCCAGGGGGCCTTGCCCCCCAGACCCCCCTTGGCTACAGGCCTGCAGGTAGTTGTTACAGAAAACATACCACTCTCCTTTTCCATTGACAGCTGCCAATGCTTGTTGCTGGAGTAGTGGCAAAAATTGGTGGCTATGAGCATTATGACACGTTTAGTATTTTCCAGTAGTGTATTTTGTACTTATAACCGTGCAACCAATAGCAGATCTGTAGGGGAGCATATGGGTCATGGCCCCCAGGTGGTAGGAGATCAACATGGTGTTAACAATCCCTTTTGAGGCAATATATGATTTTACCCATTTCCCCCTGCCTCTCCCCCTCCCCCAATAATCCATACTAGATCTGTGCCTATATGCAACAACATTGAAAGGTAACTACAGAATATATTTCTGTTTACAAACAAATATCCATGTATTTTGCTTTCTGAGACTAATATTGCACGGAATTTAATGCTTTCAGTAGCACCAGATACTGGCATGCACATTTAGTTTCTAAATCATTATATAAGTGTATAAAGGAACAATAAAATCTAAAGAGTAATTGCATTAGTGAGTGGCAATGTGAAAGAGGCCACGGGAACAAGGTGTATGTTAACTAATTGAGAGTATAGTGGTATATTGTTTAGAGACAATGCATATATGATTTTTAGCAGTAGAAAGTAGTCTCTGTAAAAAATTGAAAGCAACTTATTCATTTAGGTTTGGTTTTGCGTGATAGTTGTTGGCTCAATGTTTTATATGCAAAAGGGTAATGCAGCTTTCCACAGAGCTCAGAATTCTCCAAAAAGTGCCTAAAGGTGTAAGAGTCATGCCCAAACATTGCACCCTGGTTCTCATATGAAAATGGCCCTGATAGCTGCTTTCCAAATGGATATATGCAAGCTTTTGTTTTATGATTGATACTTTGAGATAATATCCCAAATCCCAAAGCTTTGCAGTCCTGATAAGGAGCTTTACTTGTTGGACATATCTCACCCCTCCTGCCAGTATTGGCTGACAGCATGGTGTTGATTGCCCACAATTTCCCAGCAGTGCTGCAGGCTTCTTTGAGAATACCCCCCACCCCCCTCCAGGAACTATGTTTTAAAGCAACTTAAGTTGAATACTGAACATCTGTTTTGAAACTGCTCATGTAACATAAATCCTCAAATTGACTCCATCCATGAAAAGCCCCCTCAGATACACCCCATGCTAGAACTTCAAATTGTTAGTAAGCCCCCCTCAAATCAGCCCCCACCCCAGATGATGATGAAGACTTTGATAAAGACTAATGCTTAAATTTAGCCAGTTCTTTACTATTATGGAGAATAGGATCTTTGACAGTGAGCTTTTTAGGTGACATATGTCAAATAGTGATATTAGCCCCCTCAAATAGGCCTTCCCCCAAATTTGCCTCCACTCAAAAAATATCAAGAAAATAAGCCCTCAGGGGGGATACTAATTTGAGTATTTATGTTAAATGTAAAGAACAATGATAACCATATTGTCATTACATATGTTTGCATAGACAATCTGATATGAATTGAACAGAGAACTTTACTTCTTCCTATAAAGTCACAAAAGCCTCAGAACTAGCTATGTTCCTCTTCTCTCACAGGAGGTCTTGACATGCTCTTAAAACCAGGCTTGTAGCATATATCCTTTGAAGAGCATATAGTATTAGTCATTGTTTTCATGTATAGTCCAATTTATTGGATGTCAAGTTTCAGACCATGGTGTATTTTGCAATTGTTAGGCTGCTTGTTTAAGCAAATTCTTGTGAGATTTGAATTTATTTTTAACAATAGCCTTTCTACAATCAGGACTGCCTGTGACCAAGATCAAAGACCTTGCAGAAATCAATGAGGTCATTCATCATACTGAAAAATATGAATCACCTGGTTTGTTTCTTAGAAGAGGCCAGACATTCCAAATTGAGATCATCCTGAAAAGAGCATTTAATGAAGATGAAGACAGATTTTCAATCAGGTTTGAGACAGGAAAGCACCCAAGAAAGAGAAATGGCACATTAGCTGTTGCTACAAAAGTTAAAGAATTTGACAAGGTTCTGTATGGCATTTTGCCAAGATTGTTTTTATATTTGTTCTCTGTTGTGCAATAGAACATGTGCTTTTTATTATGCTGTCTTTTGAATTATGTAGTTGAGACCACATTGTTGGAAATCCACATTATGATGGCAATCTCATTAGTGCCTTGGAGATCATCTCAGCTAAAACTCACTGTAGTTCATCTTGAGACAATGTATGGTGTATGGAGACATTGTATGACCATGTTTCTCAATCCAGGGGAATCCCCAACAAAAGGGAGGATATTTTACTATTAAGTTGCAGAAGCAAGCTTCCACCACCCATGAATAAATAGTTTATTTTAAAAGTACTGAGCCCTGGTGTACATGGCCTATTTAACTGAACTAAACCTGTCCTTTTTTGATCACTTGGCTTGTCTTCTATACCTGATGCACTAGTACAATACACACATTTTTATACAGAGCCTAGCTCAAGACACACCCTGAAAACAGCCTACCGTAAAAGCTCTATTAAGCCCCCTCTCTAATAAACCCCCCTCTCTATTAAGCCCCCCTCTCTATTAAGCCCCCCTTTTCAAGCAACAGTTGTAAATAAGCCCCCCTCTCTATTAAGCCCCCCTCTTTAGCGTCTGAAGGCAAAGAAAGAAAGCACTAACTAGAGGTTCAGAATATGCGCACTAAGTGGGTCTCTTGATGGATCTGATGATGATAAAATCATGTGCATTAAGTATGGCCCATGTAAAGATTTACTTGAGCGCCTTACAAGTCTTGAGGATACTGGTGTTGACCCTTTTGAAGAAATTCCAGAAGACGAAATTTCTTTAGAAGATGTCCCAGAACTAACAATGGACCCAGATAATTCTGATGAAGATGAGGATGTTGTACTTTACTATGTGTGCACAAACCTACGCAGCTGCTAGCAAAGTTTTGTTTTATAAATCTTGCAATGAAAGTGAATTCGAACAGTTTTATAAGCTTTTGTCTCGTGTTTATAATAAGCCCCCTCTCTAATAAGCCCCCTCTAGGACTGGAAAAAATAGATAAGCCCCCGGGGGCTTAATAGAGCTTTTAAGGTAAGAATTGGAACGTAAACCTTACTGGTTACATGCCTACCTGCCTGCTTGTCACATCCTGCCCCAGCCTCTATCAGTTTGCAATGGCTGTAAATACTTGATATCTGATTTTAGGACGAATGGGGCTACAAGCTGTTGACATGCTGCGGAACTACTGTCAAGGTTGAAATACATATTCCTGCTAGTTGTATTGTTGCAGAATATTCAATGGCCATAGAATCTGTCTACAAGCAAGGAGCAAAACGGAGAACAGTTGTTTTCAACTATGACCAACCAGTGTATATTTTGTTCAATGCATGGTGCCCAGGTAAGATATAGTTGTACAATCTCATCTGTATAAAGTCATACATAAATATCTCACTTGTGCCTTCCAGCTTCCTTATAAAACCCTGATCCGGTCTATTCACACATGTATCTTGTATTGTAGGCAAGAGTCACTTTTGCCTTCAAGCTTATTAGTATACCATAAGCCCTTCAATTAGCTCCCTGGGGGCTTGTTTAGTTTTGATACTTTTTGGGTGAGGGCTTATTCGAGTGGGTCTTATTAAATTATTTTGACACCTGTCATAGACCAAGCTTATTGTCAAAAACTCCCTTTCTCTTTGATATTAAAAGAACAGTCTAAATTTAAGCGACAGTCTTTATCAACGTCTCCATCATGCATTACCAACGTCAGCATCCTCTTTGGTGGGTGCTTATTCGAAGAGGGTTATTAGCAATTTGGAGTTTTATCATGGGGTTATTCGAGGGGGGCAGCCGAGGATTTACCATATTTCATCTTCACCGTTCCCAACATATACTCCTTCACTGCATTCTTCTATGAAACATTCATTGCATCCTTCCTTGTATTCTTCACTTCAGCCCTCACTGCAATCTTCCTTGTATTTTTCACTGACTTCTTCTCTGTATTCTTCATTGTATTCTTCACTGTATCCTTTACCACGTCTTTCACTAGACTCTGTATTGTGCTCTACGTTGTATTCTTCACTGCTGTCTTTACTGCACCTTTCATTGTGTTTTTCATTAAATTCTCTACTGCATTCTTTGCTGTATTTTTAGCTGTATCCTCAGTGCATCATTCACTACATTCTGCGCTGCCTCGTAATTCACTGCATTCTTTGCACCTTTTTCAAATGTATATTAGTCATCAACACCAGATAGATAGCAGGACTTCAATTTGCCATATGGATTCCATATTTCTTAGCAGCGTTGCTTTAGACCAGTCGTTTGAGAGTTTTCACCTAGCCTGGCAATTTCTGCTTGTTAGAAGCAAAGCATTATTAGCAATTGTTGCCAATACGAGGCTCAAGTCTATTCTTTGTTGCCTTTTTTGTATTTTAGAAGATGAAGTCTACATGAAAGATGAAAGGGGTAGAGAAGAATATGTTCTGAATGACAGTGGAGCTGTGTTTTGTAGTGGGAGAAGAGCAAAACCTTGGTATTTTGGACAGGTTGGTCATTATTTGACTATGCAAGTTTCGGTTCCTTGTCTTATAGATGCTTACCAGCTCCCCATTGGTTGATAGTGCGGAAAAGAAGTTTAGCTCAATACCGAGAAACTTCGAAGTTCTATTTTCCTTCTATCACAAATTGTGGTCAACCTGCGACGGGCGAGCCACATGCGACTAATTGACACGTAAACTGCGGCTCAAGAAATATATTGAGTTAAGCCAACAGATACATAAATACAATCCTTCTTTCTGGTTTGTATTTGCCATTTGCTAACTCTATTTTACTGAAATATAAGTTTATACATTATGCATAAGTTTCTCGTATGACAATTGTTTACGTCATTTTTATCAATCTCCTGCTCTCATTCACCTGCACCTGAACGTGTGCTGCTCTTATCCTAGATGAGCGCTAATGACAATAATATATGCTAGATTTTAAAGTATTTTTCTCTCTCCTATCGAGTGTTTCGTTAGCTCTTCAGTATGCTAGATTTTTTTCCCTGTATTATCTGATAGGTACCAGGACCAGTGTTGCAATGTTTGCTATTCCTTCATAGTTGATAAACAAAACGGAAGATGAATCTATTGTTTGCGGAAAAACATACGAGTTTATCTATACATCCCTTCTTGTTGTTTGACTAATTGTCACAAATGTATGGGCACTCTTTGAATTAACATTCTCGTTTCGTATGTTGTACTCCTTGCTGATTTTACGTCCGGAAGTATATCAGACAGAGAAATTTGGGAATCTGAATGAAATTATCTTCTGGGCTATCTTCTTTAGAAAATGCGTTGTCTGTGAAATTGTAGAGGTATCATCCCCTTTTTGTTTTGATTTCTTAACTTTTAGCATTGCAGAAGGATGGACATTACAGAGTTGTTTTGTAACTCCTTTATTTTACGATTTTCTCCTGATCATTTAGTTTACCAATGCTGCCTTCAGTTGTGTTATGAAATTACTAGACAAAGTCAGAATCAATCTCAGGGACACAGCTAGAGAGGTTTCAAGAGCCATATCTGCTTTGGTAAGTAATAAATGGCTTCTTTTAGTGTAGCCAGCTTTTTTCCAGTGAAGGCCATGCGACTGTTGAGTACCAAATAGTCATGCCACCCCCGGTTGTTAGTTTTTGAATTTTTTTCGAACCCCCCATTTAGTAATTTCTAAAATTTCATAAGTTAATTAATTTTCTGTTTTCATTGCCCTCTTCACTTGATAGATTCTGGTGCAGGTTTGAAAGTGTTTATTTATATTTTCCATGCTGATAGACTGTAAAACTGCATATCCAAACAGAAAACATAGAGTACTTATGTAACGCTCTTGATAATTCATCCCTTTTTGACATTTTCCTAGAAACAATTGACTGATGATATTTGGACTCGCAATTCTGCCTATTTCCGCAATGTGGAGAAATCGTTTGCACTATTTTTTTTTCTACAACTAGAACAATAACAAACATACAAACGACAAAACTACGATTACATTTTATTGTAGCACCTGCAGCGAAAAAAGACACACAGTCACCAAGTTCCCACTGCAGATGCTGCTTACAATTTCTCTTTAATACCTCCAATGTTTCCCAGGGTGCAATCCATGTAAGCCTCATATCAGCTGTGAAGCAGAGAACAATGACTTATAAGCTTATTGTGATGCTAGCGTTTTTAAGTACACTAGGAATGAGGATAGAAAAAATATAAAAAATACATTGTAGACCTATATCTGGCACTATTTGATTGATGATTTTGATTTAATAGGCCAATGACCTATTATGACACTGGGGTCAATGACCTATTATGACACTGGGGTCAATGACCTATTATGACACTGGGGTCAATGACCTATTATGACACTGGGGTCAATGACCTATTATGACAATATCATAGTTAGCTTTTTCCAGTGAATGCCATGCGACTATTGAGTACCAAATAATCATGCCACCCCCGGTTGTTAGTTTTTGAATTTTTTTCGTTTAGTAATTTCTAACATTTCATGAGTTAATTAATTTTCTGTTTTCATTGCCCTCTTCACTTGATAGATTCTGGTGCAGGTTTGAAAAAAGTGTTTATTTGTGCTTTCCATTCTGATAGACTGTAGGCTGCACATCCAAACAGAAAACGTAGAGTACTTGTGTATAAATCTCTTGATAATTCATTCCTTTTTGTCATTTTCCAAGAGACAATTGACTGATGATATTTCGACTCGCAATTTTGCTTATTTGCGTAACGTGGAGAAATCGTTTGCACTATTTGATTGATGATTTTGATTTAATAGGCCAATGACTCTGATGATGACGGAGTTTTGACTGGCAATTGGAGTGGTGATTATGACACTGGGGTAAAGCCATGGCAGTGGACTGGCAGCGTTGCAATCTTTAAGAAATACCTTGAATCGGGAGAACCAGTTCATTACGGACAATGTTGGGTGTTTTCCGGCATTACTACTTCATGTAATTGAGTGTTCATTTTGTCGTATCTTTTCATATTTAATCTGATCGTATTCGTCCTTTGATTAACAAGCCATGGTTCTCATAAATGATGAAATGATGTCTGACTGGTTGGTTGATTGATTGATTGATTGATTGATTGACTGATTGATTGATTGATAGTGTGCTGGGAGGTTGCAAGAACCCTTGGGTTTGGGGGTGTGTAATTCTTTGGAAAGTACCTGTTTTGACTATGTAATGACCTAATACTACCGGAATCTTTCCACTCTCAAAAAAGTTAATGAGTATGACACCCCCATACCTCAAGTCGCTATGTCCCTGAATGATTGATTGATTGATTGATTAATTGATTGATTAATTTATTGATTGATTGATTGATTGATTGACAGTTATTATTATTATTATTATTATTATTACAATATATGCGCAGTTTCTTTTGACAATAATGACTCTAGCAAAGCAATGGTTTACAATTTATGATACAGTCAACCTTGCATAATTCGGATCAGTTTTATCCGGATTTTTGCATATTCCGGACAGAATTGCTAAGTCTAATTAGTGTCCTATGAATATTTGGGTTTCCACAGTTTTCGATGTAGCTGGCTATCTGCCTTTGTAATGCATTGAAGTTTCATCATATGGGTCAACTATGTCTGCCTCTAATGTCCAAATTTGTGTCCGGAAAAGTCTCAAACTGCAATCTAGACAATAGGTTGCCAATTAGAAATGTTTCCTTGTTTATGTTTTAGTTTGAAAATCCATGGCATCGATTACTGTTGATGACATCAGTCTCCAGCTTAATTTTCGTTCCATGAAGTAACTTTAATATTTCTCCTTGAATCAAAGTTTTTCTCATAATATTGAAGAATGTTGTTTGTTTTCCTATTTCTTTAATTTGGCCTTTGTTGCTTTTTATTTGTCCAAGCTCTTCATTTCATTTGTGTGGCAGTGACTTTTCAATTTTCACTATGGTTTGTAAATTGAAACTTCAGTTAATTGGGACAGATTTTCCAAAGATAACTTCTTTGGTTTGTCTGAAAAATGCTCTAACATTTCCGAATATAGCAGTTAGGCAATCCATTTGCGGTTTTTTTCATGAAATTTACGCATTTTTGTCGTTATTGTGTAAAGGCTTCCGTCATGGAGGCTATTCTTAATTTGTATAGCATTTCCACAACGAATTCTCTACCCTTATTACGATACGGTAGCCACGTAGCTTCGGGGCAGAGCATCAAGAATAGAAGCGTAATTCAATATGATCTATCATCTCCTTCATGGCCCTGCTAAGCAGCACCTACAGTCTTTTTATTTTTGTTATCTGTTACTGTTATGCCTAAAAGTATATGTTTATACAGAATATATATATATATATATATATATATATATATATATATATATATATATATATATATATATATATATATATATATATATATATATATATATATATATATATATATATATATATATATATATATATATATATATATATATTTGCATGCAGAATTTAGCTTCAATCTGGTCTTGGTTTTGTTTCAGTAATGCGATCTCTTGGGATCCCAACAAGATCAGTGACTAACTACGATTCAGCACACGACACTGATAACAATCTTACATTTGACAAATATTTCTCTGAAGACGGGGACTATTTAGACGAAGAATCAGATGATTCGTGTTGGTATGTTGTTATTTGTTACCTAATATTTAGTTGCTTATGTTCTACTATATTTTTATTTTATCTAACAATTGCATCCTTGATAGTTGATTTTGAAAAAAATTCCAATGCTCTTTTATCTATGCCACTTCTTTTAGGAATTTCCATGTTTGGAATGAAAGCTACATGGCTCGTCCTGACCTACCACATGGATATGGTGGCTGGCAAGCATTTGATGCCACTCCACAAGAACAAAGTTATGGTAAGCTGTATGGCATCCCAGTATTCTATGTAGCCTATAGACATTCAAGCATCATTCTTCAGTACTGAATAGACAAACATCGTATACGTGTGTGTGTGTGTGTGTGTGTGTGTGTGTGTGTGTGTGTGTGTGTGTGTGTGTGTGTGTGTGTGTGTGTGTGTGTGTGTGTGTGTGTGTGTGTGTGTGTGTGTGTCGTATGCATGTGTGTGGCTCTGTGTGTGTCTGTGTGTGTGTTGGTGTGTGTTGGTGTGTATTGGTGTGTGTTCTTTTGTGTTTATATCCTTATATGTATGTAAAATCCTTATATGTATCTATGGTATCAGCTGCGATGTTACTGCGTGATGCTTACAATAATTGGAAAGTTCGTTCCTTGAATTGTTTGTAACCTTTCAGTCAATCAGTGGAAATGTGCAACAAATCTTTTCTCCTCCATTTGGGCCTAACATGTTGTCTCAAATAGATCACATGTGATTTGTGTGCTTGTTTGCACCTAGGGAAATACCGCACTGGCCCGGCATCAGTAAGAGCAATCAAAGAAGGCAAAGTTAACCTGAAATACGATACCAAATTCATTTTCGCTGAGGTGAATGCTGATAAAGTTTACTGGCGTTTTAACAAAGAGAAAAAGGACTATGAAGTATTTAGAGTCGATACAGATGCTGTCGGTAAGCTGGTTTTGATCATAGCTTCTTTTGCCGTGGCAAATTATTGAATTGAACAAAACCTAGAGTTAGTGGGTTGCACTTTTGATGATGTAGCACGGTACGAAGATTTGATTAGAAGTGATATTGAGAAGTTGTTAGCTGTTGTCCTGCCTGTCATCAACAGAACATTTGAGCTCGTCCCAATGACTATGATCTTATGACTATGGTTTTTGTTCTTAAGAGCCCACTCTTTCATTCGACAAATCAGTCATCTTCACAACAAACGTTCACACCATCTTTTCGTTTGATTTATCATGGTATCTATAATAATTTTTATCCTATCGTTTCCCCGTCCAATGCTCTCCTATTTATCGTTTGAACAGTGGCTGTGTTGAGGTGCCAGAAGAACAATCGTAGGGGAACTTCCCATTCTGGGTCGCTTCAGAACACAATTGAAAATGCATGTGATGAGCTGAAAATAAGTTAAACACGTCCCCCTGGAAGATCAGCTTTAATTTTATTGTAATTAATGTCTTAATATAGGTTACATGTTAAACTACCCTGGCATACCTTTTTGGTATATTTTAATGTGGCTGAAAGGATATCGTGTAATACTAAGTTGAAATGAAAATGAAAATGAAAGGTGAACCTGCATCCCCTAGGTAGTTTAACTGGCATTTTAACATATTAGCAAAGTGTAGATAGTCGAGATATTTGTTTTACAACAGTCAGCATTTGTGCCACTGATGGCCCCGTCAGGAATTTGCGAAAATCTTCCACTGCATTTGACTTATTTAGCTACATTTAGATGCAAACTTCCTACCGGCCAGCTATGATGTTTGCATATTTGAATTGTAGGACATCATATCAGCACATCAAGTTTCGGCTGGTCGAGCTTTTTCAGCAGAGCCCATGACGTCACTCATGACTACAAATTCCCAGAGGGATCAATGCTAGAAAGGGTAGCAGCCAGGCGCGCAATGAAACTGGCTAAAAGCAAAGCTATCGTTGAGGCCCCCCAAGATGTCGTATTCTCCATAGAGGCACCGGAGAAGGTTACTCGTGGGGAGAATGTGGAAGTGGTGTTGAAACTAAAGAGCACGTCAGAGAAGCCTTTGTCAGCTAAAATTTCAGTCACATCACAAATTGTGAGATACACAGGAGTGGCACTGAAGAAACTTCAAAGGCGTAATGTGAAAGAGGGGCTCCAGCCAAAAAAGGGTGGGTACATTTTTAAAAGGAATGATGATTGATAAGATTAAATTGGTCGCAATGGCAAATGATTGAGTAGATTATTGCAAAGGTGGCCGCTAGCTGCTCAAATAAATATTTTCGCTAACAGATAATAAGGACAAGAAAAAAGTTGTGTGTGTGTGTGTGTGTGTGTGTGTGTGTGTGTGTGTGTGTGTGTGTGTGTGTGTGTGTGTGTGTGTGTGTGTGTGTGTGTGTGTGTGTGTGTGTGTGTGTGTGTGTGTGTGTGCGTGCGTGCGTGCGTGCGTGCGTGCGTGTGCGTGTGTCTATATATATATATATATATATATATATATATATATATATATATATATATATATATATATATATATATATATATATATATATATATATATATATATATATATATATATATATATATATATATATATATATATATATACTAAGTCATCAATGGGCTACCACAATTGGAAAATTTCTTTTGGCCCCAGTGCGGATTCGAACTCACGATGTTTAGATCAGAAGACACCTGTGCTAATCAATTGCGCCACCCAGGCACCTGATTGTGCGTTGAAATAGACTTAAACTTCATGGAATGTGGGATTGCCAAGTTTCTGAGTTTTTCACACTGCGCTTGAAAGATCTAGAATAACTTTTTTGTAGAGTTTTGAATTGTAGTGAATAAGTAAGAGTTCTGTACGATTTTAGTGCACTCCTGACGTTCAATGGGAATGATTTAGGGCTAGAATAAAGCTCGTGAATGTATCCCTTTGCAAATTTCATTGTTTTGATTGTCGAGCAAGATTTAGGAAGTAAGTGTGCTTTAGGAGAAAAATGAAATGAAACTGCGAAATGAAAGACCCGACCAGGACTCGAGCCGGTGACCCTCGATTTAATGTGCCGAGTGTTCTGCCCACTGAACTCTCCATTTTAAAGTGTGGCCTGATAGCCCAGTTGGTAGAGTGCTCGACTTATAATGTCAAGGGGTCGAGAGTTCGATTCCTGCTTGGTTCTTTCATTTTCTTCCGCTTTCAGTTCATTACTTATAAACTCGGATTCTACAATGTTGCGATTATGTGTCTTCATGGAGAGATAATATACTTGGGACATGACTGATAGGAAAGTACTCCTGGAACTTCTGAATGCATCGTTAACAAATATCATTGCCTCAGCAAAGGATTGGGCAATTCTTCTAACTTTTGTCTTAAAAAGAAGTTAGTTTTTTGTACTATTGTCCAGTATCTTTCGACTGAATATGAGATTCAATTGTTATGTCGTTGCTGTGCTAGCATTGTTGACTTTGAAAATGTGAACAAATTTGTTGTTAGGTTTCTAATTTAGTTTCATTTTGCATGTAAGGGGGACTGCGTTTCAGCCGAGCTGATTTTAGGGAATCGTGTAACACAAATCCTAATCACAACGCAACCAAAGAAATAAATAAGTAACACTTTGAAAATATGGCCTTTCTACGCCATAGGAGTTAGCATTAAGATTGTGTGGCTTTTTGCCTCAGCTGGTCTGCCAGTTAAGGGGTGCCCGTTAGAGAGGCTGCGTAGTACGACGTCAGCGACATTGTGATGCCGGATAGCCAGGTCCTTTTCTCGAAAGAATTGGCCTTCCGCACACTACACTTGCGCTCTTAGGCAGTCATCTATGCGCACATGCTGAAAGGGTATAAAGCAAACTTTTCTGGTTTACTTTTGATTGTTTTTAAGTTATGTAGAATGCTCACACTACACTGAATATGCAAAATCTTTAGCAGTTATTCCTTTGGCATTATTGAACCGGAGACTTAGCACCAAGTAGGCCTTGGTCAAGTTTTTGTTTTTAATGCAGATAGACATTTCATTTACGTCGATGGCTTTGAGCATATCGTGTAACCTTTTTCAGAGCGAAAAGTCTCATTTACATTCAAGCCAGAGGAATATGCTGCATTTGTGGATGAGAATCCTATGGTGAGAATGACCTTTATGGCAATGATCGACTCTGGCCAGACTTTTGCTAAGCAGTCTGTGGTCGCAATCGAAAAGTATGCATCACATTGTCATTTTTTGAATTAACCAAATGTTACCATATAATCGATATAGTGTTTGTTTTGATTAATTTTGATATTTGCATTGTTGGTAATGACATTTGTAAGAGCTCTTCATTTCTAGAACCAGATAGCATTATGATTTTTTTGTCATGGTCGTCCTAAAATATTCATTTCATTTATCTAAGGAGGGTTGCCCTTCAACTAGTTGATTTTCAAGGGGCCCTCCAATAAAAATATTAATTACAAGATAAGTAGTAAAAAGCAATTAATTTAAATTAAACTGTAAAAACCCTATTACAATATTCAGAACCTATTAACAATGATATTAAAATGCGAACCTAAATAAAAGAAATAAAATGCGAACCTAAATAAATCAAAATAAAGTAAAACAGCTTTAGATAGTTTTCTTGAAACTATACAAGGAGGTTGCCTGCTTTGACTCGGCTGACAGGCCATTCCGTAATTTTGCATCTCTATACGAAAAGCATCTCTGGCCGTTTGATGACCTTTTCTTTGATAACCTAAGGTCGGTCCCCGTGTTACGAAGGCTGTATGATGAACAGAGCGAATTTTGTGTGAATAGGTCACAAAGGTATTGAGGAGCCAGTTTATTCAGGGACTTAAAGACCATTGTCTTAGTTTCACCAACAATCAGTTCGTTAACGGTCTTCCATCCCAACCCTTGGATAAGGGGTCTGCTTTGGGCGTCAAAGCTGCTGTTTGTAACTATTCTAGCAGCACGGTTTTGAAGTTTTTGCAACTGATTGATTTCAGTTAAACCGGCGCAACCCTAGACAGAGCAACAGTATCGTAAGTGGGGCTCCACAATACCTTTGTATAGAGTTTGCAAAGTTTCTTTCGGGAGAAAAGACTTGGCATGTCTTAAAAAGCCAACTGCCCTTGAGACCTTGTTAGAAACTGCTTTGATTTGCTCTTTCCAGTCCAAGGAGCTGTCGATTTGTACACCAAGGTATTTTGTCTTTTTAACTACTTCAACCTCATTCTCGCGAATTTTCAGATCCAAGTCTTTATTTTGACATTTGAGAATGTTCTGTTTCTGCTTGGTAGAAATAAGCATAGAATGAGTTTTGGCAACATTCAAGGAAAGCTTGTTTCCTTGTAGCCAAGTGTCGAGCTTTTGGAGGTCACTATTTATAGTCTGATTCAGCCGAGTCAAATCATGAGACTGGTAACACAGACTGTTGCTCTCCCCCCGATTGTAAGATTAACTTTTGTTGATTACTCTTCAGTACCATACAATTGCCCCCTCCCCCCGATTTTTAATTTTTGAAATTTTTTCTAACCCCCGCACTTATTCAAACCCCCGCCCCATGTCTTAAGCTTGAAGATTTTTGAGTGAGATTGCATTTTTCAGGGCTCGTGCAGGTCCTTGAACTCCTTGAAAAGTGCTTGAATTTGAAATTTCATTTCAAGGGCACTTGAAACTCCTTGAAAACGGGAATTTTTCCTTGAAAATTGATCACACTCCTTGAAACTTATGAATGTTTACTGTTTACATCATTCAGAACAATAGAGAATGCAGATAGTTTACAAAAGATCGTACAAGTAAACTCGTTATATGCCGAGAAATTTTCCTTTTTTTACTTTTCTATTGTTTCAAACATGTAGAAAACGTTTCATCTCAACATATGGCTTCCGTTTGAATGCTTTTGTAATGAAAGTGTACAGATTGTACTTAACCTAGATTCTTGACAATATACTCAAAGTGATCCTACAAGACAAAATGCCGAGTGGAATGTTGCATGATATCCATGAATGTATATATATATGTCATATTGTGTACTTATTGTTCCAGAGTGATGTTTTTGCCACAAAATTGCAACTTGTAGTTTTGTAGACAGCAAATTCCTTCTGCAGGAAACTCGAAGAGGAGTCTAGAATTTCTGTTTTGAGCAATAGCAGACTGACCCATGGCTTCTAGGATCGAGTGATATGGTCAAAACTTGGCAACTTAGACCTATAAGTTTCCCACAGAAAGCAAATTACCATGCAAATTACGTAAATGCTCCAATTTTGAAGTCTCTAGCATAATTTTTCAAACTTTAGCACCCATTTTCATGCTCCATGAAATGTTGAATGTTATTACTATATATACGTATTTTTTCATCTGCTTCTATTTTGATACCTCTGGAAAAATCACGTTTTCTGTTTAGGTAATACATACCAAACAGCCCTGTAGCAGTGTGCAATAAAATGAATTTTTTGCAAGTTCAGAATAGAAGAATTTAGTCTTGTTTCATTTGCAAGGACTTCGAAGAGTTTGAAGCATTGTTAACTTTAAAATCATTCTCGCACTGTCGATAAATCTCAGAGTCCAAATTCAATACAAACATTAAATTATTACTTTTGTGGCTCTATGTACATACACTAGGAATGTGTATTAATTCGTAGTATTTGTTTGAGCTTTTTCAGAAGACATGAAATACCCACAAAGGTCTATTAATTTAAAGATCCTTGAAAATTTTTGTTTTAGTCCTTGAATAGTCCTTGAAAACTCCTTGAATTTGCTTGCCAACATCCTGCACGAGCCCTGATTTTTCCCACAGACTGTTTTCATTCACTCAGAGACTAACCTGAAATATATTTAATAATCGCTTACACTTAATAAATATATTTAATAATTTCCTTAGCCATGCTTTTTATTAACAATATATGATTGGGCCTACTCAGTCTTCCTAAGTTCTTCTTCGCAATATCCATGTGTTATATTTTCCAGCCCTCTCTCATTTGTTCCAACCCCCAAATTGTTCCCACCCACCCCCGTTTTTCGGTACTGAAGAGTGGCTTTGAAATTGACAAATGGGGAACATCTCGATAGCAGCTTTCAAGTTAAGTTGTGCATCTCGAAATATGGGCTGAAAAGACTGTGGAGTGGGTCCTTAGGGATTTCATCGGTGTATCTCCAGAATTCTAAATTGCTTCACCTCGCACTTTATTGTCAGTAGAGTAAGGCCTACTCAATGATACCTGTTGCTGTTTAAAATAGGGACTCCTGGCGCCTTGTCAGACAATTTTTGTCCATTTAACAAACTAAATGATTTTGTTGTATGTGGGTGTCTGAACCTGATCAATATCAAAGCTCTTGCGTGGAACATTGACGTCTATGCTTTGATTTTCCTCTAGTGAATGATAAGCTTTGCAAATATGTAGATCTATGGTCTGAACCATTTGATTGTAGAAATGAAAATCTGAAGTGAATATTTGAAGTGAAAATTTAAAATGAAAAATTGACTTGAAAAATGAAATTTACGGCTATTTGAAGCTGACCATTTCGACGTGAGTGCAATGTTTGTAGATATGATCAAGTATAAAGCCACTGATAATTCTTAAACGTAGTTACGGCGATTTTAATTTAACTTAATCTGCATTTCAGTATTTGGTCAGTCCTCTTTTAGAATCTAATTTCTCTTTCAGGCCGGATCTCCATGTCAGCTTAGTTGGCCCCCGATCATCCAGCAAAGTAAAGGCTGGACAGAGTGTGAAAGTGAGAGTAGAACTTGACCTTCCTTCAGATGTGAAGAAGCTAACCAGATGTGTTTTAACATTTGATGGATCAGCTGTGGAAGATCCAGTGGAGTTTAAACTCCCGTAAGTTGTCATTGTCTTTCCTCTTATGATAGGCCGTTTACATATTACGTCATCATATTTTTGGCCATTTTAGATACCCTCTCTCCCATGTAATCAACCGTAATCATTGCTTTGACCCCCCTTCTGAATTACGTCATCGTTTGCTTTACCACCCCCCCCCCATATTGAGCAGAAACCCTAATGGGGTATTGTGATGATATTCAAAGTACGTCAGGATGTCATGCTTAAATTATACTCAGTATTTTTCAAACTGTCGTGACTAGCATAGCCGCCAAATGTTTGAGAACCCTGTCAAGTCTATTTTCTCCCAACTAATTGACCAATCAACATGCAGGATTTTGACCACACATGCTAAGACTAGGCCCACTTTGCATGATGATTGGTCAATTACGTTCGGTGAAAATAGAGCTGACAGGGTTCTCAAACATTTGGCGTCTATGCTGTCGCGACTGCCTATGCAAATGATTTAACAACTGGCTCTAACATTTCATCTGACGTTTGATTTCAAACATTTGTTTATGTCTGCCAAGTATGGGAACAAATCGGACTTTTCACCTAAAATTTAACCTATCATTTGTGCTGTTCCAGAGATCGAATCAATTCTGATTTAAAATCAATTGACATGCATAAGGAACTTGGCGGTAACAAAGAATTTAGTGCGCATGCGTGCATCAAGCACTGTTATGCATATGTGCAAACCATCTATCATGTAAACAAGCAAATGGAGAATACTAAATCTTGGACCGAATTTTTTGTCTTGATCAAACATCCTCAACCGCCCAGAGCAAAATTATCTGATGGATCAAACATTTGCATATACTGGTATTTTAAAACAAAAGCAGCTCATGTTATTCTCTGTATAACTTTGTGTCTGTTTAGGGACACCACAAGTGAAAAATTTGTTGCCGAGAAAGCAGTTACTATTAAGGTTTGTGTCTACGTTTTCCATCAATTGATTCAAGATTAAGGGCCTGTTGGGTTGTTGTCATGTTCAGCTGAGAAGGTGGGGAGCATACCGAGACAGCGCAAAGATCAGAAGATACGCATGCGCGAAATCCATGAGTCGATGTTCGTATGCCTCAGAATCATGAAATCATATTACCTCACTGTTGTTGTTGTTGTTGTTGTTGTTGTTGCCTTTTGTGCATGCTCTGAAATGACATAATCCAAACCATACTGCGCATGCTCTGAAATGATATAATCCAAGCCAAACTGCGCATGCTCTGAATGATGTAATCAAAACCAAACTGCACATGCTCTGAGATGACAATCTTTTGCCATGGTGATAAGTGTGTGAGCAATATATGTATTCGGTTCTCAGGGAAGCCTTTATAGTAAATACTTACAAAAGTTTCGGAATAGATTTCCGATGATTAAAAGAGCATGTTTAGAACTTGCCAGATGATGTAACTTTTGATTGTGATCGCGTGGTTTTCGATCCAAGTATAGTGTAGATGGTATTGGTTGAAAGCCTTCGCTGGGGGTCTTGCAGATTATAAATAGTCAGTGTACGATTTAGGTTTGATTTCCTTATGTTGTAAAAGAGATGGATTCAAAACCAAAACAAGATGTTAACGACAATGTCACTCGACCAAAGAAGAACTTCAAGTGCTCGAGATGCGAGAAATCCTGTGATTGGTATCTTAATAAACGGTACCATGAGCAATCCACCCATGGTATAGGACAGAGGACAGATCTTGTAGGTGGGTCTAAGAAAGATGAATCCCACACAACACACATATACGCTAGATGAGTATACATCAGATGAAAGTTTCCACGAGCACCCATACCAAAATGTTGTAGTACATACATAATTAAACCAAAATTTGTGTTTTTGGATGATATCTCTGGTGTGTCTTAATATTATACGTGTTTCACAAGCAAGATCGTATGGCATTATAGTAACGAAACTTCTGATGACTTTTTTCGCTATTAGCTTCGAATCACGTGTTGATTTGGTGTCCATTTCTGCTGTTGCTCATGTCATGCTTCCTTTTATACAGAATTTAGGAGACAGAAAAGAAGTGCATTTTAGAGATTTCATTATCGAAGAATCCACTTCATACCATTCATAATGCCAAATACAATCATATTGAACATTACCACCATACAACAAACCACATCTAGAACAATGAATTAGTTCATCAGTTCTAAACATATATAGCCAGAAGATCATAAAGTCTTCATATACTTTTGATGGTATCATCATCCCCTTGGTACCGTGGCCCATACAGGTCAAACACAATACACTTATCGAAAACACAATATATTTATCAAAAATACAATACACTTATCGAAAACAATGCATTTATCGAAAACAAGATACAGTTATCAAAAACACAGTACACTTATCGAAAACACAATGCACTTATCAAAAACACAATACACTTATTGAAAATACATTATATGTATTGAAAACACAATATAGTTATCGAAAACATGATACAGTTTTCGAAAACAAGTTACAGTTATCGAAAACACAATATACTTATCGAAAACACAATACGTTTATCGAAAACAAGATACAGTTATCAAAAGCACAATACACTTATCGAAAACACAACACACATCGAAAACACAATACATTTATCGAAAACACAATGCATTTATCGAAAGCAAGATACAGTTATCGAAAACACAATATACTTATCGAAAACACAATACGTTTATCGAAGACAAGATACAGTTATCAAAAGCACAATACACTTATCGAAAACACAATACATTTATCGAAAACAAGATGCAGTTATCGAAAACGCAATACACTTATTGAAAACACAATACATTTATCGAAAACAAGATGCAGTTTCCGAACACAAGGGGTGCAAATAAGGGTGGCGGTGTGGGTGGGGGTTATTTAGAAACATACAATTCAAAGTGCGACTAGCCTTTTTTCGTTGATGTTGGAAGCTGCTGTATTCTTGTTTAACATGCAGCGAACACTGAGCCAGAGATACGCGATTGTATTAACGAACTGATCTACTGACTAACATTGAACTGCACACATACATACACAAATACTCATGATGAAAGATAACATATGAATTACTGAATAGCTATAAAAAAGAAGGATGGATAGCAGAGGCGGATCCAGAGATAAAACTGACTGCCGCACAGCACAAGAAACATATCAGTAAAAGGGCGTGGTCAAAAGGCTGTGCGGTGGCCACACACATTTTTTTACCAGTAGCATATATTTACGATTTTTGTGAGATTCGCTTCTCTTCCAGCAATCCTCCTATATCATACAATAGCCTTCATTCTTTGAAGTACGATAGTGAGCGTACAGTTATCGTGACAGCCTTAATTTGATTTTCTAATTGTCTTTCAAAATTTCATATCAAACTCATGTCTGTTCTATTTTGTTGGCTCAGCATAGAACAAAGAAAGTAATTGATTGGCTCTCCTGAAGTCTGTCAGACTTTTCTGGATCCATAACTGGGTATTACAAGTCAAAACATGAGTTTTCGGAACCATAGAGAAATTGTCTGTCATACACTAATACTTTAAATTATAAAACTAATAACCTTTCGTTTTCTCTAAAAGCCCACTATAATTTACTAAATCAGTAATCAATGTACTTTTGATGAGATGGCTCCACCATTCAATTAAAATTCATTTTTCTGCATTTCATGTATGTACATTGCATTATATAATGCAAGTCAGGACCTCTACTTGCTTGGATAACAAAACAGAAGAGCGTATGTTCCTAGCACCATAGTAGGACTGCCCAATGTAGACCTAAGTCAATTTATAACAGTCTTCCTGACTGTAATAGCTTGATCACCACCATGATGGGGATGTTCTGTCTGGCACACAAGATGAGTGCCTTCAGTATAGACAAATGCTTATTGGCTTCAACTATATTTTCAACTGATTGCCTATAAGTTTTGGTCAAATGTTCAACATGACATTTCAAAATTTTGAGGAAAAAGCTTGTAGTCATAGGAGATAGTCTGTGAATTTGAACATTTTTTCAAGCTCCTTCTACCTTATTTGGTCAAATAAGTATATAAGATGCATTCATTACCATATGGAATCTGAAGGAATTCATATCCATTCTTTGACAAAATGAAAGCAATTGGAGACAAAAAGCAGCACCAGTGAATCCAGAGTAAGAAGGGCAAAGGTGCAATGATAACAATGTAACAATGTAGGGATAAACCTTCTATTCTTTAAGATTGACACATAGGGCATCTAACCTTTGCACCTGGTTTCTAAATCTTCTCCACAATTTCAAATTTGAAGCAATCATCTAGTGTCACAGTTCATAAAAAGTGATGATAGCAAAATTGCACAAAACCTTCTATTCTTTAAGAAGTTACAAACTAGTAGGGGGGGGGGCATTGATAGGGCTCCTTCCATACATTACATCATTATCACAAAAAGTAATAGTACTAACAGAGAAAAGATTCAATGAGGAGGTAAAGTGTGGTGATAAAAAGTAATTTCTATAGAGTTTACATGGGAAAGAAAGTTTTATCTGCTTTCTTTTGAGTAACCAGAGAAATCCATATATGTTGTAACAGTGTAAGTACTCACAATAATGACTGGCACACACAGTATGGCATGGTCTAAAAGAAGAATCAATTTCTTTGGTGCTATTTCCTTCTCTACACAAAAGGAACCTTTTTGCATTCTCACTGCATATATTCTTAGGAGAAACTAGGTCATAGAAACACTGATAGACAGCTGACTACCTGCAACTCCACCAATCTAAAGATATGGAGATACACTCCTTTTTATAAGAACCAGTACAATTGAGGTTACCGCTGGCTGTTCTTAAGTTTTCAAATTTTCAGTGTGAATTGCTCTTAATTTGTTCCTAAATGATTGGGGAGTAGGCAATTTAGACATTAGACAATACACCTTACAAGAGAACATTGGGTGTTTATGAAACTGGTATTATTCACGTTGATGATTTGGGTGTTTCAAAGTTCCAAAAGTTACACAATTTGCTAAACAATAGACTAAATAATAGTAAACAGTCAGCTATATAAGTAAATACAATGAAGCAAAAACAATTGCAATGTAACAAACAAAATAGGCCAGTGGATCTAAATGAAGATAGTCTACTGGGCTTAGGGAAAAATCTACTTTCAAAATGTCACGTTGGATGATGCCATCTTGGTTCATAAAGTGAAATTAAATACCTAACAGGAAATATCCGCTTTGCCGGGGAGGATGCATAGTCTCTTCATTGGTACAAATCTTAAAGCGGACCTATCTCAGTTAGGCCACCATATTCAAGTATCAGCTTCGATATAACTTCCAAACTCATTGCATTGGATCTCGTGAATAAGATATCCAGTGAATTAGTAGACGTTAGTGAATAAACCCTCAGATAAAACTCCGTGTTGTCACCCAGTACGCGTATAATACAAGTGGGACAGACTGATACTGTCCTCAGTTAGCCTGTCTTCCGTAACCAAATCTTTATAGACGTGCACGAGATGTAAGTCGAGCGGCATTGCACTACAGCACGACTTTCCTGACTGCCGCTCGATTTTTAATCAAAAAGACCGCCTATTGTTTTCAAATTTGACATGCCGCTCGATTTTTTGATCAAAAGTGCCTTCTATTGTTCTTTGATTGAAATGCCGCTCGATTTTTTGATCAAACAGTACCGCCTATTGTTCTCATGCTTGAAATGCCGCTCGATTTTTTGAAGGCTAGACAATTACTTTGAATAGAACTGACATCTTACACAATGAATTTTGACATGTTCTACAAAGCAAGGCCTCCATAGCTCTATTGGTACCAAAAGGCTGCTCTATTGTCTGAGGTGCCGCACCAAAAGTCCGATGTAGAACTACATTCTTTAAAGTCTATCGTGTTCGTCTTCACTACTCGGAAAGCAATGATGACGTCATGGTACGTAATATTTTTGACTGCCGCACAGGCGGCGTGTGCGGCGTCCTGGATCCGCCTCTGGATAGACGAGATAAACACAGCAAAGGAATGACCCGAGCTGTATGAAGTGATGACAGGGATGATGTAAGGAAGGGTCGGTAGTTGATAGGAATAAAGTCCACCCTGATCTGGCTCTGAACTCTGTTGTTTCCTAATTTTGAATAATCCTATGCAAGGTTGTGTTATGATTTCCACAAGTGTATTGTGTTTTCGATAAATTTACTGTGTTTTCCGTAAATGTATTGTGTTTTCGGTAAATGTATTGTGTTTTCGATAAATGTATTGTGTTTCTGGCAAATGTATTGTGTTTTCCATATATGTATTGTGTTTTCGATAAATGCATTGTGTTTTCCATAAATGTATTGTGTTTTCCATAAGTGTATTGCGTTTGACCTGTATGGGCCACCGTATCTTGGGCATAAAACCACATTGAATCGTGTTGTAATCCAACTTTACAACACTTTTTCGTGACCCTTCTTTTATTGTTAAGAATGGTGGAATATACGTGTAGAATGTCTTTAGATTTTCACAGAGGCTTTCACGTATAGCTTGTTGTGACCATGTGTCGTTCAAATCAAATTCATCACAAATATTCCCATCAATTTCAGCAAATCTTCTTGTGAATACTCCATGTTCATCTGGTTTAAGTTCAGTACCCAGAACATATGTATTTTCCTTTTGAACTATATCTTCTTCTTCTGGATAGTATCGACCTTCACACAGGATAAGCTTTTTATCTAGTTCATATGTTACATCTTTCACTAGATTGATTGGAAATACTGCAAGGTTGGCGATTCTCTAATATGCATACATCAAGTGTAAACCTTAGCAGATTCTGAAAAGACTTCAGTCGATAGTTTCAGTCAATGCATTAGCCAATTATTTTATGTTTTACACTATGCTTGGTTCGAAAGCCACGTGATGATAATATACTTCATCCAATAAGAATCAAAGGTAAATACTAATCAACTGGTTAATGACTCCCCAATTTTAAGATCCTTTCAATACATTACTTGAATGACTTCCTGTAACTAATAAGACACCTACACAAAGAGATACCACCTGCTAGAGAGCAGTTGGGGCGCTTAGGTTACATCAAATGTTTATGAATTAAACAGCGTGCAAAAACTCGGGGATTATCATTAATGTAATTAAAGTGAAAAACTCTGAATTTCTGATTGGTTTGAGGGCATCTTATGATAATATATAGATATGTATATAGATATGTAGTAGACGTGTTAAAGGTTAGCTTTATTCCTCACTACGATGATTCTATATGTACATTTGGCTGCGATTGACAGTCATTGATTCAAGAAATGGAAACGATAAATACCTTTGCAGCTCGATTCTTCATAACTCATTTTTTACACAGCCAGATTTTCCTTATCTTCATATTGATTATTTCTTAAACACCTATTCTCTATTGCTAATAATTAGTGTATGATTATGAATTACGTTTAGAAGATAGAACTTACAAAAAACCCCACATGCTATAATGAGGGATACAGCTCTGCTGTTAACTCAAGGCGACAAATACTCGGTTTTGTATCCCATTGGTTCAGTGAAAATCTAACCTTTATTCCAACAACAGAGGAGGATTACATAGTCATGAACATACCTAAATATGCATATGTCGGGAGATATTCCCCAGATGGGCCATGTTTTATCCCTGGAAGGAACACTAAGATATTCGTTTTAAATACAGACAAAAAGGAATGCATTTGTGTGACTTTCTGCGAATGGTGCTACGATACACAAGAAGATCTATTTAGTATCATGGAGAACTTTTCTCATGGACATAATATCGTAAAGGATTATGACAACAATGTTATATTCTTGAATTATAATATTTAAAATCGTTGACTTTATGTACCTACTTTGTCTCTATACCTCATGGTCTATACTTCAGTGTAAATACTCAAAATGAAAACAATAACTAATGAGTTTCAGTAGTGACGGAAGTTACACAGAAACAATGACCCTTTTCAGCAATCATTCATGCGCAATATTTATCCCATAACCACGTCAATTCACTTAAATCTTCGTATATAAATACATTTTCCATCAATTCTCACACATTCATCACCATGTTAACAGATTACGTCATCTCAGAGTATGCGCAGTTTGGCTTGGATTATATTATTTTAAAGCATGCACAGTTTGGTTTGGATTATGTCATTTCAGAGCATGCGCAGTAAGGAACAACAACAGTGACGTCATAATGTTCAGGCATACGAAGACTGACGCATGGGTTTCGCGCATGCACACCCTTTGATCTTTGCCCTGTCCCGGTATGCTCCCCACCAAGTAGTAATAATGATAGAGCAGAATACTGCAGTAATGGAACGGATTGAAGGATGGAACGGATTGACGGACGGACGGACGGACGGACGGACGGTAGGAACGGACGGACGGATGAATGGATGAATGGATGAATGGAGTTATTGATGGAGTGATTGATGGAGTGATTGATGGACTGATTGATGGACTGACTGATGGGCTGACTGATGGATTAATAGGCGAATATTGTTGCATGGATTTCTTCATGAGTGTATAGGTTCATGAAGGAGTAATTGAATGAAAAATTGGAGACAATTTCTATCATGCAGGAATATATCGTTTTTTGAAATTGATCATTGTATGACACATCGGATAGTGACTGAAAGATGAACTGGAATATACATAATCCGAACCCTAGATCATTTGACAGGAAGAACAAGTTCGTTTGAGTGGCTGCTTGTTTTGCCCGCCCACTCATTCCTCGCTTGGTTCATGAGTCCAAGGGAGAAAACGAACCCTCCCTACACGTTTTTAATCGTGTATAAAGAACTTCCAGGCTCATATCGTTTCATGTTATTAGAAAACAGATATCTGCTATTTCATTTTCTCTGTCAGAAATTTGAGGATGGGACGTGTTTTCATGTGAAGTTGAAAATGCGACCGTGATAGCCCGATATTTTGCAATAAGCCGCCAATCAAACTCGCTATTCCTTCTTTCACGTGGTGTTAAGTTCTTCGGATATAGCTTTGTAGTTGAAGTTTCAATATCTGATCGAATGTTGGGCATAAATATATTTTCAGTTTGCTGAAAAGAATTATTCCTTTCATTTCATGTTTATCATTCCATGGGTAGAAGGGGCAATTATGGAAGAATATTAGATGAGAAGTAATATTTTGAACTTATTATGAAAGGATATTTTGCATAGTAGAAGAGTATTTTTGTGAAGAGTTTTGTTATGAATTTTTTGACATCGTACGACTTTTTTTGATAACTGGATTTCACTCAATTCTGAACTCACCTTGTATTGACTATTATTCGCACGAAGTTTGACTTTGACGTCAAAAATTTGGTGATCACAATGGAAATAGCAAACATGAATTATTGTTTTAGAAAATCACAAAAGGTCGACTGAGCGTACAATTGCTTGCCAACTTAACGACACACGAAATTTCCTGTGCGGAAGGAGTTTTGTCCTTGGATTTAGAGAAGTAGCCAGATGTACTATTACAACTACTTGAAATTTAGACAGTGTACTTTTACGGTTGTATGTTTGGTTTTAGTGTTTTTACCAGAGTACCCATGTTTTTATTACTTCTATTGTTGCATGTATATTTATAAGGTTACGTGAGATATAAGCAGCTCAGCACATCGATCTTCAAGAGTCTCGCATAAGACTGACTTTCCGCATGTGAAGATCCGAGGTTAAGGTGGGTATCCAAAGTTAAAATGGAAATGCACGATTGAGGTGGAAAACCCAAAGTTAAGGTGGAAACCCAAGGTTAAGGTGGAAATGCAATATTAATGTGGGAATCCAGTGTTGAGGTAAAGGGAAAATCCAAGGTTATTGTAAGAGTCCAAGATTAATTCCTCCATACATCATTTTGGTTTAGGATTGCGATGATCTTCATTGCACCTTGGCCTGTGCTCTAAGTGTTACGGCATCTCAGAAGCAATTAGAGCGTTAAAATGTTCCTCCAGTGATTTATGTAGCTAGGATATCCAAATAGCCCAAGAAACGAACATGACCTACTAAGCACTTCATGATAAGTTGACTGAATGGCGACACACATTTCTGATTTACACACACGACACACACGAGCTTCTATGAGGAAACAGTACATTTATAGCTAAAATGAGATGTTGATTTTTATGGAAATACCCTGGTTTTTCTACAGAGGCACTTGTCATCAAGGTAGGCGCAATTGTCTTCAAGGTAGGCGAGACGATTGTTCGAGACGGAGACTGGCTGTACTTGAGTAGCGGTATATTTTACGTTGTATTGTAGAAATTGACTTGCATATTTATAGCTGTTCATGCACTTATCGCATTTACAAAGCCTTTAGAAGTGTAAAATAGTGAATCTATTTCCAAGAAGAGATAGTATCCTTCAAATCCTGACCGTTCATTGTCAACTTTCTTGCTAACTAAAGGTACGACATGAGAAGAATGTTCATTCCGTTACTTCCCTGTCCGTCCTTTCTGCTATATATATGGCATTACATAATACTGTTTTATTCCAGAGTTAGTATGTTTGTTTACTTCTATTTTTTGTAGACTTTTGTGTTCTTGTTTCCAATGACTGCACATGTCAGTGAGTTTGCGTGTGTGCGTGTGTGTGTGTGTGCGTGCGTGCGTGCGTGCGTGCGTGCGTGCGTGCGTGCGTGCGTGCGTGCGTGCGTGCGTGCGTGCGTGCGTGCGTGAGAATTATAGATCAATAAAAATGTTTTTTTATAATTAAAATGTCTATCCGTAGTTAAAGGTATCCATGCTACTTACGTCCATTAGTCATTTTTACTCGACTTCTTAGAAATCTCAACATGTGGGGATTATGATTTGATTGATCCCCATATGGGGATTCTTCAGTGCAGATAGCAATAACTTCCAAGATTTAGCTCTATAATGTTCGAAAATGTCTTATTGAAATTGTTACTGGCTGCCCTTTGTAATGAGCATGGCACCATTTCATATTGCTCTGATTCTATGATTATGTATTCTTAAGTGCTTACAACCATATCTTGTATAGATGCTGTAGTCACGTCTCATTTTTGATTTTGTACATTAGTATAACAGTTTTCAGCTTCTTATGAATCGGCAGATTTCACATAGCCAGTCAAGAAATTCTGCTAATTTCTCCAAATTAGCTCTTTAATCATGTCTTGATATTCTTTAAGAGTTCTTTTCATTACTCAGTGTGAGCGACAATCATTTTCACCCCAATATGTACGTGTCCTAAATTTTCAGCAGCAGAAAGCTAACCAAGGCGCGATCGATTTTGTGTCTGCTCATTGAAAATTTGGTTTTGTTTCTGTTCACTTACATTATTTGCGTTAAATGGTGGGATTTGTCAAAATTCAGCGTTGTTCATCTACAGAAATTGCAGGGTCTTGTTAGAACGGTGTTGTTCAATTAGGGAGAGGGAGGGGTCAAAATACTTAAAAGTTTGATGGCGTCATCTATATGATACATTGTATTGTTCTATCGTCGAGGACTAGACGTAGTAACTGTGCTCGGAAACACTTGCTTTGATTGTAGTGTCGTCTGTTTGTTCCATTTGTTCCACTTCTGTGTATTCGGTCTATGCTTTCCTTCAGCAGCGTCCCTGTGTCCGCACCGGCGTCTTTTGAGCACGTGTTTCATATTCGAGTTTTGCAATGTTTCGTAGCGATGTCGTAATTGAGCTAGACAATTTCAAAAGCCATGTCGATATCTTATTGGCCAACAGAAAAAACTGCCTGATAAGGAGGAAGAGTTTGAATTTAACTCATATTTATTTTGTTAGTGAGTTGTCTATTGGTACTTGGGTATAACCAGATGCGAACAGATCCGTGCCCCCAATGCACCCCCGTCTTGTCCACGATGGCTGATATTCTCATTGTTTATTTTCAACTTTTTGGGCGGGGGTTTTAGGCTCAATCAAATAGAAACTGATTTACTTGGGACCCTGCATTTCCATACAGTGTAAGTTACTAAAAATAATAATTACAATATAGTACAATAGGATTGATAGAATTTACGAGTTAAAATTATCTATAAATACTCTGTTGCTTGCTCTTTGCGTGCTTTCGTCAGACATTCTTGGGGTTTCTAAGTAAAATAATGTCAATGATAAATAAATAATCTATTTATTTATAGTAGGCTAAATAAGAAATAGCATAAGCTAATTAAAGCTACTTACAATAAAAGTGGTAAGAATACATTAGCAGAATAAGACAATAATTCATTAAAAGTCCCTAAGAGCAACAAGTGAAAAAGAGTTGCTAAGTCATAAAGCCAATTTAGGCCAAGTAATGTTTGCACAATGTACAGGGACAGTTTTCCTGCCCTTTGCAATTTTTAATGAAGTTTTTGAATGTAGATATACTTCTAGAATTTTTAGTTTTATTTGGCACCGTATGCCGTAATGAGCTACCTAGAAATACTACACATTGTATGCCATAGGATACTGTTTTATCTCTTGATAATTCCAACCGGTTGTTCACTGTTAAATTTTACGATGTGTTTTTCTGTACAAAATAGTTTTCATGAAGCATGGGTTAAGGCCTGAATTTTTTCCGTAGATTTCTATCATTAGCAGTTATAAATGCCATTGGTGGATTGTCACTGAGCTATCTTTTTGTAGCAAAGTATTGAAATCAGACAGGATACATTATATACAATGCGCAGAGCCTTTTCGTAAATATGATTAATTCTGTTTTTCGATTGTCTATCAGAAAACATCCAAGTTAGAGGATAGTAACTGAACTGAGATTGTAAGAATGTCCTCATGATTTGTCTTAGCTTCCCACTGTCTATATAGCGAGAGATCCTGGATTAGGTATGCAACTTCTGGTCGGCCTTTTTGCACAGGGTGCTTGCATGTGATTTCATTTCATTCTTTTAAGGGGGGTTGCCCTTCAACAGAAGTTGGTTTTCAAGAGGCCCTAGATGATTCAGAAGCTGATTTACATGAATTTTTAACACAACCTCCAGAGGCACGGTTTCATTTCATTTCATTCATTTCACTTCATTTCAGAAGCTGATTTACATGAAAGGTTTTTATCCATAATCACTCCTAGAAGTTTTTGCTCCTTTCTGTCAGTTATTATATCGCCTCCATTCTTAAGAGATAGTTCATCCTCGTTTTTGCCAAAGATCAGATGATATTTATCAAATGACATTTTTTGGAGAAAGTATTTGACCTACTGGAGACTTTTTCCTAGTAGTTTGTATGTTAAGAGATGTCCCACTTCGCATAGTAGGTACTCAGCACTACGGCAAAGGGGTTGGGAATGTTTTGAGTACAAATGGCAGTCTATAATGTAAATTGACTAGCATCTGTAAGGTTAAGGCAAGATAAAACTTGATATGAGAAATATTATACGAATTTGTCTGCAAAGTTGAAATCAGTGCACGTAAAATGTTGATGCGACAGGCCCACTACGCAGTTCTTTCAAAGGAAAGCTTATGGCGAAGATACTGGAGAAAGTGCTTTGACTATATGACCAGATATCTCCTGTTGCAATAATATTTTTTGGGAAGGGAAGCGGTAGAGTTACAGAAAAATCTTTGCTATCTGAAAATGTAAAAGTCTGCCTGGAAAGAGAATTATCGCGTGCAACACCAGCGTTTTGTGTGATGTGTTTTTTCTATAGCAGACAACCTATGACTCAATCTTTGTTGCTGAAACTGATTAGAAGTAAGTTTCTCTTACGTTGTTTTCTGCGCGTTTTGAATGGCTATTGTGGATATAAACGAATGAGCTAATTGGCTCAAGACATTCCCCCCTTGCTCAACATTACAAGAAGTGAGTATGCATGTTACACACATGGAACAACCTATGAGCTAACCACTGGCTGTAGATAACACTACACGCATAGCATGTGTCCCTCGGCTAGGGAGACGGAGATAGCGGCCACCCTGCACACCTCTGCTGCAGGAAGAAACTTACGTTCTTGACGTATTTGCTACAGTTACTCATTTAACAAAATTTGTCCTTTCAATCTACACCATAATGTATTTATGCTCTCTGCATATATACCTTTGAAAGTAACATCGTTTCCACTGCTATGGCTCGTACCGACATCTCCTTTGCTACTCTCTACTGAATACTACTCCTCTGACCCCCTTCCAGGCCTTTGGATCATTACATAATTTTGGTTGAAATGCATATATACCGATAAATTTTTTCCAGTTGTATGTCGGTTCGTACGGGCATAGTTGGTTCAATTTCATTAATCCAGTGCTATTGGGGAAGGAACTGTCACCTCGGTGATTCCAGAACCTTTTCATATCATTGCCATAAACTCCGTGAAGAGCTATAAATGAATTGCACAATCGTGTCCGGTTTCGTAAATTAGGAACCCGGGATGCCGGAGGGTGGTGGTGAATCCGTGTTTCAATATGGTATATCTCCTTACCATTCAAATTTAGATCATTGATCCAAGTGGAATATGTTTGGTCTCCATATGTGTGACAGTACATGTAATCGGGATCTTGCGATAAGAATAAACGCACAATATCTTGAGAAAATGTTACAATTCCTTCATCAATATAGACCATCCCCTCCTCCGCACAATGCAGTACTCCGGACATAAAATTCGTCCGCGGAATCAGCCTATACCTGTGTAATACATGTTCAATGCAAAGGAATACGTCGTCATCTATCCGCATTAGGTAGTCAAAGTTGTAATGATGCAAAGACCATTGCATTGCAAACAGAATTCGATGCCCGAAGAGCATGCCTTTTTTTATTGGCGATATGATTATATCCGTGTTGTTGTTGATTTCTTGTAATATTCGATAGTTGTCTTCAGCACCATTCAGCGTATCTATCATAAACTTGCAAATCACCTAGAGGGCAGAACAAATTGTGTTAATGCACGTGGTCTTTTGATACGAGCGACTTGTATAACAGCAAAGGTATTTCATCCTGCATCATGGAATAAGAGTTAGGCAGAAGGGCAATTCACTGCATTTTGGCTAGCATTGAATGGGCATGCGTTTGTATGGGAGCTTGCAAATGAGGCAAAGCAACTACAGAAATTCCTCATTATAGTAGTCCGGTGTGGCTTGAAAATGAGGTTAAGCAGAGCTGTATGCATTCTAGCCACAGTTTCGCGTTACCGTAACATCGAAATAGATATTAAAAAAAGTAGATCAAGTGAAGTCCCTAGGCATCATTATTGACGAAAACCTTACCTGGGATGAGCAATACAAGCGTGTAAAGGGCAAAATGAGTGTTGGTCTTTCAGCTCTAAAACGACTGAAAAAACATTTTACCGCAATCTCAGCTTTGCAGTGTGTATTATGCTGTTGTCGAGAGTCATCTGCGTTATGGCGACGTTGTTTGGGGTAGCTTGTGTAAAACAAAATTAGCTGCTCTCCAACGTCTTCAATCCCGAGCATGGTCAATAATAGAGAATGCAAAGATAAAAGATCTTTGGTCTAGTTCCTGGCTAAATGTTGAAAATATTATCCGTTATGGCAGGAACGTGATGACCTACAAGATCGTAAACAGATTATGCCCTGAAAACCTTTTTGATAAATACTTGCCCAAATCATATTTTTCCTCGTATAATACGAGAAATTCACAGGATCTTCAAATCCCTAGATCCAGGACAGAATTTTTCAAAAAGAGTTTTCATTATGCATCACTGAAAGTCTGGAATGAAACACCTTCCACAATTCGTGAGCTACCGACTTTAAATCGTTTTAAACAACGACTAAAAACGCATTTAAAGGGCTAGACTCATTTTAAAACACGACTCCCTGGAACAACAGCAGATAAGGAATTTAAGATTTTAGGCTTTTTAGGAAATTGATTTTTTAGATTTAAGATTGTAAGTTTTGTATATTACTTGCTGAAGGGTTTTGTTTCGTGTATAAATAATGTTAAATGAAATGAAATGAAGGTAAAAAGTAAAGGTGAGTCCCATGTACGATTCCGTGCGTTGGGGGAGTGCCCGTTAGAGGGACACTTATCCTGAGCCTCCGGCTTTGTGAGGTAGGGTGGCCAGTTCCTTTCCTTGCCGCCTTTAACTTCCCCAGTGTTGCCACCAGGTACCCATTTGCTGCTGGGTGAACAGTGAGCGAGCATCCCAACTATGATCCGAGGGTTCGGCTCGAACCATCGATGTTTCGCACAGCAGTCAAGCGCTCTAACCACTTGGCCAATCGCCCATGTAACATCGAAGGTACCTTCTGCCTAATCCTTATTCTGCACCTGTATGCATGGAATCGTACGGGACTTTTGAGTAGTAGTGGAAGGTATAGCAGTAGAAATTCGCTAATTATATTAACCAGGACACCATATTTACCGATAAGCCATTATCGTTGTGTCAATCTTTCGCTAACAAGCAAAAGTTACCTACGGCTTTTGCCGAACCTATCGGCAAGACCTCCCCCCTGAATATTTCCGACACAATGCGTATAGTCTATTATTATTCTTGTAACAAATCCCTATTCTATCCAGCAGTCATTGTAATTTTACGCAAGCATCACTCGAGACGCTGCGCATATCTTACGTTCATTATCCCCTAGGAAGGAGCTTTCATATATGCATTATGATAGGCAACATTTTGATCATCCAGCAGACGCTGTATATATCAAAGTTTTTACGTAAATTTATCTTTGATGTTACGTTCATTATCCTCTAGGAAGGAGCCTTCATATATACATTCTGATAGGCAACATTTTGACGCTTTGGATATCAAAATTTTTACATGAATTAATCTTTGATGTGTCAATGATCAGTGCTACAAATATGTTTGTCAATGAAACAAGTCTCTTTACGTGTACACTCTTTTTCTAGGAATGATTTTATAAGAACACGGGCCTCTAAATTTATGGAAAATTAAGAACAAATTAAGAACAAGCTGAGGCTGAAGCACTGTCGTAAAATGATTTGAAACTGAAACAAATCCTTTTAAGTTCAACAATGTTTGTTATGAGTCCTCGAAACACTCAAATCATCGGTGTGTAAAACAATTCGTTAATGTACCAAGACTTTTAGCAAGGATTATACGTCTGTGAGAATGTATATATTTTGTCTTCTGCTAATGTTATTGAAAACAATAACTGTTTCATAAGCATCCAATGTTCTCTTGTATATTGTCTAATGTCTACATTGCCTGCACTCCAATGATTTAAGGAGAAATAAAGAACAATTCAGTCTCAAAATTTTGGAAAAATTTAGAACAGCCAGCCTGGACCTCAATTTTACTGGTTCTTATCAAAGAGAAATGTATTGTTTTTTGTACTGTTATTTTTAAACTGTTATCCTCTTGTTTTTGATACTCATGAACGTTAACTTTAGAACAACAGAAAAATCTAGCCAGTGGGCAAAGAAATTTTGAAAACTAATCTAAATTTTTGACTCTGTTGAAAAGTAACACTATTGGTTGTTTGTATGTTCAATATTTGAGAAGAGATGAGTCGTCATATGTAATTTGACGTAAACTGAACTGATGTAGCCCTCTCCCTATTGTCCTACCAGCACCCTCCTATCATTCTCTGCTTACTTTAGAGCAAGTAGGACGACGAGAAACAGTTTTTGTTATATACTACGTTCTCAGTTTCCTATAAGTATCATAGCCATCTGAATTCTCGTATGCTTGGATGTTTCTCTTAAGATTTACAGTATGTCATAAGTGCCCTTCAATGCCTTTGCTCCTCCGCATTTCAAATGCTTTTTCCGTCTCTGGATTTATGAGCGAATTGAAGTGAGCAGTAGGCTCCTAACGTAGCAAGAGAGCTGGTTACCTGGTCATATTTCTGGCAATCCTTCCACCATGTTTCTCGTATGGCTTTTCGCCTCGCATACTTTTCTTTTGCTGACAGTACGATAATCACGATGCTTGCATTCTGTTTGATTGTTTCATACGCAAAGTAATCGCCATACATATTGCTATGATGCGATTTTAGTATCGGTCGTATTCGAGGCGTTGTGATAAAATATCCCTGGTAGGTTAGGCCGTACAACATGAGTAATGTAATAACGACACCTTTTATTATAAACGACAAAGACAGAATTGCTTTCAGTTTGGTTACAAACGGAATCGAAATGATTCCCAGCTCTGATTGCATGTCTGTGTCATCCTTCATTGTCTACAATTGTCATATCGATGTAGCTAGTTTCCAGTGCCTATATGGAAGAAATAAAAATATTAGCCTCCTATAATGCCATGTTTTCCAAGCTGGCGGGAGCCTCCCCCCTCCCTCTAGGAGGGACTACATTTGTAGGACATGGCAAGTTTCCGTCATCAATCTCAAGATGATGCATTTTATGGTGAACCATGAACTATACGGCCTATCTAACGGAACTCTCCGCGTATGTTTCGTGACCGCTTGAATCGTCTTCTGTACCTGATATACAAATCATATAGGCATCATTAGCTTTGGATTTACGACGTAACTTTCAATTGAAGCATCCTTCAACTTAATGGCTTCTCAGAGAACTATTCTAGAAAAGGTAATAAATAAACAGACGTATGAATACTTTCTTATAAAACCCAAAAAGTGTGTAGATAATCTTAGTTGTATAGAAAGTCTATAGCGTGCTATACTATGCAATGTGTTATACTTGCAATACTACATTTAATATACCGTAAATAGTAAGATAGAAAATGCATTGTTATCTCCTATTGCTCTCAGTTAGATCCCTCTGCATTCATTCTACTGTATTGCTCTTCTACGGACACATCACTAAGCCTATCGTTGATAAAAGATTAACTTCCCTGTCCAATGTATTTCGCTCCCAGTGGCCGGTGCCTCGAGTCCATGCCTGCAGTCCACTTTACAGGTTTTTTAGGGGATTTCTTTACTGGCAGACAAGAGATTTAAATGCAAGTTATGTCCTCTACATCTTAAATATAACATTAGAATTTTATCGATAGACTTACCTTTTCCTTTGAATCATATGTTGTTTAAGGAATCATTCCACGTTATAGCATTGACCACAAGCAAGGAAGACAATAGCCTACTAAAGATCAGACAAATTCACATGTGGATCACATTTATGCATCAGCAATGTACGATCTGCATAGTTGATGAGCTGTGTATTTACCAACCTGCTGTTGGCCGAAATCACCTGGCTCCTGCTGAGGTATAGGCAACTTCAAGTCATTTTAACCAGGCCCGGGTATAGGTGAGTAACTGTTTGATGAAGAATATCAATATACTGTCACGCTTGAAAGATAGATTCAAATCTTTTTGGGTTTATGCTAAGTTCGTATCTAGATTGAAACTATTAGAGGTTGTGTGCAGTTGTGCACTAGGTCAGAGTTTACTAAGGCTCTACTTTTTTATCACTTTACCTTAGTTCAGGTTTGATTTTAAGTAAGATTCACACTTTTAGTAGACAATCGAGTTCTTGAGACATTTACAAACCTGCATCAGACACTCTTACCAGTGCTGCCTCCAAGACGACTGTCCTAGCTCCTTTTACAACAGAAATTGTCTACAAGAGGTATGATCCATTTAGTAAGAAAAGTTATCGGCCAGTGAGCATTTGTCATTTTCCAAAGTATTTGAAAAGGCAATTGAACATCAGTTATCTCCTCTTCTTAGAAAATTATTCTCCAACGTTTCTATACTCGTGCCGTAAAAGCACATGCAATGATGAAGCTAATGGAAGGATGGAAAACTGACTTAAAAGATGACAAACTATTCCAGCTGTTCTCATGGATCTATCCAAAATATTTGATTGTCTTCTAGCAAACCTACCAATAGCGAACTTACGCTTATGGTATATCTAGTAACACCATTATGCTAATAAAGAGCTACCTTATAGATATAAAGTAATTTACAACATTAAGAGGCTACTTCAACACATGGGGCTCCCTAAAACTGAAGAGTACGACAAGGATTAATTCTTTGTCCATTTTAGTATTATTTTGTTTCGTTTGTTGAAAGTGATTACTGCTGTGAAAATTTGATTCGCTATTAAGCTTGCTTTCAATTTCCTGTTTATTTTGCAGCTATAAAGTTCTCCCAACTCCAAAGTTGTAACAGCAGCTAGAGGTAGAATGCGTGACAGATTACTGATGTGTTTGTGGCGCATTGGTGAAGAATTGATGGATTATTTACAGGTATTTTGTGCAGAAACGTTTGAGTTGGACATTATTTTAGGGGGTTCTGTATTGAGGAATAATCCTTGATTCTCATAAACATAAACAAAATGCACTTGACACGCAGGCACTGAAATTGTGCGTGTTTTGTTCCCATTGCTTATGGGAAATAGAACGTAATACCTAATACCGTATTTTAAATGGAACATTTTTGAATATATGCCTATTGCAGGTTTCATACGGTCAGGAAGAATCAGGAAAAAACTATGCTTTTAAGGACGGTCAGGAAAAGTCAGGAATAGTCAGAAAATTTTATTGAAGCTTGAGGAAAGTCAGGAAAAAGTTAGGAATTTTTATCATTCGTGTGAAAGAATTCTTTGGTGTTCAATAGACGACTAGTTGCAATTGCAAAGAGTTTTTGGTTTCTAAAGTTTTGATACTTTTTTGGGTCCCATTTGAGAAAGCAGTTGCACAAAGAGCCTCCTTTTCTTGCTCAAAATGGAAAACTGTGTTCAATTAATTAATTTTATAAGATGGGTCCGTCACATCATTTATGTACCGGTTGGTCAGAAAACAATTATGTATTTCTGATACGTAGTCAGGAAAGGCACCGTCATCTTCAAGGAAAAAATCAGTAAAAATCAGGATAAAATATTAGGCAGGATGTGTATGAACCCTGTAATGCAATCTACACCGATTATTCTCAGAGTTGCACGAAAAATTCTTAGAACTGGACATTTTTTGTATAGCTGCACGTTAAGAACAACACTGATTTTTGTAATGAATTAGTTATGCAGTATTAGAGGTTACAGTTTAAAATAGTGCCAGACATCCCAATTTCTATATTTTAAAAATCTATCTTATAAAATTGCGATCAATCTTTTTGCCGCAATGTTTGTGGGTTCTATTATTGGCTTTCTAGTTCCTATGTTTGCTAATTTTTATGTTGAAAGTGTGTTATACATTTTGTCTACATTTACTTCATAAACACTTGACTTTCTTAAAATTTCGTCTTTCTAATCTTGCACTATGATGTAGTAAAATCTCACTGCAGATGTTGTTAGACACTTGAGTACTTCAATTATCTCTCTGCAACGAGCTCTGAGAGCGGGTCTGGTTTTAGTATGGACAAATGTCATAATCAGATCAGTTTTTGTGTGATTTGTGTAAGAGTGATTGTGTATGCAAAATATTTCTCAATTGCCACATGTACCAAGGGAATTCTCAGCACATTTTCCTTTGTAAGTTGTTTATCAATTCTGTGCAATCTTAGTTCGAGCACTTTTTCAATGCTGACGTGTTTTTGTGATATTGTTTACTAATTTTGGCTAGGCCATTTAACTCATGGTACCATATGGCAATTAGTTCATGTGAACACCAAATAAACTATAGATAGTTTAATTAATCGACAATTTTAAAGAAATCACTTGCCTGGAAGACGCTAAACTAGCTCTATTCATATTCAGAACTGGCGAATGATCGTTGGTGAAAATGGTCTGGTCCTTATTCATATTTGTACATTGCCACTGAATCCACGGATGAGGCCATTAGCCTAGGAGAGGTTAGGAAGTTCCAGTTGGTGATGAGGGATTCAATTTTAACCTTGAAACTCAAGGTAACAACTGGAGGCTTACAGATTCATAACAGAATGAAGAAGGCATTGTTTTCCTAGAGAATATCGTTGGATTGTTGGAGATTTGTTCGTGCCTTTTCACTTGAAATGAAAATACCATCAATTGAAGTAGAGAAAGCTAAAATTGGCAACGAAGTAGGATTCGTACATGAATTTTCACATACTACAAGAGAGTATCGTCAGATTATTGGAAATCTGCCCTTTCCTTGTTAATGGGAAGTGCCTGTCACCATTTGAAGCGAAGAAAGGTTAACATTGAGGGCAAGGTATGATTTTCTGATAATCTTTCATTTACTTGGGTTTATCTCTTTCTAGAAAATAGCGAAGTTAACACTTTTTACCGTTCAAGCAGATTTTTAAATTTTTAGTTGTCTTTGAAGTTCTTAGAGACTTTTCAGTTCTTGGAAGTCTTTTCCAGTGTTATAAGGCTTCTTCACCTTTTTATTTAGCCTTCTTACTCTCTCATTGCGATGCAGGCTCAACCATGCCATTCCCAATTATTCTCTGATTCAAGATCTCTCTAAAGCATGCGGGGGCAACACTAGTTGGGGGTAAATGAAGGGTGTATTAGCTCTCAAATTATCAGACAAGTGGATTTTTCTTGCAATATTTGTGACTGCACTTACATATATCGGGCACTTCTTTGACATTTTATTTACGTCGCTCTTTCATTGATGCTTTTTGCGTCAAAATATTATGAAGTTTATGGAAAATGAGTAGAAATGCGTGTTTCATAGTTTTGTCCCGATCTGTTTAGCTCAATTCTCGTTTTCTCCGTGGACAACGTACCCTGTCATCTAGCAGGCAATGTCCTTTCATTGGGCATCTATACTTCATGCCCCTCTCCCCTAATGACAAGAGTCAAGCCTTGCTCCTGCAGACATGGTACACGAACGCATTATAGCTTCTTGACCCAGCCCAGTCAGCACGCTGTTGTTCGTAAACTGCAAGGCTTAGGACCAAGGCACAAAATTTTTTATGTCACTCATCACTAATTGGCTACTTTGATAGTGAACTAACCCGCATTTATATAGAAGAACTCTGCGAAATCTCATCCTACCTCAACTGTTCACCCTACTGTTGAAAAGGGTTACCCACTTAGGTGGATTGACATCGGTTGAAACATTAAAACATCAATTTCATTGAGACGTGAATCATTGACCCGAGACCTTTCTGCACTTTGCCGCTTTTTGTAATTGACCTGACGATGAGATTCAAGCCCTGTTTACACAAAATCGGGTTGGCTCCAACCCAGCGAATAAGATCAGTCCTTCTCCAGTCTAATCTGCTGACCATATACCAGGACGCAGTAGCCTGTTAAATGGTCAACAGATTAGACTGAAGAAGGGCTGACCTTATTCGCTGGGTTGGAGCCAACCCGATTTTGTGTAAACAGGGCTTGAAACTCATCTCCAGGTCAATTACAAAAGCGGCAAATTGCAGAAAGGTCTGGGGCCAATGATTCACGTCTCAATGAAATTGATGTTTCAATTTTGCATAACTCCTCAAGAATGAGATCGCCGCATTTTCGCTTCATATGAATTGTCTTGCAGCTCACTCCTGATGCCAAGTAATATTCCTTCATTTCATCAGTATGTTTAAACACTACATATTTCAGCAGATAGAAAATAAATATATTTTGATATGCTTTCTTTGACAATCACTACATAGAAAAAAGGAAATACGAATTAATAAAACAACTTTAACGTGCTGCTCTACCAAGGGATCGTGTATGGGTCCTGTAGCTTAGAGATATTCTTTCTGAAACCTTTCCTGCAATAAGCAATTGATACCTGTTCTCGTATGCTGTCAGGGATATCATCCCAGTTCTTGACACGTAAAAATACAAATTTTGTTTGGATATTCTAATCTAATACCCGATATGATGCATTCCCATACACCTAATGTAACGTACTAATGCATTGTTCGATCCCCATATCATGCAAGACTTTACAAGGCCTCTTTTTATGAATTGGCTGTCGGTAGTACTACACTACTTTGTTGGTTGCCTTAGTATACCTCTTCACCTAGATCTTATTCTTAACACGTTGTTTTAATCGCCACATCTGGATACGAGATAGGCCGGTTCAATGCAATTGTCCTTCCAATTCTACTGACAACAGTTGTACAGCAATAAAGTAACCTTCTTTTTGAGTATCTTCCTTTCCTCTTTCCCTTTTGATATCTTTGCCTAGATGTTCTCACACTGTTTTCTCTTCAGCATTCTGTTGTGATCATGGAGAATAGGCCTGAAAAATGTGGAATATTCCTGCGAAAATTTCCATACCTTGTATCTGATTCAATACCAATCGCATATTCTTCTAACTTGCAGAGTAAGGGACGGGTCATCAAGTACATGTGGGGAGGGGGTGGAAGACATTCTCATATATTTGATGGAATTTTCGTCCCCCCTCTCAGATTTATGTAGATATTTTGATCCCCACTCCAGGACTTCAGAAGAAACTCTACAGTCCTTCTCTTGAAATGCTCTTTATTTTTCATCCCCCACCCTCTGAGTGTGCAGCATTTTGGTACCCCCTCCCAGATGTCTTCCACCCCCTCCCCTGGAAGAATTAATGACGGGTCCCTAACGAATCAACAAGGTACTATGTACAAACAACCAACAAATTTCAAACCATAAACTATTATGAAGATATTTATATACAACTCGATGTCCAATTGTCTTTCATCCAAATATCAAAATTTCACACTTCTTTGTGTGAACGTTCACGCTGTCGATCAAGCAAACAAACTGTAAGTTCTATTCATTCATCATAATATGAACATATTTGATGTGCATCGGGAACAGTCAATTAATCAATGTGCATCGGCACAATAATCCTCTTGTACTAATTTTCTTGGGCTTCGGCCCGATAAGAACGTTCTTTAGCAAAGTTTTATGAGCTTCTGCTCGAAAGAAACAACCTTCGAAAGTTTCTCAATCAAGTGTTGTCAAAGTACACGCAAACGACAAGACAATGATCGTAACCAAGTATAAACATAAAGAAAATAACAATGATGGACCATGTGCATGAATTTATTTCATTTCAATTCTGCATTCATTGTAACAGTAAAAATATCTTTTTTCAATATTTAGCTGAATGATGTAATACAAACCTAAAAGAAACTGAACGCATAACAAACAAGGCGTACAATCAAAACCAAAAATAAATTATAAACGAAACAGAACAACAAAACCCGAGAGTGAAAACAGTGGCAATCATGGACAACCATAGCTGTGTGAAGCTTAGACGTCTGAGGAAAGGGCGCGATCTTTGATGAAAGGCTTTGCTAACCCATGAAAATTAGCATTTAAGTCGAAAGCAGAGACAAAAACTATTACAATACTTAATTCCTTCATCTTCTACGAATTTCATAACACGCTGGTAGACAATGTCAAAGTGTATGAGCAACATCAATGAAATCATCCAAGATTAAACAACCATAATGCGACTACCCAACAAAATTGCCCGAAAGAATCCAAAAGCCCCGGCCAAACGATGCAGCATATCGTGTAACTGTTGTTGCAGACCCGATGTTGCATCGTTTCGCCGCCTCATGCTGCAGCGTGCAACACTTGCTGCATGGTGATGAATCAAGTTTGAAAACAGTCTAAACTGTTGCATCGTTTGGCCGGGTCTTGCAACATTTGCAAAATGTACGCTTGCGAATAGCAGGCATAATATACAAAAGACGTTAAAAATGCGCTTAGAAACACGGTCTGCAACTAGATTCCAGTTCTCTTTCTAGCAATGCTGACGAATGTTGCGCTTCACATGTTGCATCGTTTGGCCACCCACTAAAATTTACCTTTCAACTTCACGCAAGAAATGCTGCACGAAATGTTGCATTGTTTGGCTGGGGCTTAATACTCCTAACACTAATAAAGCTTATTCTCTACTAAATAGTACTTTCTTTACCCCCGTCCAGGCCTCTGGATCATTACATAATTTTGGTTGAAATGCATATATTCCTGGAAATTTTGTCCAGTTGTATGTCGGTACGTACGGGCATAGTTCGTTTACTTTAGCTAATCCAGTGCTACTGGGGAAAGAGCCTCTTCCTCGGCGATTCCAGAATCTTTTCATATCTCTACTATAAACTCCGTGAATAGCTATAAAACGACTGCACAACCTTCTAAGGCGTCTTAACTTAGGAACACGGGATGCCGGGGGATGGTGGTGTATTTGCGTTTCAATATGGTACAACTCCGAGGCATTCAAATTTAGATCATTGATCCAAGTGGAATATGTTTGATCCCCATATGTGTGACAGTACAAGTAATCGGGATCTTGCGATAAGAATAAACGCACAATATCTTGAGAAAATGTCACGATTCCTTCATCAATATAGACCATACCCTCCTCTGCACAATGCAGCACTCCGGACATAAAATTTGCTCGCGGAATCAGCCTATACCTGTGTAATACATGTTCAATGCAAAGGAACACGTCGTCATCTATCCGCATTAGGTAGTCAAAGTTGTAATGATGTAAAGACCATTGCATTGCAAACAAAATTCGATGCCCGAAGAGCATGCCTTTTTTTATTGGTGATATGATTATATCTTTGTTTCTGTTCATTTCTTGTAATATTCGATAGTTGTTTTCTGTCTCATTCAGCGCATCTTTCATAAACTTGCAAACCACCTAGAAGACAGAACAAATTCATAATCAGCATCAGCATCAGCATCAGTATCAACACAATCGCCATCATGATCATACTCATCATCATCATTATCGCAATTCTTTTTGTTGTTGTAAACTTCTCATTTGACTATAACAATTATACTACAATTATACATGTCTATGCTAAAAAGCAGTGTAAAATTTGCTGCATAGCATTGGTAGACACAACAGTGATTAAAAGAGAAAAAGAAAACGATAAAAACAAAAACACAAACAAACAAAAGACAAAGAAGAAAATAACACAAAGAGAAAAAAGGACAAAAAATAGCAAAACAATAATAGCAAAACAATAATATCAGGAACAAAAGAGGCACGATTAAAAGTCTATTAAATCTTGATCAGTCCAGTCTTTGCTTCTGCGGCAAAATATATAATAAATAGAACAATACAAACAATAATATTTTTTAAACATCATGTAATTGAATATCTCCTACTGTACAATGATACACCTCTCTAATTCTAGGTAGTGTACAATTGGGTATTTGCCGTTTCTACGTTAACAAAACAGTGCAAAAAGAAACAAGTACAACAACTACTGCTCTACTACTATTTCTTGTACAAATAATTAATAAAAAAATAATATATAAATAATATATAAAATATAATAATAAAAATAATATAAAAATAATAATAATAATTTTTTTTCAAACTTCATTTAATTCAATATTTTGCACTACTTTACAATCATACACCTACACCTCTCTTCAAGGTAGCGTACAATTGGCTATCTGCAACTCTAAAAATATAACATCAGTATCTAACAAAAACAGAATAAAACAAGCAGTAATGTAGTAGAAAAAAGAGCAAGTGCAAATATGAAATAGATCAAAAGTCCAGCAAGTCAGGATTGGTCCAAGGTTTATTGCGACGGCAAAAAATATAGTAGCTGTATTTGATGGCAATGTCCATCACTTTCTTAATAACATGTTTTTTGGGCAGCTTTGTCTAATTTCCTCATTTTTAAGTGTTTTTCACTTTTCTATACATCGTAATCCGTGAGGGCCTTGTGATCTGAATTCATCGCCACAAAATGAACAAGTACAAACAAAGCCAGAAGCGAGGTTATTCTGTAGCGAAATATAATGAAGATAATATCAATGTCAGGAGCAAACGCGATAATGATAAATACGTAGCTAATAATTTGTTTTGAAACTTGATGATATTAAAATAATATTTAGGTTACAACTTTGCACCTCACTATTCTAAGGTAATATAAAATTGGCTGGTCTGCTATAGTTAAGCATCTAATAACAATCTAAACATCTAATAGCAGCATCAATAAAGACAGAATTTAAAAATTAACCAACCGTCAGAGTTCATGAGTTCCTGGACTAACCACGGTTTGTGGCGTCTGCAATAAATATAGTAACTGCATCTTACTGCAATAATTGATGCTTTTATAATGATCTGTTGCTGATGGGAACTATCGAAATATAGATCATTAAGCACTGAAAGAAAGATATCTTAGGAACTTCCATATATACCGAGCGCGCTCATTGAGAGATTGAGAAAATTAACCTCAGAATACTTAGCCTGTAGGTTTAATACAAGACCGATACCCATCAGTTTTACGGTCACTATTTATCTTAATATTTGACTCTTACCCAAAAGTTAACTCAAGCACGTGCAAAGTGGTATTGTTAAGAGCTATTACAAGGTCTGGCTTGAGAGAATCACCAGTAATCAAAGATGGAGATGGACAAGAATGAAGATCTCCATATAACGAACTATCCTTTAACAACGTCATAGTTTTAGAGATATACAAAAGAACGGAGCTATGACGCTACGTATACCTGCCATCTTCTAGGTAGGACTTACAACTAGACATAATGTGCTGAAGACTTTCAGATTGGATGCAAACAGAGCATGCAGATGAGGAAGAGAGCGACCACTTGCAGAGATTCTTCTTTGTAGCAAGAGTGTTGCTAAGGAACTTGATTGCAAAGTTGAAAATGTTTTTGGGACTATTTTCTGTACTTTCGAAACGCGGTTTCTAGTCTTAGTACTAGCACAAAGCAGCATAAGCGAGATGATGAAACTTCGAGATTTGAGTTCATGACGAATGCGAGCTTCGCTGTTAGTTTGTATAGCGCCTGTCAATTATATTGTGTCACGATATTGATCTGTATTGAATATTGCAACCAGCACTGGTTATTCAACCCGCACTGGTTCTTGCCCAAAGAAGGTTTCTAGCAGAATTAGATGACTTCAGAGCATTTCTAATAACTAACTGGTACAGCGTAAAATTTAGTTGATGGTACAATAAGACCTAATCCATACTCAGATATAAGTAGCAGAAGTTAACTGAGGGTTGCACTAATCGGCAGCTCAAGCTACTGGCGAATGTACCTAGATACAAGGTTATCAATATTTTCAACAACCCACGTCTTACTAATATCAACAATAGAAAAATGCCACGATAATTTAGAAAAAGCAAACCGATGGTACAGAAGAATCACAGGATCTACCAAATATACCACGAGCACTCAATAGAGATATTAATAAATTAACTTCATAATACTTTTCCTGGAGGGCCAAAATAAGGGGGCCATACTTATCGGATTTGCGTTCACTATTGATCTCTATATTTGACTCAAAGCCAACAGATAACTCTGGCAGATACACAGTTGTACTATTTAGCACGAAGACAAGATCTGGTCTGAGAGAATTGCCTGTAATCAAAGATGGAGATGGAAAAGGAAAAGGAAGATCCACGCACATCGAGCTATCTTTTAATAAAGACAGAGTTTTAGAGATATGGAAAAAAAACGTAGTTACTAATAACAATAATAATAATAATCATCATCATTACTGTATTTAACGCAAGCTCCACTACGAAGGAATAATAGCCAAATTAGAGCTAAAATAGGGCTACTTTACAATATTTTCAAAATCAAAAACTTGCTCAATAAAAAGTGTACAGTTGACATCAAAATAAACAAAGATAAAAACGCTTATTCTGTTAAAAAATACGCCACTACACTTTATCTTTAGATAAAAGCGACTTGTGTAGCATAAAGGATGCTTAGTGCTGCATGCAATGGCGCGCCGCATGACTTTTGAGTAAGGTGTGTAGTAAGAGAAATTTGCCGGCATGTTTGAACAAGGGTACATAGTTACGGACAAACCATGATCTTTATGACAACGTTTACCAACAGGCGAAAGAATTACCGAAACCCCTTGCAAAAGCTTCGGAATGACACTTCCCACACCCCATACATTGGTACGCATCTGCCTACCTCTGTACTAATAAATATTGGCAAAACTGTATAGTCTATTATTTTTGTCACAAATTCCTATTCTATCTAGCAGTGACTGTGATTTTAAGCAAGTATTGCTCGAGACGCTACCCATTCCGTACGTTCATTATCCCCTAGGAAGGAGCCTTCATATATACGTTATCAGGGTTGCCACTACCAAGGGAACAATTCCCTGATTTTCCCTGATATTTTCAGAGAAACGCTATATATTTCGGTTCACCTTTCGGTCGTTATCCGACGTTTCATACTCTGACGAGTGTCGGACGAAAAAAGCTTTCAGTATGCTAAAAGAATGTTCCCGCTTTTTCGCACTCTGTGTTTGTAATAAGTATCTTATCATAGCCATGTATTTTCGGTATGATTGGGTGTAGCTCTGAAAATTTAGTGCACGGGATGAGAGCCCTTCACCGCCTTTGCTCCTCCGCCTTTGACATAGATTCTACATCTCTGGATACATGAGCAAAGTGATATTATATAATATAATATAATAATAATAATAATAATAATAATAATAATAATAATAATAATAATATATAATATGAAATTATTTAAAGTTTTTGTTTTTACATAGCTTTTAAAGAAACTTATTAACACCAACTATTTACATACTCTAAATTATATTTAAAACAAAAATGTACACGATGTATATAACAGCTTCACTATTTACAGATTGTACAATTGCAGTCCACTCCACTCCAATTTTTTATACGTTTCTTAAAAGAGCAGACGGAGGTTTGGCTTTTAATTTCATTTGGAAGGTAATTCCATAAGATGCTGCCTTGAAAAACTATACTATCATTTCCATATGAATAAGAAGTAAGACAGTTAGTTACCTGGTCATACTTCTGGCAGTCCTTCCACCACGTTTTTCGTATACCTTCTCGTCTTTCATACTTTACTGTTGCTGACAGTACGATAATCAGGATGCTCGCATCGCGTTTGCTTGTTTCATACGCAAAGTAATCACCGTACATGTTGCTTTGACGCGATTTTAGCACCAGTCGTATCGGTAAGTAACCCTGGTAGCTAAGGCCGTGCTCCATGAAGAAGATTATAATGATACCTGTCGTTATTGACGACAATAAGAGGAGCGCCTTAAGTTTGGCTAAAAATGTAACAGCAAATAATTTCATCTTTATCCTCGTGTCTGTTTCATCCTTCATTGTTCGCAGCTTCCATATCACTGTAGTTAACTTCCATGGCCTACGTGGAAAAAAGAGGCTAGTCACTTCTCTTAAAGCCACATCTACTCCTCACTTCGGGGGAAATTCCACTTTCATAGAAGGCATGACAAGCTTCTATCATCAATCGCAAGATGGTACGTTGTCCCTGTTCTTTTTGAGTACAATTTGATTTTCTTTTGAATCTGATAAACTAACAAAATAGGCGATATGATGGTATTAGTTTTGGAGTGTATATTTCTGTGGCTCGCTTCGTAACCAAATATACCTACAATCAAAACAAAATAAAAAATAACAAAACGGGTACACAATCTCAAAAACAAATCCTTTTATTAGGGGCCATTGACAAAGGACGTCCGAGCACAAGTGGGGAGGGGGTCTGGTGAAATAGGGCAAACTCGGACATAGGGGGGTGGGGTGTCTACGCAATGCCGTGGATGTCCAAGGGTTCAGAATTGTACAACAAGACAGTATCTCAGGATAACTCGTCTCAAAAAGATGGAAATGAAGACTGTCACGAGCAGTGAATTATCACATGATTTGTTCGGTTCTTTGTATGTCCTCTTCAACTAGAAATAGCCAATTAACAAGCATGTTACATTTTTTGCATAAAGATGCTTAAACAGCTTTTAGTACGACACCGATGGACGTCCGAGGGGGAGGGGTCCCTGAATACGGACAATACCACACAAAGGGGGGCAGGGGGACTAAAAATTCAATTTCTTGCCGGAAATCCTTTGTGAATGGTCCCTGACAACTTCAAAGCTACTCCATACAAGCTCATTCCTCAGCATAAATTATAAACTCTACTTCTATCCGGTGGGTTAGTTCGCTTTTGTCCAACAACGGAAAAGTGTGAACGGGGCCTAGTAGCTTTCCATGATACTTTAGCTGCCCAGCGTAAAATAGTTCTTCTGTTCAGTGACTTAACTATATTCATGATGTCACAACCTCTACATAGAGGTCGATTATACTCTTTTTATATGAACAATTTTACAAGAACACCAGCCTAAAAATTGATGGGGCATTAAGAACAAATTAAGAACAAGCTGAGGCTGAAGCACTGTCGTAAAATGATATGACACTATTTAAGCTCTATAATGTTTGCCAAAAGTCCTTGAAACACCCTAAAATCTGTGCTTAGAAAGCGGTAGGTGTATCAAAACTTTTGGCAAGGCTTATACATCTGTAAGAACGTACATCTTTTATCTTCTGCTAATGTTACTAAAAATAATACCTGTTTCATAAACACCTAATGTTGTCTTTTATATTGTCTAATATCTAAATTGATTACATTGTCTAATTTAAGAACAGACTAAGAACAATTCAGCCTCAAAATTTTGGAAATACTAAGAACAGCCAGCCTGAACCTCAATTTTACTAGTTCTTATAAACAAAAGAGCGTATATGAGAGTCTTCAGCCAGGGCTGGAATCTCAGCCCGGCTGACCGGGCTGAAAACTATACTCCCCCACTCTCTTAGTCACCTCTTTGTAAAACTGACTTTGCGATTACATGAGAAAATTCCAGCCCGGGCTAGAATGTCAGCCCTCCTTCGGCTAGACGGGCAGGAATTACAAGCCCGGTGAAGATTATGAAAGTTATCATGTAATCGGAATTTTCTCCTGCCCGGACTGAGAATCAAATTGGTGCACGTGTATCTTGTGTACAGTCAGTCCAGTCCATAACTGATCAGCACGAGGTTTAAAACCATATGTTTAAAACCTTAAATGGCTCCTTCTTTATTGGAATGATGTCTGGTGGTGTAAGATTTGAATATCTACGATATTTGTGACTTTTGGGGGTTTTGTGGTTTTTGGTGATTTTTTCACAAAGTGTACGAGATTTTTCCGAGTGATATGCTCCTCGTTTTTTGTTTATCCATATAAGTAATACATATACAAAAATCAACAGCACAACACTATGGGGTAAAATTTTAATTATCTACCCCATGACCAACCCCATGACCATTACGTTTAACAAATACACAAGACTTAATAACTACAACTAAAAAAATAATTATTACATAAATTAAATACATGCCCCTCATTGTAGGTTCCTGTAACGTATTGGGTGTTCTATGTTTTAGGCTATTCTGTACTGTATGTTGCGTCGCTTTATTTTTGATGTTGTGTGTTGGAATGACATGTTTCTGTTAATTCCTATTGTATAGGTAACTCCCGTATAGTGCCAGTATCACCCTTTCTGGGCAATGTGTTTGGTGGGCTGTCCACGTGTATAGTGTTCTAACGGAACGGATGTTGTTTAATGCTCAAGATTATGGTTGTAGCGAAAAAAGCACACAGACATAGAAGTGTCTCTCTGTTGTATCTAACTTAGGCCTAGCCCTATGGTCTATCTAAATTAATGAAATTTTCGCACAAATTTAAATTTCGCAGATCTTTTTTCACGCATTCAATTTTCGTGCACCTGGATTTCGCTCACATCTAAATTTTGCGCACACCGTAGTGAGGGAAGACAATATACGACACTATACAGTATATGTAACTTTACATATATCTTTCATATTTGTCGCGTTCGTTCTACCGTAAGATACCATAAGCTAGTGATGACGCATGAAATGTTAAACGGACACTGCCCTGGAAAACTGAAAAATCGATTTACATCCAGATACTCTTGTTTTTCCATGTCTGCAATTTCGCGCAATCCAACTTTTGCGCACCTCCTGAACGGAAATATTTCGCGCAGCAAAATTCGCGAAATTAAGAACTATCGCCCAACCAATTAGAAAGTATTTTTTCTTTGTTTTGTAGTTTGTTTTGAAATCTCAGCTCTTTCAGTTTAATAGCTAAACATTCGAAAATGTTTGTTTGAAGCGGAGAAGACTCAAGCCTCAAGGAGAATGAGTAGTTTTGCCACCACACCTAAAGTAATAGGCTGCTTGAAATGAAATTGAACCTTCAGGATATACGAATAAGTGATTATTTCCACAGGAAAAATGACTGACGCTTTTGTCCACTACGAGTATTATCAGTTTTGCCCTCCCCCTCGCCCCCCGAACTGCCGCTACTGAAATCAACTGCAGCTTAGCTCTAGAACAAAGTCTAAGTGAACATTGCGTTGAGTTGGACATATTTACCTCTCATAAAACTTCGCCAAAACGAGCTGACTTTCGAAACAAAAGCCTGACTTAAAAACAAAAACCCGCAATCTGTTTTGTTATGAATGAAGAGTCCTCAAAGTACATCGACCCCCGTCGTAATTTTGAAGTCGCTCAATTATTGTTTTTCATTATCTGTTCGTGGATTGTCTATAAACAAAGCTATTTCCTTTTCTAAATTATCAAAAACCTAGGTCTATTGCTCCCCCCTCTCGCACGTTAACTTTCGTATCAGTCTAAAAACAGACCTGGCCAGTTTCACACATTCTGCGTGATATTTGAGACATTCTCATTACGTTCAGATTACTGCGTACAAGATCATTAGGGTGCATTTCATGTGCGTAGCCCGAATATGTTCGGCGTGAGCTTAGAAAAATGCCGTGGCGTACGAAGGAAAAATCTTGTTTCTTAGCGTATCGGCAAAAGAGAGTCCTTTAAGATGAATGACTTTTCAACTTCATTGGCGTATCGCTGTCTGAATTTGTTGGAATCGTGAAAATAGGTTTTTTTATTAATCTCACTTCCAGTTTAAGACACTGCAGGGTCGTAAGGGGTTTGTACGCAAGTCTTGAGTGTTTTCCGTTATAATTTCTCTCATACGCAATGCAGCAAATTTTATTGCGTATTCTTGAGGTACGCAATGAGTCTTTAAAATGATATATAGTTTATACGCAATTTCAACTGTCTGGGTTGTTAACATCCGCCGGGGAATCAGTGCAGGCATCTTACGGATTTGTATTTACGCCTAAGTCTAGTAGTATCACTTAACGCTTTATTCCCTTTAGTCAAGATGTAAGTGAAATTCCTCCATAATTTATAGACCATTTGATACGGTATATAAATTATGTAGGAACTTCACTTCTAATATTTCAAACATTCGCTGAAACGTGCGCTAGGCCCTACTGTGGCAAAGGCCATAACTTATAAGCGCTGCAGTATTCTGCAAACATTATTGCAGATTCTTCCGTGCGAAGGAGAACCTATCGATTGAGTTGTAATTTGTCGACAATTGGAGGAGAATCCTAAGTTTTTCTACGGGGGGGTCAAAGCAACCACCTGAACACTGTAAAAAACGATGGATTACTGCCTATAAAAGAAGCAATATATGTGTTTACATTTTAATCTCATTCAAGATCTTGATTCAACAGAAATCTGAATAAGAAAGGTGTAGCATTTTTGTAAGATTCATGAGAGTTTCCATTTCACATGTGCCAGGGTAAGAATGCTTCAAAATGCTTGAGACTTGGAAGGTCTGTACTTTTTAATCATCAAATTACAAATCAGATTTCAATACTTAACTGTGTTATGGATTTTGTACTTACCATTTTCACGTTACATCTCACCAGCAACGTGGCCAGGTTCAGAACAAGATAACTGAATTGCATGACTGCAATGTCCAATGCTGAAAGCAAATACAGGCTGACGGCTGACACAATCCCATAAACAAGTATCATGCAAATTTTCTATCCAGGGGGTTCACTGTTAGATTCGCTTTTTTTAAAGTTGAGCGCCTTCACAGAAGTCACGGAACGAGTTAGAGGTTCGACTTGATATCTACGGTGGCCCACTGGTATCACGGCAAACCATTCTGTCTCACGGCAAAACTTTCCTTTCCAAGAGAAAACTTTCTTTTCCACGGCAAAACTTTGTTGTTCACGGCAATACTATCTTTTTCTCGGAAAAATTCTTTCTCACTGCAAACTCTTTCTCAAAGCAAAACTTTCTTTTCACTGCAAACTGTCTTTCTCATGGCCAAACTTTTGTTTACATAGCATGACTTTGCCTGAACAAGATGTCTGTTCTTTCATTAAACAGGAAGGAACGCAGCAATGTCTCCCTGAACTGGGTCGTTTCTGGAAGTTGTTTGTAGGCCTGCCATGATGCCTTTGTCGGCTGCAAGACCTGTCACTCAAAGATGCCAGAAGGAATAATAGGCAAGGGGGGCCATCCGGAAAGTACTGGCGCTTTGAAGGTCGATGGGTGGGTAAGGTTGCCAGCGTACACACCTGTACAAGGTGCTTAAGGTCAAAGCGTACGCATGATGGCATGCTCTACTAGAGAGCCTACCCATCGTGCAAGCTAAGGGACAATGCCGACGAAATGGCACAAAATTAAAACAGGAGAATGGGATTGTATCCTTGCACTCTTCTAAAGCACCTCAAAATTCCTGTGCTATCTTGTCGGAGCTCTGCTGCATTTGCTAATTCATGACTTTCTTGAGAAAACTTTAGCCAAACCTTTTCTGCTCCTTCTATTTCTTCAGTTGTCAATGGGCCATCTCTTCTACCTCTGTTTCTGCTATTATCAGCAACTCTTTTGATGAATGCAGTTACTGTAAGCAGCTTCCAGAATCTGTAGCCTTCCAGCAATGAATCCATTCACTCCTTTTTCTCAGTTGACTCAGAGTTGTGCTGTTCCTGTTCCATAATTGCATGCTCTTTTTATTGGAATTGCTTCTGCTACTGCCATCTCTATCTCAATAATCTCTGGTTCTTTGGGCCAACCACTCTGTTCTGCAAGCCAATTGGGTCCCTTAAACCACGGTGTGCCGAGTTTTGCAGGTGATACTCCTCTGGTTCCCAGATCACTGGAATTTTGGCCTGTTGGAACATAATGCCACCTCTTTTTGTTACAAAATGAGACCATGGCCCATTACTTGCCAGCCAGTAGATTGTAGTCATGCTGTCGGACCACATGTCTTAACATGCTTCATCAGTTTTGCCGGCATGTGAGCTGCTACCAGTTCTAATCGAGGAATTGATAAGCCTCTAGGTGCAATACGAGATTTGGCTGCCAATAAATTCCGCTCAGTTCTTCCATACCAGTAAGTAACCACAGCGTAAATAGTGGCACATACTGCTGATTTACTGGCATCGGCAAATCCTTGAAGCGACACCTTCCCTTTTCCACTGCTCGTGATGCTTCGTGGCAGTGACACAGTTGAGCATCCTTTCAATCCTTTGATCCATTCATTCCAACTTCTGAGAATATCCACAGGAACTGCTTCATCCCTCGTTAACTTCTTCAGATAAACTTCACTGAATAATATCTTAGCAGTAACCTTCACTGTTGAGACCAAGCCAAGAAAATCTTAAATGCTGTTGATCACGCCAAGCATCTTTCTCTTTGTCACATGATGATCTGCAGTGATGCATTGCTCAAAGCTGATTTGTAAGTAAGTCCCTTTCCTTGTCCCACTGAATACCAAGGATCTTGGTCACATTGTTGGGTCCCTTCTTGTGGTCTGGTGATTGCATTCTTTTGTCCCCCGAACTGTCTTTAACTAGATTTTCAGCTGCAGTGCTTTCTAGTGATGCAATACTACTATGCCACTTGTGCATTGTGAATCCACCTTGTTTCATTATGGCAATAGATTCCTCCTTGAATTTTATCAGCTCTTCAGCAGACTCTGCCCTGTATTGAATATCATCAACATATGTTTCTTCTAAAAGAGCCTGTGCAGTTTCAGGATTGCTGTCCTTATACTTTGACACATGTTTATGCAGTGAAGCACAAATAATATAAGGACTTGGTCCTGCACCAAATATCACTTTTGTAAGTCGATATGCCACCACTTTCCTTAAGATCCTCATACCGTAGAATTCTTTGAGCATCACGATCTTCTTCTTGAATCCATATCTGTAAGAATGCTTTCTTTGCATCACCTGTAATACAGTGCACCTTCATACGATTCCTCAGAATGATGTCAAACAGTTGTGGTTGAAGAGCTGGTCCCGTCTCCAGACAGTCATTTAATGATGGAACTTGAGGATTTGGCTTAGCTGAGCAGTCATAGACAATTCTTAGCTTTGTTGACTGTGCATTCTCCCGAATGACTGCCTGGTGTGGAATGTAATGAATCACTTCTCCAATTGGTTTTGCGGGGACTTCTTCAATTATACCCTCTTTGAGATGATCTTGAACCACCTCATTGTACTCTGTCAGCTTCCCAATCCTTTCCAGCCTCTTTGTTGTGCTAAGTAGCCTTGCTATCGACAACTCCTTGTTGCTTGGCAATGGTAGATGTTCATGTTTCCATGGAAGCCGTGTCATGTAATGTCCATTCCCTCTCTGTGTTAGTTAGTCACTTAAGTCTTTACTTAAGTCTTTATGGAGCTGTTTAAACGTTGTTGCCTTCATCAGTGAGTCCTAGTACTTCTAAACTGCACAGCTTCTCAAAGTCACTTTTGCTTGACCGCGCAACAAATCCCTTCTCCACATTAGATGACTCTAGTATCTGCCTTCCCAGTATCATCCACTCCAGCATGATGAACTCTGCACCTGGATCGATATCAGCGTTTTTTCTAGCAATTGGCTGTTCTGCTGACCTTATTCGTTGATAATCCCCAGCTCCTATAGTGATGTGTACGGGCAGCTGTCTTTCACTTCATCCATCATCACTTATCTGCAGTCTTCTCAGTCTTGGGTACCTTTGTTTTAGCTGCTCGATTCTTGGGTTGGGTAGGTATGTTAGAATAGGCTTCTCAGCATTTATGCAAAGCACTTCAAATGAGAATCCCTCTACAGCTGTTGAAGCAACGGTGATGCTGAAAATCTCCACCTTTTTGGTCACTGTTTCGTACATTTGTTCAACACACCTTCTTTCCTGGCAGACTGGTTTGAGAGCAAGGCTAGTCACAAAATCATACGTATGAGCGGCTGACTCCCTGTGTCAATCATGATTCTTGTTTCTTGGCCATTCACAACTGCCTTAACTGTTCCATGGATTGTTGTCCTATCATTGGTAGACACTGTCATGTTCTTTTCCACTAGTTGATCTGGCACTGATGACAGTTGCTGTCCGCATACAGAGGTGTGGTGCTTCTGTCCTCATTTTGTACAGCTTCGCAATTTGCAGTTATAAGCTGAGTGCCCAGTTCCTGTACAATTGTAACAGAGCTTGCTCTTCTTCAGGATCTCTCGTCTGCCTGCAATGCTGAGGACCCGTGTACAATTAGAGCTCTCGTGTTGACTGCTCCCTCAGTATACACATCTGTCACAATATTTTCTGCTGTTTTGACCATTTCCAAAGAGTAACTTGTCTCTTTCACGAGGCCGTTCTCTACTTCCATTGTCTGCTTTGCTTTCACCATCTGCTTTCAGAGGATTTCTGTTAACATACTTCCGTAAATTCTTAGTCAGCTGCTCTAGATCCCACGCTTCCCATTCATCATCACTTCGGGCTATTATTTCTCTAACAGGCCCAAGCTTTTCCAAAAGGGTGCACATCATGCTCTGAACAGTGTCCAATTTCTTTAAGTTATTTAGAGTTCTGACAACACGTGACAGTTTGTTATAGAAATCATGAATGCTGGCTGTTTTCTGTGTGCTAATTGTTTTGATAGTTTCTTATAACAATTGATTGACATTACATTGATTGACGTAGATAGGTAGGAACGCATGGACATCACTTTGCATAGACATAAATTGAAGTACAACGACGCAGTTCCCGCCACAGAAGTAAGATTATTTAGAATTTTTAAAGTATGTAATAACCTTCATTTCTATGTAATATTCATTTATCATTCCTTTAATTTTATTAGAACTAGAAACTTTCATAATTCATTGTAGATCGAATAAAATAGTGAATAGAAGAGATTTATACGATTTGTGGCGTCTAATGGAAGTATTTCTAAAAGAACAAAACACTAATGATGACATGCAGGCTTTCCAACTCCTTTACCAGTGCCCTATGCACTTTGATATCCTTTCCGTATGTGGATGTCAATATCCTCTTTGCCTCTTCATAGCCTTCTATTGTATGGGGTAGGCCTAGTATATCCACCCTTGGCTTTCCTTTTGTAAGCTCCAAAAGGTAATGAAATTTGCTTATCTCTGATATGGCTGCCCAATCCACTTCTATGGAAAATTGATTCCAGAAGCGAACCCAATCTTTATAACCTCAATAAAATGGTGATATAGTGTAACGGTGAAGCTTTGCTGTCGGAGTAATATGCTGCTGAATTGCACTACTTTGATTGGCTGTCAGCTCTCTGGCCTCCTTTTCAAGTTTCAGCTTTTCTTTAAGCCATTTTTCTTCTCGTTCAATTTGACGTGTGGAAGCGGCTTCTGATTCCTTTTGTTCATAGAGTCAGGCTCGTTTTGTTTCTTCATTCATTGCTCTTTGTTTTCTAATTTCCTTTCTTATGCTTTTCTCCATAATTTCTCTGTCCTTTTCTGATACCTTTCCTTTCAGCTGTTTTTGCATCTCTCTGAAGGCCTTTAGTTCTGTCTTTTGTTGCTGTTTAGTTCTGTCTTTTGTTGCTGTGACCATTCTGTAATCTCGTCAAGTGTTTTTTCCTCTTCCAACATAGAGTCTTTAACGCAATCCACTGATAGTTCTAACTTCCTTATTAGGCTGGAAATTTGCTCATACCGAAGTTCGATGTCGTCTTCATCTCCGTCTCTCATGCTTTCTTCGATTTCGTTCAATGTTAACTTTGCTACAGTAATTGCAATGTTCTTTCGTGTTTTCTTCTAGATTCCATTCACAGGCATTTACTCATAGGCCGTATAATTGTCCCTCTTGTAAACAATGCTTCGACCACAATACCGAAGGAAATCACTGTCCTGCGAGGGTCGCCACTTTCAGTGTAGGGAATTAAATGCCCTGTGTCCAATGACACTGAATAAATTCACAATTCACTTGTTCTCCGCTCTCTATACTCATATATTTTACGCAATGACGACGACTCTCATGTTTTTCCAGATTTAACCAAAATTAAGCGGAAGCTGGCTCTTTACCAGCAGCACTCAGTGTGAACAAACAAACGATAGAACAATAGAATTATAATATCGCGTTCGTAAGCAATCCATTGTTCGCCACAAATATTAAGGGAAATTCGTACGCTTGTACAGGGATTGGTGGGTGTTTTGAATCAAAAGCATACTCATGCATACAGGGTCGGTCGGTTGGTGAAAAATGTGGCGATTTTAGATGTACGTACTTTCTGGATGATCCCAAGGGAGGGAAGTGTTTGGCAGAAGGGTACTGTTGCAATCACCATCATCGATAACATTGTTACTGTATTCATAGTAATATTGTTGGCCCCAGAAAAAGTAGCGGAATATTAACATATACTTGCTAAATTCAAGTAAATCAATCAGCTTTATGTTTTTACAAAACGCTGACAATTTAGCTGTAACTGAAGAGAAAACTCAAATGCAAAAGTCTACAGAAACATAAAATCAATGGATGAATCTGATTTAACAGAAATCTTCCAGACAAATGTTGAGTATTTACCCCCTCTCCCCCCCCCCATACATACAAACTCCGTGGGTCCAACATTACTGTTGTAAAAACCTGTATGGTTTATGCATAGTAAGTGATCTAATTTTATAGGAAGTACCCATCTTAGAGGCCCCTGGTTCTGGTACACCCTTCTTTCCAGCAGTGTGCCCTCCTTCCTTGGACTGCCTAAGGATCTATCTCTGGAAGAAAAGTTGTGGCAAATTTAAGGGGAGCCCGTCTACCTTCCATTTGAAGATGATGGCAAGTATTTCTTTTTACTTTATGAGTAGACCTGTCGATCCTAGCAAAATTTAACTCACAAAATGGGTTGCTGCTGCAACATTTTTCCATTAAGAGAATATCTTAGTATTTTCGATAAATTGAAGCATGGCCTCCTTAACAAGTCTATCAGAAATATTTAGTTTAAAGCTCTGTAAAGTATATATTGTATTCACCTCATCAACCATGTGTATCGTTCTTTCCTTTCTCTTCCCGAACAAGCGTTTTCCTCAGGGCGAATGTTGTACTGTACAAAAGAACGTTTAGCCATGAAAGAAAGAATTTTGCCGTGAGAAAGAGAGTTTTGTCTTGAGAAAGGGAGTTCTGCTGTGAGAAAGAGAGTTTTGCCTTGAGAAAAGAGAGTTTTGCCATGATACTTAGACGCGAAACTATGGATAAAGTCCTGGGCACTAGACCACTACCCTTCTTCTCCAAAAAGATAAAAGTTCCTTTTTCCTTGGAAAATTATGAAGCTGTTTTTTGCATCTTCATAAGTAGATCTGCTTATAATTATCAGATACCTGAAGGCAAAATAAATTAAGGACCCTGTTATAATTCTTCCGCTTTTACATCTGAAATAGTATTCTAAGTTATATTCTCTAAAATTACATGTTATTGCCCCCTTTACTTTGTGGACAAGACCCCCTGCCCCCCACAATTCCTAGCTGCGAGCCTGATTGGCAATGGCACAGCCGTGGCCATTTCTTTAGAGAAGTATACAAAAGGGCAAATTACATCACTACTTGTTCGAACAGGTACATTAGTGACTGATTAAACATATCTACTGACACTGCCCTGCAGAGTGAATTGCTTTTTCCTGAAATACACACTTTTCTATAAGAATACCTATTTTTCACTGAGCCTCAATATTCTTAGTAGTGTTCGATTTTGAACCTAAAACTAGTCTTAAATTATTCGTAAATTTTTTAGCAATTTCAAACATTAATCCTGTATAGCCTATATTCTTATTATCAAAAATGTGTAAAAGACACTCACCGAATAGTTGAGGAATGGCATAAAAGTGTAATGACTCCCTAACCGAATAAGTGAAGCTTATGTTTACTCTGTTTCCTAGAGCAAACTCAAATCAGCAAAAATATAAACGTTATTGAAGCTTCAGCGCTGCGTTATCCTTAAATTGTTCTTAAATTTCAGAGAATTCGAGCCTTGATATGTTTATGAGGCATAGTTTTGACAGCGCATTTTGAGCGGAGCGAATTAAATACAATTAAATTCGCCCATAATTACCGCTCTCATGGGAGAATTATGAGCGAATTTAATACGTCAATTCGCTCTTGGATTTAGACAGTGAATTATGAGCGAATTTAATTGACACTTAGATTTTTTGAAGGGCAGTAATTTATTTCGCTCCCCTCAAAATGCGCTGTCTAAACTATGCCTGAACTATATTCGTATAAAAAAGGAAGCATATATTGTTATCCAGCTCCCCTCAGGTGCAAACTTTTCTCATTACCGAATCATTGTGTTAAGAAACTTATATAAGATTCAACACTCAATATGGTAGTCCTCTCCATTAATCAATGAAGTAAATCAATGAATCACTGATCAATGATCAGCAGATGAATCAATGAAAATGGACTTTGGTAATCTCTTTGAAGTGCGATGCGAATGCCAGTGTATTCAACGCATGAATGAGCACGCTACAAACGCCCCAATGCTCGATAATTTGTGCATAAATAAAAAGAAAAAAGAAGAGATATAATTAAATGAAGAGAAGATTTATTCATATTTTTGTAAAGCACATTTTTAAATCGATGCAACTATTTCTAGGGAAAGATGCTATGCAAAAGGAGCTTTTCCTAATCTGACGGATAATCCCACCTCATATGTTTTGTCTATTTTCCACCGCGCGCTCGTTAAATGCTACCTCTATCGCATAACACGTATTTGTGTCTATTATTTAAGGAAAATCTGCCAATTCCAGAGCATTTTTTACTACGTATGCACTTGTTGTACAATAATTTGATAGCTTTTTTTGCGAATAATGCCATTCTAATCCTGCAAATTAACGGTAGATGTAAAAACATGCGTGTTTGTGGTATGTGTTACTGTATAAAATGAACAGGCTAATGCATTTCGTCTTCACTCAGCTTGAATACAATTGGATACCGATGCAAATAAGAGATAATAGCTAAATTGGCAAAAACCCGAGATGAGCAAAAGAGCCTTACTTTTCATTCTGGTTGTTGGTCTGTGTGCCGTCTGCGAAGTTCACAGTTTGACGAGTGGCGGATTGCAAATGTGGGGAAAGCGTCAAGCCGAGGTTAGCTCTATTTTTTGGTGTTGTCATATATTGTCTCTTTGTTTGGTCTACTGTAGTATTTCACAAAAATAATAGACCCCATTTACACGATATCGGATTCATTTGAATCCGATATGTTCTTTCATGCCATATTGGCCTGCCGTTTACACGAAGACAATGATCAATACGGCATGATTTCAATATCCTTATGAATACGGTATGAAATCAATACGATATCGTGTAAACACCCCATTCCGATATGATTTCATACCGGGTTGATTATGAGGCCAGCAGAGATAATAGAAAGAACAGCCTCATAATCGATCCGGTATAAAATCATAGCGGATTGGGGTGTTTACACAATACCATATTCATTTCATACCATTTCCATAAACGTATTGAAATCATACTGCATTCATCATCGTCTTCGTGTATACGGAAGGCCAATACGGTAATGAAAACGTATCGGATCCGAATGAATCCGACATCGTGTAAACGGGCGGTTGTTACAACAAAACCTCACTATTGCTCTAAAAAGCGGGAACATCAGGACAGTGTACTAAAACATTTTCCCTTTTTCCCGACCAATAGTCATAGGATTAGGTTCCCTTGAATTAATCTTCACTCAATACTCTCTGTACAAATCATGCTAATAATCTGCAATGCACTTCTTTATCTTATGAGGGAATTTTTCTTTTTTAAAGGAGTTTTATTGTCAAGTTGGGAATACCTAATTTGAACTTTTTAATAAGGAACCTAAGCACAAGCTCTGTTCAGAGCTATTCGATCATGGTTTGAAAGAACTGTGCATCAAAATTTGCATCCATTGCTATTGGATTGTTCAGCAGGATGTATGTCGTGCTAAAAGTATCTATTCATATAATATATTTCATATATTTCATGTATTTCATATATTTTAGGAAGGTCACTCTTCAGCAATGAAGCTGATTTTCAAAGGGCCCTCCACTTAACTACTAACAATAAATTTAAAAGCAATTAAAAGTAAAAGATACTACATAAAACCCTATTACAACTACTTGTTAAGATAAAAAATAGTTAATGAAAAAAGTAAACATCCTAATTAGAGTTTTTATTAATAAGAAGCCTATTGATCTGTACACATGTGTCTTTCATCTACTTGTTAGTTACCTTGATACTTTTGGCATTGTATGGTGCTTAGCTGTGTTTGGTTTGGTATTAATAGGCCAGTGACGTTGAGATTTGCCATTTCTACGCCAATTATCTTTCTATATTTAGTGAAGAGAGGCTTTCTGATAGTCTCAGGCTCATTCTGAAACATTGACATTTTCGTGCACAGTCGAAATCAAATGTCTATAGAGTACAGCGATAGCTAAGAGTCATATACAGAAGTGCATGTAGTACTATAATAAGGGGACAAGTATTAATAGAAAGGATACGAAACTCATCATTTAATCTATTTCATATTTTACTGCCATGTAAATTTCAGAATTTTTCACTTCAAAATATCACTTTTAGGATATTCCCCCTACGTTCCTCAGTATGACAAGGTTAGATATAATGCGAAGAAATGAGACAATATTTTTTGTTTGGCAAGACATGTTCAGGATAAGCATCATTCGCATTCAGTAGTTGCTAAATAAAAAGAACGATTATTACTTGACAGCTATTATTATTTTTCTGTATTTAATTAATGAAGATAGATGTTGTTTATCCGAAACATGTCTTGCCAAATAAAAGATATTTTCATACTTCTTTGTAATATGACTAATCAATGTTTTAGAATAATCATGAATCTACTGACCTATGGGATGACCACAAATAAACCCTAGGATGGCCCCAGAAGACCCGATGGCGGATCTAAATGACCCTCTACAAGCATCATGCTCAGGATGATTCTAAATAACCCCCTGGATGACCCTAAATGACACCCTGGATGACCCTAAATGACACCCAGGATGACCCTAAATGACACCCAGGATGACCTTATATGATCTCTTGATGACATAAGATGACCCCCTAGGTGACTAAAATTCACCTGAAATGGCCCTTCCCCAAATGACTCCAAATGAATCCCAACATGGCACCAATTGATCTCTTTGACGACCCCAAGTGGCCCCCTGGATGACCATAAATGATCCTCCGGATAACCCCCAAATGATTCTCCGGATAACCCCAAATGGCCACCTGGTTGTCTCTATGTGACTCAAAATAACTCTCTGGATGATCAACCCCATCATGAATCTACTGACGAAACCCATTAAAGCTTTCACTACTCCCACCTTTAGGCAAAAGCTAAGCTTACATGTTGTCGTGGACCTTCCCTAGTCATATGTCTACTCTCAGTTGGCTTTTTCTTGCTCACTTGTGCCCATTTTGAGATTATTTTATTTGGCAGCTGCAAGTCTGTAATAGTCATGCTTAGGGCCCGCATAGCTATGCTCCTGTCTATGGTGTATTGCTGAGCTAATTTTTAACTGCTCCTTTCCAGCTTTCCATAGTGTTAACTTTCCTTGAGCACAAACCAGGGGCCAGTTCTAAGAATTTATCTAATGTTTGATTTAACATCAAATGTCAGGTAAAACGTATGACCGTCTGCACGCCTTTTCAGGATACCTGATATTTTGTTTTACATTACTGGGGAATTTTTGATGAAGAAGAGACATCTGGCCCAGCATTTAATTTTTCTGCATGTGTTTGTTGAAAAATGTGATCGTTTGCACATGTGTCTAACATCCTCTAGTGTTCTAGGCACATTTTCTCATAAAGACCCAGGTCCTCTATCTCCTGCCAGTACGCCACCCACATTCAGAAAGTCTACTGTACTTCACTGTCGAACCCTAACATGCAGGTTGCCCCTGCTTGTGCTAGCGACTCCTTTTGGGCTTTATTTGTTCCCCACCATAATCTGTTATTACTTTCCTCGATCTACAATCATGGACAAAATATTTCCTGACTGTCTGCTCAAGATTATGACGCTAGATTTCCCCCTCCCCCACCAATGAATGATGTTCTTTCGTAAGATTTCAGTGAAAATAGCTTCTCCTCGTATGAAGCCTGAAATTCTTCGTCAGTAACAGCATTGACCTTGGTAAAAGGGGCCACGTAAAGATCAACAAATGTCCAGTAATTTATGTCGAAGATTGTAGCTAGTTTAGTTTCTGATTATGAAAAACTTGACCTACAATGCCTGCCAAGAGTAGTTGAAGCACCCAATCAATTTTATGAATTTTCAACCACTGCCACTTTTCCGTGACACCATTTAAAGTCTAAAACCCATAGCAAGTTAAAGTCTAAAACCCATTACAAGTTAAAGTCTAAAACCCATATCCAATGTTGATTCGATAGTCAGAACCAGTAACTATCTACTCATGTATCACTTCTACCCAGTGGTGTAGAGCTGGGGGACTCAGGGGGCTCAACCCCCTGGTTATTTTTTTCTTATTTTGGGGGACTAGTGCCCCCCTAGTTATTCCAAGCAATACCTGACTTTGTCAAGTATCATAGTACAGCTGAATCGACAAGGTTATTCCTGAAGAGATTCCATTCAATGATATACTGTAGAAGCGCCACTACTTCTAAATCATTGCTTCCATTGTTGAATAGCCTCGTTTTGGGATAGGATAGATAGCCTCGTTTTGAAATACTGGACCTTATACATGAGCCCCCTAGTTATTTAGTTAGCTTCTACCCCTCGAGTTGCTCATATTTGCTTCACACAATATTGTTTACAGGGGGGAAGGGCACTATTGCTCGTTGTAGCATAAATTGTAGCAAGTACTCTAGAACTTTTTAGTAAGCAGAGTGAGAAATGGTTAATTTGAAACTGTTTCTCTGTTACATGTTAGACAATAAAACGCTGGGATGTCGTCAGTTCTATGCTGTGCAAATTTTGCTTGGAGAATAAAGAGGTTTGTTGCGGACCGAGAATACCTCGCAACAGATATGTCCTCAACGAACTCAGAAGAGCACAAGAGATTCCCCAGGAATAATTAGTTGTTCTCTAGCTTAAAAACACCTCAACAATCTGATAAATGAATCAGTGCTGTATTCTACAAATTTAGTTGACGTCCACCGCTGTTTCAAATTGCTGTGATTTTGCAATGTGATTCTGCTAAAAAAAGACTATGCCTATTATTCTTACTCTATTAGCCTACTAACATATCCAATTGACATTTATCATATGCATTGTGATTATTAAAGGACGCATTTAATCGCTTATCAATCTGCAATCAAAATCAATCAATTTCAATTTTGGTCATTTTTGGGCAAACTACCAAGGTTATCGCCTTACTTTTTGGCCAAAAATCGCTCATTTTCATCACTTTTCAATCTGCAATCAACATCAATTAATTTCAATGTTGGTCATTTTTCGGCAAACTCCCAAGGCTATAGCCTTACTTTTTGGCCAAAAATCGCTCATTTTCATCACTTTTCAATCTGCAATCAAAATCAATCAATTTCAATGTTGGTCATTTTTCAGCAAAATACCAAGGTTATAGTCTTACTTTTTGGCCAAAACTCGCTCATTTTAATCACTTTTCAATCTGCAATCAAAGTCAATTAATTTCAATTTTGGTCATTTTTCGGCAATATACCAAGGTTATCGCCTTACTTTTTGGCCAAACATCGCTCATTTTCATCACTTGTCAATCTGCAATCAAAGTCAATTAAATTCAATGTTGGTCATTTTTCGGCAAACTCCCATGGCTATAGCCTTACTTTTTGGCCAAAAATCGCTCATTTTCATCACTTTTCAATTTGCAATCACAGTCAATCAATTCCAGTTTTGGTCATTTATCGGCAAAATACCAAGGGTATAGCCTTACGTTTTGGCCAAAACATCGCACATTGTCATCACTTTTCTATCTGCAATCAAAATCAATTAATTTCAATTTTGTTCATTTGTCAGCAAAATACCAAGGTTGTAGCCTTACTTTGTGGCCACAAATCGCTCATTTTCATCACTTTTCAATCTGCAATCAAAATCAATTAATTTCAATGTTGGTCATTTTTCGGCAAAATACCAAGGGTATAGCCTTACGTTTTGGCCAAACATCGCACATTGTCATCACTTTTCTATCTGCAATCAAAATCAATTAATTTCAAGTTTGGTCATTTTTCGGCAATATACCAAGGTTATAGCCTTACCTTTTGGCCAAAAATCGCTCATTTTCATCGCTTTTCAATCTGCAATCAAAATCAATTAATTTCAATGTTGGTCATTTTTCGGCAAACTCCCAGGGCTATAGCCTTACTTTTTGGCCAAAAATCGCTCATTTTCATCACTTTTCAATTTGCAATCACAGTCAATCAATTTCAATTTTGGTCATTTGTCGGCAAATTACCAAGGGTATAGCCTTACGTTTTGGCCAAACATCGCACATTGTCATCACTTTTCTATCTGCAATCAAAATCAATTAATTTCAATTTTGTTCATTTGTCGGCAAAATACCTAGGTTATAGCCTTACTTTGTGGCCACAAATCTCTCATTTTCATCACTTTTCAATCTGCAATCAAAATCAATCAATGTCAATTTTGGTCATTTTTCGGCAATATACCAAGGTTATCGCCTTACTTTTTGGCCAAAATCGCTCATTTTCATCACTTGTCAATCTGCAATCAAAGTCAATTAATTTCAATTCTGGTCATTTTTCGGCAAAATACCAAAGCTATAGCCTCACTTTTTGGCCAAAAATCGCTCATTTTCATCACTTTTCAATCTGCAATCAAAATCAATTAATTTCAATTTTGGTCATTTTTCGGCAAAATACCAAGGTAATAGCCTTGCTTTTGGGCCAGAAATCGCTCATTTTAATCACTTTTCAATCTGCAATCACAATCAATCAATGTCAATTTTGGTCATTTTTCCGCAAACTCCCCAGGTTATAGCCTTACTTCTTGCCAAAAATCGCTCATTTTCATCACTTCTCAATCTGCAATCAAACTTAATCAACTTCAATTTTGGTCATTTTTCGGCAAAATACCAAGGTTATAGCCATACTTTTTGGCCATAAATCGCAAATTGTCATCACTTTTCTATCTGCAATCACAATCAATCAATGTCAATTTTGTTCATTTGTCGGCAAAATACCAAGGTTATTGCCTTACTTTTTGGCAAAAATCGCTCATTTTCATCACTTTTCAATCTGCAATCAAAATCAATTAATTTCAATTTTGGTCATTTTTCGGCAATATACCAAGGATATCGCCTTACTTTTTGGCCAAACATCGCTCATTTTCATCACTTGTCAATCTGCAATCAAAGTCAATTAATTTCAATTCTGGTCATTTTTTGGCAAAATACCAAAGTTATAGCCTTACTTTTTGGCCAAAAATCGCTCATGTTCATCACTTGTCAATCTGCAATCAAAATCAATTAATTTCAATTTTGGTCATTTTTCGGCAAAATACCAAGGTAATAGCCTTGCTTTTGGGCCAGAAATTCCTCATTTTAATCACTTTTCAATCTGCAATCACAATCAATCAATGTCAATTTTGGTCATTTTTCCGCAAACTCCCCAGGTTATAGCCTTACTTCTTGCCAAAAATCGCTCATTTTCATCACTTTTCAATCTGCAATCAAAGTTAATCAACTTCAATTTTGGTCATTTTTCGGCAAAATACCAAGGTTATAGCCATACTTTTTGGCGATAAATCGCAAATTGTCATCACTTTTCTATCTGCAATCAAAATCAATCAATGTCAATTTTGTTCATTTGTCGGCAAAATACCAAGGTTATTGCCTTACTTTTTGGCCAAACATCGCTCATTTTCATCACCTTTCAATCTGCAATCAAAATCAATCCATTTCAATGTTGGTCATTTTTCGGCAAAATACCAGGGTTATAGCCTTACTTTTTGGCAATACATCGCTCAATTTCATCACTTTTCAATCTGCAATCAAAGTCAATCAATTTCAATTTTGGTCGTTTTGGGCAAAATACCAAGGTTATAGCCTTACCTTTTGGCCACAAATCGCTCATTTTCATCGCTTTTCACTCTGCAATCAACATCAATCAATTTTAATTTTGGTCATTCTTCGGCAAAATACCAAGGTTATAGCCTTACTTTTTGGCCAAACATCGTTCATTTTCATCACTTTTCAATCTGCAATCAAAATCAATCAATTTCAATTTTGGTCATTTGTCAACACAATACCAAGACTATAGCCTTACTTTTTGGCCACAAATCGCTCATTTTCATCACTTTTCACTCTGCACTCAAAATAAATCAATTTCAATTTTGGTCATTTTTCGGCAAAATACCAATGTTATAGCCTTACTTTTAGGCCAAACATCGCTCAGTTTCATCAATTTTCAATCTGCAATCAAAATCAATCAATTTCAATGTTGGTCATTTGTCAACAAAATACCAAGGCTATAGCCTTACTTTTTGGCCAAAAATCGCTCATTTTAATCACTCTTCAATCTGAAATCAAAATCAATAAATATCAGTTTTGGTCATTTTTCGGCGAAATACCAAGGTTATTGCCTTACTTTTAGGCCAAAAATCGCTCATTTTCATCAGTTTTCAATCTGCAATCAAAATCAATCAATTTCAAGTTTGGTCATTTTTCGGCAAAATACCAAGGTTATAGCCTTACTTTGTTGAAATACATCGCTCATTTTCATCACTTTTCAATCTGCAATCAAAAACAATCAATGTCAATTCTGGTCATTTTTCGGCAAAATACCAATGTTATTGCCTTACTTTGTTGAAAACAGTCGCTCATTTTCATCCTCTTTCAATCTGCAATCAAAATCAATCAATTTCAAGTTTGGTTATTTTTCGGCAAAATACCAAGGTTATAGCCTTACTTTGTGGTAAACAATCGCTCATTTTCATCACTTTTCAATCTGCAATCAAAAACAATCAATGTCAATTCTGGTCATTTTTCGGCAAACTACCAAGGTTATAGCCTTACTGTTTGGCCAAAAATCGCTTATTTTTTTATCATGTATCAATCTGCAATCAAAATCAATCAATTTGAGTTGTGGTCATTTTTCGGCAAAATACCAAGGTTATAGCCTTACTTAGTGACCAAAACTCGCTCATTTTCATCACTTATCAATCTGCAATCAAAATCAATCAATTTCAAGTTTGGTCATGTTTCGGCAAAATACCAAGGTTATAGCCTTACTTTGTTGAAAAAAATCGCTCATTTCCATCACTTTTCAATCTGCAATCAAAATCAATCAATGTCAATTCTGGTCATTTTCGGCAAAATACCAAGGTTATAGCCTTACGTTTTGGCCAAAAATCGCTTATTTTTGTATCATGTTTCAATCTGCAATCAAACTCAATTAATTTGAATTGTGGTCAGTTTTTGGCAAAATACCAGGGTTATAGCGTTACTTTTTGGCCAAAAATCGCTCATTTTAATCACTACTCAATCTGCAATCAAAATCAATCAATGTCAATTTAGGTCAGTTGTCGGAAAAATACCAACGTTATAGCCTTACTTTGTGGTAAAACATAGCTCATTTTCATCACTTTTCAATCTGCAATCACAAACAATCAATTTCAATTTTGGTCATTTTTCGGCAAAATACGAAGATTATTGCCTTACTTTTTGACAAAACTCGCTTATTTTCATCACTTGTCACTCTGCAATCAAAATCAATCAATTTCAATGTTGGTCATTTTTCGGCAAAATACCAAGGTTATAGCCTTACTTTGTTGACAAAAATCGCTCATTGTCATCACTTTTCAATCTGCAATCAAAAACAATCAATCTCAAGTGTGGTCATTTTTCGGCAAAATACCAAGGTTATAGCCTTACTTTGTGACCAAAAATCGCTCATTTTCATCACTTATCAATCTGCAATCAAAATAAATCAATTTTAATTTTGGTCATTTTTCGGCAAAATACCAATGTTATAGCCTTACTTTTAGGCCAAACATCGCTCAATTTCATCAATTTTCAATCTGCAATCAAAATCAATTAATTTCAATTTTGGTCATTCTTCGGCAAACTCCCAAGGTTATAGTCTTACTGTTTGGCCAAAAATCGCTCAATTTCATCACTTTCCAATCTGCAATCAAAGTAAATTAATTTCAATTCTGGTCTTTGTCGGCAAAATACCAAAGTTATAGCTTTAATTTATGGCCAAAACTCGCTCATTTTCATCACTTTTCAATGTGCAATCAAACCCAATCAATTTCAATTTTGGTCATTTTTCGGCAAAATACCAAGGTTATTGCCTTGCGTTTTGGCAAACATCGCTCATTTTCTTCACTTTTCCATCTGCAATCAAAATCAATCAACCTCAAGTTTTGTCTGTTGTCAGCAAAATACCAAGGTTATAGCCTTACTGTGTGGCCAAAAATCGCACTTTGTCATCACTTTTCAATCTGCAATCAAAATCAATCAATTTCAATATTGGTCATTTCTCGGCAAAGTGCCAAGGTTATAGCCTTACTTTTTGGCCAAAAATCGCTCATTGTCATCACTTTTCCATCTGCAATCAAAATCAATCAATTTCAATTTTGGTCATTTTTCGGCAACATACCAAACTTATTGCCTTACTGTTTGGCCACAACTTACTCACTTTCATCACTTTTAAATCTGCAATCAACATCAATCAATGTCAATTCTGGTCATTTTTCAGCAAAATACCAAGGTTATAGCCTTACTTTTTGGCCAAAAATCGCTTATTTGTTTATCATGTTTCACTCTGCAATTAAAATCAATCATTGTGAATTGTAGTAAATTGTCGGCAAAATACCAAAGTTATAGCCTTACTTTTTGGCCAAAAATCGCACATTTTCATCACTTTTAAATCTGCAATCAAAATCAATCAATTTCAAGTTTGGTCATTTTTCGGCAAAATACCAAGGTTATAGCCTTACTTTGTGGTAAACAATCGCTCATTTTCATCACTTTTCAATCTGCAATCAAAAACAATCAATGTCAATTCTGGTCATTTTTCGGCAAAATACCAAGGTTATTGCCTTACTTTGTTGAAAACAGTCGCTCATTTTCATCACTTTTCAATCTGCAATCAAAATCAATTAACCTCAAGTTTTGTCTGTTGTCAGCAAAATACCAAGGTTATTGTCTTACTTTGTGGCCAAAAATCGCACTTTGTCATCACTTTTCAATCTGCAATCAAAATCAATCAATTTCAATATTGGTCATTTCTCAGCAACATACCAAAGTTATTGCTATACTGTTTGGCCACAATTTGCTCACTTTCATCGTTTTTAAATCTGGAATCAACATCAATCAATTTCAATTTTGGTCAGGTTTTGGCAAAATACCAGGGTTATAGCCTTACTTTTTGGCCAAAAATCGCACATTTTCATCACTTTTCTATCTGAAATCACAATCAATAAATATCAATTTTGGTCATTTCTCGGCGAAATACCAAGGTTATTGCCTTACTTTTAGGCCAAAAATCGCTCATTTTCATCAGTTTTCAATCTGCAATCAAAATCATTCAATTTCAAGTTTGGTCATTTTTCGGCAAAATACCACGGTTATAGCCTTACTTTGGTGAAAAAAATCGTTCATTTTCATCACTTTTCAATCTGCAATCAAAAACAATCAATTTCAAGTTTGGTCATTTGTCGGCAAAATAAAAAGGTTATTGCCTTACTTTTTGGCCAAAAATCGCTCAGTTTCATCACTTTTCAATCTGCCATCACAATCAATTAACCGCAAGTGTTGTCTGTTGTCAGCAAAATACCAAGGTTATAGCCTTACTTTGTGGCCACAAATCGCACTTTGTCATCACTTTTCAATCTGCAATCAAAATCAATCAATGTCAATATTGGTAATTTCTCGGCAAAATACCAAGGTTACAGCCTTACTTTTTGGCCAAAAATCGCTCATTGTCATCACTTTTCAATCTGCAATCAACATCAATCAATGTCACTATTGGTCATTTCTCGGCAAAATACCAAAGTTATAGCCTTACTTTTTGGCCAAAAATCGCTCATTGTCATCACTTTTCCATCTGCAATCAAAATCAATCAATTTCAATTTTGGTCATTTTTCGGCAACATACCAAAGATATTGCATTACTGTTTGGCCACAACTTGCTCACTTTCATCACTTTTAAATCTGCAATCAACATCAATCAATGTCAATTCTGGTCATTTTGTGGCAAAATACCAAGGTTATAGCCTTATCTTGTTGTAAAAAATAGCTCATATTCATCACTTTTCAATCTGGAATCAACATCAATCAATGTCAAGTGTGGTGATTTGTCGGCAAAATACCAAGGTTATAGCCTTACTTTTTGGCCAAAAATTGCTCATTTTCATCACTTTTCAATCTGCAATCGACAACAATCAATTTCAATTTTGGTCATTTCTCGGCAAAATACCAAGGTTATAGCCTTACTTTGTTTTAAAAAATCGCTCATTTTCATCACTTTTTAATCTGTAATCAAAAACAATCAATGTCAATTCTGGTCATTGTTCGGCAAAATACCAAGGTTATAGCCTTACTTTGTTTTAAAAAATCGCTCATTTTCATCACTTTTCAATCTGCAATAAAAAACAATCAATGTCAATTCTGGTCATTTTCCGGCAAAATACCTAGGGTATTGCCTTACTTTTTGGCCACAAATCGCACATTTTCATCACTTTTCTATCTGAAATCACAATCAATAAATATCAATTTTGGTCATTTCTCGGCGAAATACCAAGGTTATTGCCTTACTCTTAGGCCAAAAATCGCTCATTTTCATCAGTTTTCAATCTGCAATCAAAATCATTCAATTTCAAGTTTGGTCATTTTTCGGCAAAATACCACGGTTATAGCCTTACTTTGGTGAAAAAAATCGTTCATTTTCATCACTTTTCAATCTGCAATCAAAAACAATCAATTTCAAGTTTGGTCATTTGTCGGCAAAATAAAAAGGTTATTGCCTTACTTTTTGGCCAAAAATCGCTCAGTTTCATCACTTTTCAATCTGCCATCACAATCAATTAACCGCAAGTGTTGTCTGTTGTCAGCAAAATACCAAGGTTATAGCCTTACTTTGTGGCCACAAATCGCACTTTGTCATCACTTTTCAATCTGCAATCAAAATCAATCAATGTCAATATTGGTAATTTCTCGGCAAAATACCAAGGTTACAGCCTTACTTTTTGGCCAAAAATCGCTCATTGTCATCACTTTTCAATCTGCAATCAACATCAATCAATGTCACTATTGGTCATTTCTCGGCAAAATACCAAAGTTATAGCCTTACTTTTTGGCCAAAAATCGCTCATTGTCATCACTTTTCCATCTGCAATCAAAATCAATCAATTTCAATTTTGGTCATTTTTCGGCAACATACCAAAGATATTGCATTACTGTTTGGCCACAACTTGCTCACTTTCATCACTTTTAAATCTGCAATCAACATCAATCAATGTCAATTCTGGTCATTTTGTGGCAAAATACCAAGGTTATAGCCTTATCTTGTTGTAAAAAATAGCTCATATTCATCACTTTTCAATCTGGAATCAACATCAATCAATGTCAAGTGTGGTGATTTGTCGGCAAAATACCAAGGTTATAGCCTTACTTTTTGGCCAAAAATTGCTCATTTTCATCACTTTTCAATCTGCAATCGACAACAATCAATTTCAATTTTGGTCATTTCTCGGCAAAATACCAAGGTTATAGCCTTACTTTGTTTTAAAAAATCGCTCATTTTCATCACTTTTTAATCTGCAATCAAAAACAATCAATGTCAATTCTGGTCATTGTTCGGCAAAATACCAAGGTTATAGCCTTACTTTGTTTTAAAAAATCGCTCATTTTCATCACTTTTCAATCTGCAATAAAAAACAATCAATGTCAATTCTGGTCATTTTTCGGCAAACTACCAAGGTTATAGCCTTACTTTTTGGCCAAAACTCGCTCATTTTCATCACTTTTCCATCTGCAATCAAAATCAATCAATTTCAATTTTGGTCATTTTTCGGCAAAATACCAAGGTTATTGCCTTACGGTTTGGCCAAAACTCGCTCATTTTCATCACTTTTCCATCTGCAATCAAAATCAATGAATTTCAATGTTGGTCATTTTTCGGCAACATACCAAAGTTATTGCCTTACTGTTTGGCCACAACTTGCTCACTTTCATCACTTTTACATCTGCAATCAACATCAATCAATGTCAATTCTGGTCATTTTTCGGCAAAATACCAAGGGTAGTGCCTTACTCTTTGGCCAAAAATCGCTCATTTTCATCCTCTTTCAATCTGCAATCAAACTCAATCACTTTCAATTGTGGTCACTTGTCGGCAAATTACCAGGGTTATAGCCTTACTGTTTGGCCAAATATCGCTCATTTTCATCACTTTTCCATCTGCAATCAAAATCAATCAATTTCAATGTTGGTCATTTTTCGGCAACATACTAAAGTTATTGCCTTACTGTTTGGCCACAACTTGCTCACTTTCATCACTTTTACATCTGCAATCAACATCAATCAATGTCAATTCTGGTCATTTGTCGGCAAAATACCAAGGGTATTGCCTTACTCTTTGGCCAAAAATCGCTCATTTTCATCACCTTTCAATCTGCAATCAAAATCAATCAATGTCAAGTTTGGTCATTTTTCGGCAACATACCAAAGTTATTGCCTTACTGTTTGGCCACAACTTGCTCACTTTCATTACTTTTCAATCTGCAATCAAAATCAATCAATTTCAATTTTGGTCATTTTTCGGCAAAATACCAAGGTTATTGCCTTACTGTTTGGCCAAACCTCGCTCATTTTCATCACTTTTAAATCTGCAAACAAAATCAATCAATTTAAATATTGGTCATTTCTCGGCAAAATACCAAGGTTATAGCCTTACTTTTTGGCCAAACATCGCTCATGTTCATCACTTTTCCATCTGCAATCAAAATCAATCAATTTCAATTTTGGTCATTTTTCGGCAACATACCAAAGATATTGCATTACTGTTTGGCCACAACTTGCTCACTTTCATCACTTTTAAATCTGCAATCAACATCAATCAATGTCAATTCTGGTCATTTTGTGGCAAAATACCAAGGTTATAGCCTTATCTTGTGGTAAAAAATAGCTCATATTCATCACTTTTCAATCTGGAATCAACATCAATCAATGTCAAGTGTGGTGATTTGTCGGCAAAATACCAAGGTTATAGCCTTACTTTTTGGCCAAAAATTGCTCATTTTCATCACTTTTCAATCTGCAATCGACAACAATCAATTTCAATTTTGGTCATTTCTCGGCAAAATACCAAGGTTATAGCCTTACTTTGTTTTAAAAAATCGCTCATTTTCATCACTTTTTAATCTGCAATCAAAAACAATCAATGTCAATTCTGGTCATTGTTCGGCAAAATACCAAGGTTATAGCCTTACTTTGTTTTAAAAAATCGCTCATTTTCATCACTTTTCAATCTGCAATAAAAAACAATCAATGTCAATTCTGGTCATTTTTCGGCAAACTACCAAGGTTATAGCCTTACTTTTTGGCCAAAACTCGCTCATTTTCATCACTTTTCCATCTGCAATCAAAATCAATCAATTTCAATTTTGGTCATTTTTCGGCAAAATACCAAGGTTATTGCCTTACGGTTTGGCCAAAACTCGCTCATTTTCATCACTTTTCCATCTGCAATCAAAATCAATGAATTTCAATGTTGGTCATTTTTCGGCAACATACCAAAGTTATTGCCTTACTGTTTGGCCACAACTTGCTCACTTTCATCACTTTTACATCTGCAATCAACATCAATCAATGTCAATTCTGGTCATTTTTCGGCAAAATACCAAGGGTATTGCCTTACTCTTTGGCCAAAAATCGCTCATTTTCATCCTCTTTCAATCTGCAATCAAACTCAATCACTTTCAATTGTGGTCACTTGTCGGCAAATTACCAGGGTTATAGCCTTACTGTTTGGCCAAATATCGCTCATTTTCATCACTTTTCCATCTGCAATCAAAATCAATCAATTTCAATGTTGGTCATTTTTCGGCAACATACCAAAGTTATTGCCTTACTGTTTGGCCACAACTTGCTCACTTTCATCACTTTTACATCTGCAATCAACATCAATCAATGTCAATTCTGGTCATTTTTCGGCAAAATACCAAGGGTATTGCCTTACTCTTTGGCCAAAAATCGCTCATTTTCATCACCTTTCAATCTGCAATCAAAATCAATCAATGTCAAGTTTGGTCATTTTTCGGCAACATACCAAAGTTATTGCCTTACTGTTTGGCCACAACTTGCTCACTTTCATTACTTTTCAATCTGCAATCAAAATCAATCAATTTCAATTTTGGTCATTTTTCGGCAAAATACCAAGGTTATTGCCTTACTGTTTGGCCAAACCTCGCTCATTTTCATCACTTTTAAATCTGCAAACAAAATCAATCAATTTAAATATTGGTCATTTCTCGGCAAAATACCAAGGTTATAGCCTTACTTTTTGGCCAAACATCGCTCATGTTCATCACTTTTCCATCTGCAATCAAAATCAATCAATTTCAATGTTGGTCATTTTTCGGCAACATACCAAAGTTATTGCCTTACTGTTTGGCCACAACTTGCTCACTTTCATCACTTTTACATCTGCAATCAACATCAATCAATGTCAATTCTGGTCATTTTTCGGCAAAATACCAAGGGTATTGCCTTACTCTTTGGCCAAAAATCGCTCATTTTCATCACCTTTCAATCTGCAATCAAAATCAATCAATTTCAAGTTTGGTCATTTTTCGGCAAAATACCAAGATTATAGCCTTACTTTGTGGTAAAAGATCGCTCATTTTCATCACTTTTCAATCTGCAATCAAAATCAATCAATGTCAATTCTGGTCATTTTTCGGCAAAATACCAAGGTTATTGCCTTACTTTTTGGCCAAAAATCGCACATTTTCATCACCTTTAAATCTGCAATCAAAATCAATCAATGTCAATTTTGGTCATATTTCGGCAAAATAGCAAGGTTATAGCCTTACTTTGTGGTAAAAAATCGCTCATTTTCATCACTTTCCAATCTGTAATCGAAAACAATCAATTTCAATTTTGTTCATTTGTCGGCAAAATACCAAGGTTATAGCCTTACTTTTTGGCCAAAAATCGCACATTTTCATCACTTTTGAATCTGCAATCAAAATCAATCAATTTCAAGTTTGGTCATTTTTCGGCAAAATGCCACGGTTATAGCCTTACTTTGTGGTACACAATCGCTCATTTTCATCACTTTTAAATCTGCAATCAAATTCAATCAATTTCAATTTTGGTCAGTTGTCGGCAAAATACCACGGTTATAGCCTTAATTTGTGGTAAAGAATAGATCATTTTCATCACTTTTCAATCTGGAATCAACATCAATCAATGTCAATTGTGGTGATTTGTCGGCAAAATACCAAGGTTATAGCCTGACTTTTTGGCCAAAAATTGCTCATTTTCATCACTTCTCAATCTGCAATCAAAATCAATCATTATGACTTGTGGTGATTTGTCGGCAAAATACCAAAGTTATAGCCATACTTTTTGGCCAAAAATCGCTCATTTTCATCACTTTTCAATCTGTAATCAAAATCAATCAATGTCAATTCTGGTCATTTTTCGGCAAAATACCAAGAGTAGTGCCCTACTTTTTGTCCAAACATCGCTCATTTTCATCACTTGTCAATCTGCAATCAAAATCAATCAATGTCAATTTTGGTCATTTTTCGGCAAAATACCAATGTTATTTCCTTACTTTTTAGCCAAAAATGGCACATTTTCATCACCTTTAAATCTGCAATCAAAATCAATCAATGTCAATTTTGGTCATATTTCGGCAAAATAGCAAGGTTATAGCCTTACTTCGTGGTAAAAAATCGCTCATTTTCATCACTTTTCAATCTGTACTCGAAAACAATCTATTTCAATTTTGTTCATTTGTCGGCAAAATACCAAGGTTATAGCCTTACTTTTTGGTCAAAACTGGCACATTTTCATCACTTTTAAATCTGCCATCAAAATCAATCAATTTCAAGTTTGGTCATGTTTCGGCAAAATACAAAGGTTATTGCCTTACTTTGTTGAAAACAGTCGCTCATTTTCATCACTTTTCAATCTGCAATCAAAATAAATCAATGTCAATTCTGGTCATTTGTCGGCAAAATACCAAGGTTATAGCCTTGCTTTTGGCCATAAATTGCTCATTTTCATCACTTTTCACTCTGCAATCAAAATCAATCATTGTGAATTGTAGTAATTTGTCGGCAAAATACCAAAGTTATAGCCTTACTTTTTGGCCAAAAATCGCACATTTTCATCACCTTTAAATCTGCAATCAAAATCAATCAATGTCAGTTTTGGTCATTTTTCGGCAAAATACCAAGGTTATTGCCTTACTGTTTGGCCAAAAATCGCTCATTTTCATCACTTTTAAATCTGTAATCAAATTCAATCAATTTCAATTGTGGTCAGTTGTCGGCAAAATACCACGGTTATAGCCTTATTTTGTGGTAAAGAATAGCTCATTTTCATCACTTTTCAATCTGGAATCAACATCAATCAATGCCAATTGTGGTGATTTGTCGGCAAAATACCAAGGTTATAGCCTGACTTTTTGGCCAAAAATTGCTCATTTTCATCACTTCTCAATCTGCAATCAAAATCAATCATTGTGAATTGTGGTGATTTGTCGGCAAAATACCAAAGTTATAGCCATACTTTTTGGCCAAAAATCGCTCATTTTCATCACTTGTCAATCTGCAATCAAAATCAATCAATGTCAATTTTGGTCATTTTTCGGCAAAATACCAAGGTTATAGCCTTACTTTTTGGCCAAAAATCGCTTATTTTGTTATCATGTTTCAATCTGCAATCAAAATCAATCAATTTGAATTTTGGTCATTTTTCGGCAAAATACCAAGGTTATAGCCTTACTTTTTGGCCAAATATCGCACATTTTCATCACTTTTAAATCTGCCATCAAAATCAATCAATTTCAAGTTTGGTCATGTTTCGGCAACATACAAAGGTTATTGCCTTACTTTGTTGAAAACAGTCGCTCATTTTCATCACTTTTCAATCTGGAATCAAAAACAATCAATGTCAATTCTGGTCATTTGTCGGCAAAATACCAAGGGTATTGCCTTACTTTTTGGCCAAGAATCGCTCATTTTCATCCTCTTTCAATCTGCAATCAAAATCAATCAATGTCAATTTTGGTCATTTTTCGGCAAAATACCAAGGTTATAGCCTTACTTTTTGGCCATAAATTGCTCATTTTCATCACTTTTCACTCTGCAATCAAAATCAATCATTGTGAATTGTAGTAATTTGTCGGCAAAATACCAAAGTTATAGCCTTACTTTTTGGCCAAAAATCGCACATTTTCATCACTTTTAAATCTGCAATCAAAATCAATCAATTTCAAGTTTGGTCATTTTTCGGCAAAATACCAAGGTTATAGCCTTACTTTGTGGTAAACAATCGCTCATTTTCATCACTTTTCAATCTGCAATCAAAAACAATCAATGTCAATTCTGGTCATTTTTCGGCAAACTACCAAGGTTATTGCCTTACTGTTTGGCCAAAAATCGCTTATTTTTTTATCATGTATCAATCTGCAATCAAAATCAATCAATTTGAGTTGTGGTCAGTTTTTTGCAAAATACCAAGGTTATAGCGTTACTTTTTGGCCAAAAATCGCTCATTTTAATCACTGTTCAATCTGCAATCAAACTCAATCAATTTCAATTTTGGTCATTTTTCGGCAAAATACCAAGGTTATAGCCTTACGTTGTGGTAAAAAATCGCTCATTTTCATCACCTGTCAATCTGCAATCAAAATCAATCAATTTAAATATAGGTCATTTCTCGGCAAAATACCTAGGTTATAGCCGTACTTCTTGGCCAACAATCGCTCATTTTCATCACTTTTCAATCTGCAATCAAAATCAATCAATTTCAAGTTTGGTCATTTTGTCGGCAAATTACCAAGGGTATTGCCTTACTTTTTGGCCAAGAATCGCTCATTTTCATCACCTTTCAATCTGCAATCAAACTCAATCAATGTCAATTTTGGTCATTTGTCGACAAAATACCAAAGTTATAGCCTTGCTTTGTGGTAAAAAATCGCTCATTTTCATCACTTTTCAATCTGGAATCAACATCAATCAATGTGAATTGTAGTAATTTGTCGGCAAAATACCAAAGTTATAGCCTTACGTTTTGGCCAAAAATCGCTTATTTTGTTATCATGTTTCAATCTGCAATCAAAATCAATCAATTTGAATTGTGGCCAGTTTTTGGCAAAATACCAAGGTTATAGCCTTACTTTTTGGCCAAAAATCGCTTATTGTAGTCACTCTTCAATCTGCGATCAAACTCAATCAATGTCAATGTTCGTCAGTTGTCGGCAAAATACCAAGGTTACAGCCTTATTTTGTGGTAACAGATAGCTCATTTTCATCACTTTTCAATCTGCATTCAAAATCAATCATTGTGAATTGTAGTAATTTGTCGGCAAAATACCAAAGTTATAGCCTTACTTTTTGGTCAAAAATCGCACATTTTCATCACTTTTAAATCTGCCATCAAAATCAATCAATTTCAAGTTTGGTCATGTTTCGGCAACATACAAAGGTTATTGCCTTACTTTGTTGAAAACAGTCGCTCATTTTCATCACTTTTCAATCTGGAATCAAAAACAATCAATGTCAATTCTGGTCATTTGTCGTCAAAATACCACGGGTATTGCCTTACTTTTTGGCCAAGAATACCTCATTTTCATCCTCTTTCAATCTGCAATCAAAATCAATCAATGTGAATTTTGGTCATTTTTCGGCAAAATACCAAGGTTATAGCCTTACTTTTTGGCCATAAATTGCTCATTTTCATCACTTTTCACTCTGCAATCACAATCAATCATTGTGAATTGTAGTAATTTGTCGGCAAAATACCAAAGTTATAGCCTTACTTTTTGGCCAGAAATCGCACATTTTCATCACTTTTCACTCTGCAATCAAAATCAATCAATTTCAAGTTTGGTCATTTTTCGGCAAAATGCCAAGGTTATAGCCTTACTTTGTGGTAAACAATCGCTCATTTTCATCACTTTTCAATCTGCAATCAAAAACAATCAATGTCAATTCTGGTCATTTTTCGGCAAAATACCAAGGTTATTGCCTTACTTTTTGGCCAAAAATCGCACATTTTCATCACCTTTAAATCTGCAATCAAATTCAATCAATGTCAGTTTTGGTCATTTTTTGGCAAAATACCAAGGTTATAGCCTTACTTTGTGGTACACAATCGCTCATTTTCATCACTTTTCAATCTGCAATCAAAAACAATCAATTTCAATTCTGGTCATTTTTCGGCAAAATACCAAGGTTATTGCCTTACTTTTTGGCCAAAAATCGCTCATTTTCATCACTTGTCCATCTGCAATCAAACTCAATCAATCTCAAGTTTGGTCAGTTGTCGGCAAAATACCAAGGTTATAGCCTTATTTTGTGGTAAAAAATAGCTGATTTTCATCACTTTTCAATCTGGAATCAACATCAATCAATGTCAATTGTGGCGATTTGTCGGCAAAATACCAAGGTTATAGCCTTACTTTTTGGTCATAAATTGCTCATTTTCATCACTTTTCACTCTGCAATCAAAATCAATCATTGTGAATTGTAGTAATTTGTCGGCAAAATACCAAAGTTATAGCCTTACTTTTTGGTCAAACATCGCACATTTTCATCACTTTTAAATCTTCCATCAAAATCAATCAATTTCAAGGTTGGTCATGTTTCGGCAAAATACCAAGGTTATTGCCTTACTTTGTTAAAAACAGTCGCTCATTTTCATCACTTTTCAATCTGGAATCAAACACAATCAATGTCAATTCTGGTCATTTGTCGGCAAAATACCAAGGGTATTCCCTTACTTTTTGGCCAAGAATCGCTCATTTTCATCCTCTTTCAATCTGCAATCAAACTCAATCAATGTCAATTTCGGTCATTTGTCGGCAAAATACCAAAGTTATAGCCTTACTTTGTGGTAAAAAATCGCTCATTTTCATCACTTTTCAATCTGCAATCAAAAAACAAATCAATTTCAATTTTGGTCATTTTTCGGCAAAATACCAAGGTTATTGCCTTACTTTTTGGCCAAAAATCGCACATTTTCATCACTTTTAAATCTGCAATCAAAATCAATCAATTTCAAGTTTAGTCATTTCTCGGCAAAATACCAAGGCTATAGCCTTACTTTGTTGAAAAAAATCGCACATGTTCATCACTTTTCAATCTGCAATCAAAATCAATCAATGTCAATTTTGGTCAGTTTTTGGCAAAATACCAAGGTTATAGCCTTACGTTTTGGCCAAACATCGCACATTTTCATCACTTTTAAATCTGCAATCAAAATCAATCAATTTCAAGTTTGGTCATTTTTCGGCAAAATACCAAGGTTATAGCCTTACGTTGTTGAAAAAAATCGCTCATTGTCATCACTTTTCAATCTGCAATCAAAATAAATCAATGTCAATTCTGGTCATTTTTTGGCAAAATACCAAGGTTATAGACTTACTTTGAGACCAAAAATCGCTCATTTTCATTACTTCTGAATCTGCAGTCAAAACCAATCAATTTCAAGTTTGGTCATTTTCCGGCAAAATACCAAGGGTATTGCCTTACTTTTTTGCCAAAAATCGCTCATTTTCATTACTTTTGAATCTGCAATCAAAGCCAATCAATTTCAATTTTGGTCATTTGTCGACAAAATACCAAGGGTAGTGCCTTACTTTTTGGCCAAAAATCGCTCATTTTCATTACTTTTGAATCTGCAATCAAAACCAATCAATTTCAATTTTGGTCATTTTTCGGCAAAATACCAAGGGTATTGCCTTACTTTTTGGCCAAAAATCGCTCATTTTCATTACTTTTGAATCTGCAATCAAAACCAATCAATTTCAATCTTGGTCATTTTTCGGCAAAATACCAAGGTTATTGCCTTACTTTTTGGCCAAAAATCGCACATTTTCATCACTTTTAAATCTGCAATCAAAATCAATCAATTTCAAGTTTGGTCATTTTTCGGCAAAATACCAAGGTTATAGCCTTACTTTGTTGGAAACAATCGCTCATTTTCATCACTTTTCAATCTGCAATCAAAAACAATCAATTTCAATTTTGGTCGTTTTTCGGCAAAATACCAAGGTTATAGCCTTACTTTTTGGCCAAAAATCGCTTATTTTTGTATCATGTTTCAATCTGGAATCAAACTCAATCAATTTGACTTGTGGTCAGCTGTCGGCAAAATACCAAGGGTATTGCCTTACTTTGTGGTAAAAAATCGCTCATTTTCATCACTTTTCAATCTGGAATCAAAATCAATCAATGTCAATTCTGGTCATTTTTCGGCAACATACCAAGGGTATTGCCTTACTTTTTGGCCAAGAATCGCTCATTGTCATCCTCTTTCAATCTGCAATCAAAAACAATCAATGTCAATTCTGGTCATTTTTCGGCAAAATACCAAGGTTATTGCCTTACTTTGTTGAAAACAGTCGCTCATTTTCATCACTTTTCAATCTGCAATCAAAAACAATCAATTTCAATTCTGGTCATTTTTCGGCAAAATACCAAGGTTATTGCCTTACTTTTTGGCCAAAAATCGCACATTTTCATCACCTTTACATCTGCAATCAAAATCAATCAATGTCAGTTTTGGTCATTTTTCGGCAAAATACCAAGGTTATAGCCATACTTTGTGGTAAAAAATCGCTCATTTTCATCACTTTTCAATCTGTAATCGAAAACAATCAATTTCAATTTTGATCATTTTTCGGCAAAATACCAAGGTTATTGCCTTACTTTTTGGCCAAAAATCGCACATTTTCATCACCTTTAAATCTGCAATCAAAATCAATCAATGTCAGTTTTGGTCATTTTTCGGCAAAATACCAAGGTTATAGCCTTACTTTGTGGTAAAACATCGCTCATTGTCATCACTTTTCAATCTGTAATCGAAAACAATCAATTTCAAATTTGTTCATTTTTCGGCAAAATACCAAGGTTATTGCCTTACTGTTTGGGCAAAAATCGCTCATTTTCATCACTTTTACATCTGTAATCAAATTCAATCAATTTCAATTGTGGTCAGTTGTCGGCAAAATACCACGGTTATAGCCTTATGTTGTGGTAAAGAATAGCTCATTTTCATCACTTTTCAATCTGGAATCAACATCAATCAATGTCAATTGTGGTGATTTGTCGGCAAAATACCAAGGTTATAGCCTGACTTTTTGGCCAAAAATTGCTCATTTTCATCACTTCTCAATCTGCAATCAAAATCAATCATTGTGAATTGTGGTGATTTGTCGGCAAAATACCAAAGTTATAGCCATACTTTTTGGCAAAAAAACTCGCTCATTTTCATCACTTTTCAATCTGTAATCAAAATCAATCAATGTCAATTCTGGTCATTTTTCGGCAAAATACCAAGGGTAGTGCCTTACTGTTTGTCCACAAATCGCTCATTTTCATCACTTGTCAATCTGCAATCAAAATCAATCAATGTCAATTTTGGTCATTTTTCGGCAAAATACCAAGGTTATAGCCTTACTTTTTGGTCAAAAATCGCTTATTTTGTTATCATGTTTCAATCTGCAATCAAAATCAATCAATTTGAATTGTGGCCAGTTTTTGGCAAAATACCAAGGTTATAGCCTTACTTTTTGGCCAAATATCGCTCATTGTAGTCACTCTTCAATCTGCAATCAAACTCAATCAATGTCAAGTTTGGTCAGTTGTCGGCAAAATACCAAGGTTATAGCCTTATTTTGTGGTAAAAAATAGCTGATTTTCATCACTTTTCAATCTGGAATCAACATCAATCAATGTAAATTGTGGCGATTTGTCGGCAAAATACCAAGGTTATAGCCTTACTTTGTGGTAAAAAATCGCTCAATTTCATCACTTTTCACTCTGCATTCAAAATCAATCATTGTGAATTGTAGTAATTTGTCGGCAAAATACCAAAGTTATAGCCTTACTTTTTGGTCAAAAATCGCACATTTTCATCACTTTTAAATCTGCCATCAAAATCAATCAATTTCAAGTTTGGTCATGTTTCGGCAAAATACAAAGGTTATTGCCTTACTTTGTTGAAAACAGTCGCTCATTTTCATCACTTTTCAATCTGGAATCAAAAACAATCAATGTCAATTCTGGTCATTTGTCGGCAAAATACCAAGGGTATTGCCTTACTTTTTGGCCAAGAATCGCTCATTTTCATCCTCTTTCAATCTGCAATCAAAATCAATCAATGTCAATTTTGGTCATTTTTCGGCAAAATACCAAGGTTATAGCCTTACTTTTTGGCCATAAATTGCTCATTTTCATCACTTTTCACTCTGCAATCAACATCAATCATTGTGAATTGTAGTAATTTGTCGGCAAAATACCAAAGTTATAGCCTTACTTTTTGGCCAAAAATCGCACATTTTCATCACTTTTAAATCTGCAATCAAAATCAATCAATTTCAAGTTTGGTCATTTTTCGGCAAAATACCAAGGTTATAGCCTTACTTTGTGGTAAACAATCGCTCATTTTCATCACTTTTCAATCTGCAATCAAGAACAATCAATGTCAATTCTGGTCATTTTTCGGCAAAATACCAATGTTATTGCCTTACTTTGTTGAAAACAGTCGCTCATTTTCATCCTCTTTCAATCTGCAATCAAAATCATTCAATTTCAAGTTTGGTCATTTTTCGGCAAAATACCAAGGTTATAGCCTTACTTTGTGGTAAACAATCGCTCATTTTCATCACTTTTCAATCTGCAATCAAAAACAATCAATGTCAATTCTGGTCATTTTTCGGCAAACTACCAAGGTTATAGCCTTACTTTTTGGCCAAAAATCGCTTATTTTTTTATCATGTATCAATCTGCAATCAAAATCAATCAATTTGAGTTGTGGTCAGTTTTTTGCAAAATACCAAGGTTATAGCGTTACTTTTTGGCCAAAAATCGCTCAGTTTAATCACTGTTCAATCTGAAATCAAACTCAATCAATTTCAATTTTGGTCATTTTTCGGCAACATACCAAAGTTATTGCCTTACTGTTTGGCCACAACTTGCTCACTTTCATCACTTTTCAATCTGCAATCAAAATCAATCAATTTCGATTTTGGTCATTTTTCGGCAAAATACCAAGGGTATAGCCTTACGTTGTGGTAAAAAATCGCTCATTTTGATCACCTGTCAATCTGCAATCAAAATCAATCAATGTCAATGTTTGTCATATTTCGGAAAATACCAAGGTTATAGCCTTACTGTGTGACCAAAGATCGCACATTTTCATCACTTTTCAATCTGCAATCAAAAACAATCAATTTAAATATAGGTCATTTCTCGGCAAAATACCTAGGTTATTGCCGTATTTCTTGGCCAACAATCGCTCATTTTCATCACTTTTCAATCTGCAATCAAAATCAATCAATTTCAAGTTTGGTCATTTTGTCGGCAAATTACCAAGGGTATTGCCTTACTTTTTGGCCAAGAATCGCTCATTTTCATCACCTTTCAATCTGCAATCAAACTCAATCAATGTCAATTTTGGTCATTTGTCGACAAAATACCAAAGTTATAGCCTTGCTTTGTGGTAAAAAATCGCTCATTTTCCTCACTTTTCAATCTGGAATCAACATCAATCAATGTGAATTGTAGTAATTTGTCGGCAAAATACCAAAGTTATAGCCTTACTTTTTGGCCAAAAATCGCTTATTTTGTTATCATGTTTCAATCTGCAATCAAAATCAATCAATTTGAATTGTGGCCAGTTTTTGGCAAAATACCAAGGTTATAGCCTTACTTTTTGGCCAAAAATCGCTTATTGTAGTCACTCTTCAATCTGCGATCAAACTCAATCAATGTCAATGTTGGTCAGTTGTCGGCAAAATACCAAGGTTACAGCCTTATTTTGTGGTAAAAAATAGCTCATTTTCATCACTTTTCAATCTGCATTCAAAATCAATCATTGTGAATTGTAGTAATTTGTCGGCAAAATACCAAAGTTATAGCCTTACTTTTTGGTCAAAAATCGCACATGTTCATCACTTTTAAATCTGCCATCAAAATCAATCAATTTCAAGTTTGGTCATGTTTCGGCAAAATACAAAGGTTATTGCCTTACTTTGTTGAAAACAGTCGCTCATTTTCATCACTTTTCAATCTGGAATCAAAAACAATCAATGTCAATTCTGGTCATTTGTCGGCAAAATACCAAGGGTATTGCCTTACTTTTTGGCCAAGAATCGCTCATTTTCATCCTCTTTCAATCTGCAATCAAAATCAATCAATGTCAATTTTGGTCAGTTGTCGGCAAAATACCAAGGTTACAGCCTTATTTTGTGGTAAAAAATAGCTCATTTTCATCACTTTTCAATCTGCATTCAAAATCAATCATTGTGAATTGTAGTAATTTGTCGGCAAAATACCAAAGTTATAGCCTTACTTTTTGGTCAAAAATCGCACATTTTCATCACTTTTAAATCTGCCATCAAAATCAATCAATTTCAAGTTTGGTCATGTTTCGGCAAAATACCAAGGGTAGTGCCTTACTTTTTGTCCACAAATCGCTCATTTTCATCACTTGTCAATCTGCAATCAAAATCAATCAATGTCAATTTTGGTCATTTTTCGGCAAAATACCAAGGTTATAGCCTTACTTTTTGGCCAAAAATCGCTTATTTTGTTATCATGTTTCAATCTGCAATCAAAATCAATCAATTTGAATTGTGGCCAGTTGTTGGCAAAATACCAAGGTTATAGCCTTACTTTTTGGCCAAATATCGCTCATTGTAGTCACTCTTCAATCTGCAATCAAACTCAATCAATGTCAAGTTTGGTCAGTTGTCGGCAAAATACCAAGGTTATAGCCTTATTTTGTGGTAAAAAATAGCTGATTTTCATCACTTTTCAATCTGGAATCAACATCAATCAATGTCAATTGTGGCGATTTGTCGGCAAAATACCAAGGTTATAGCCTTACTTTGTGGTAAAAAATCGCTCAATTTCATCACTTTTCACTCTGCATTCAAAATCAATCATTGTGAATTGTAGTAATTTGTCGGCAAAATACCAAAGTTATAGCCTTACTTTTTGGTCAAAAATCGCACATTTTCATCACTTTTAAATCTGCCATCAAAATCAATCAATTTCAAGTTTGGTCATGTTTCGGCAAAATACAAAGGTTATTGCCTTACTTTGTTGAAAACAGTCGCTCATTTTCATCACTTTTCAATCTGGAATCAAAAACAATCAATGTCAATTCTGGTCATTTGTCGGCAAAATACCAAGGGTATTGCCTTACTTTTTGGCCAAGAATCGCTCATTTTCATCCTCTTTCAATCTGCAATCAAAATCAATCAATGTCAATTTTGGTCATTTTTCGGCAAAATACCAAGGTTATAGCCTTACTTTTTGGCCATAAATTGCTCATTTTCATCACTTTTCACTCTGCAATCAAAATCAATCATTGTGAATTGTAGTAATTTGTCGGCAAAATACCAAAGTTATAGCCTTACTTTTTGGCCAAAAATCGCACATTTTCATCACTTTTAAATCTGCAATCAAAATCAATCAATTTCAAGTTTGGTCATTTTTCGGCAAAATACCAAGGTTATAGCTTTACTTTGTGGTAAACAATCGCTCATTTTCATCACTTTTCAATCTGCAATCAAAAACAATCAATGTCAATTCTGGTCATTTTTCGGCAAAATACCAATGTTATTGCCTTACTTTGTTGAAAACAGTCGCTCATTTTCATCCTCTTTCAATCTGCAATCAAAATCATTCAATTTCAAGTTTGGTCATTTTTCGGCAAAATACCAAGGTTATAGCCTTACTTTGTGGTAAACAATCGCTCATTTTCATCACTTTTCAATCTGCAATCAAAAACAATCAATGTCAATTCTGGTCATTTTTCGATAAACTACCAAGGTTATAGCCTTACTTTTTGGCCAAAAATCGCTTATTTTGTTATCATGTTTCAATCTGCAATCAAAATCAATCAATTTGAATTGTGGCCAGTTTTTGGCAAAATACCAAGGTTATAGCCTTACTTTTTGGCCAAAAATCGCTTATTGTAGTCACTCTTCAATCTGCGATCAAACTCAATCAATGTCAATGTTGGTCAGTTGTCGGCAAAATACCAAGGTTACAGCCTTATTTTGTGGTAAAACATAGCTCATTTTCATCACTTTTCAATCTGCATTCAAAATCAATCATTGTGAATTGTAGTAATTTGTCGGCAAAATACCAAAGTTATAGCCTTACTTTTTGGTCAAAAATCGCACATTTTCATCACTTTTAAATCTGCCATCAAAATCAATCAATTTCAAGTTTGGTCATGTTTCGGCAAAATACAAAGGTTATTGCCTTACTTTGTTGAAAACAGTCGCTCATTTTCATCACTTTTCAATCTGGAATCAAAAACAATCAATGTCAATTCTGGTCATTTGTCGGCAAAATACCAAGGGTATTGCCTTACTTTTTGGCCAAGAATCGCTCATTTTCATCCTCTTTCAATCTGCAATCAAAATCAATCAATGTCAATTTTGGTCAGTTGTCGGCAAAATACCAAGGTTACAGCCTTATTGTGGTAAAAAATAGCTCATTTTCATCACTTTTCAATCTGCATTCAAAATCAATCATTGTGAATTGTAGTAATTTGTCGGCAAAATACCAAAGTTATAGCCTTACTTTTTGGCCAGAAATCGCACATTTTCATCACTTTTAAATCTGCAATCAAAATCAATCAATTTCAAGTTTGGTCATTTTTCGGCAAAATACCAAGGTTATAGCCTTACTTTGTGGTAAACAATCGCTCATTTTCATCACTTTTCAATCTGCAATCAAAAACAATCAATGTCAATTCTGGTCATTTTTCGGCAAAATACCAAGGTTATTGCCTTACTTTTTGGCCAAAAATCGCACATTTTCATCACCTTTAAATCTGCAATCAAATTCAATCAATGTCAGTTTTGGTCATTTTTCGGCAAAATACCAAGGTTATAGCCTTACTTTGTGGTAAAAAATCGCTCATTTTCATCACTTTTCAATCTGTAATCGAAAACAATCAATTTCAATTTTGATCATTTTTCGGCAAAATACCAATGTTATTGCCTTACTGTTTGGCCAAAAATCGCTCATTTTCATCACTTTTAAATCTGCAATCAAATTCAATCAATTTCAATTGTGGTCAGTTGTCGGCAAAATGCCACGGTTATAGCCTTATTTTGTGGTAAAAAATAGCTCATTTTCATCACTTTTCAATCTGGAATCAACATCAATCAATGTCAATTGTGGCGATTTGTCGGCAAAATACCAAGGTCATAGCCTTACTTTTTGGTCATAAATTGCTCATTTTCATCACTTCTCAATCTGCAATCAAAATCAATCATTGTGAATTGTGGTGATTTGTCGGCAAAATACCAAAGTTATAGCCATACTTTTTGGCCAAAAATCGCTCATTTTCATCACTTGTCAATCTGTAATCAAAATCAATCAATGTCAATTCTGGTCATTTTTCGGCAAAATACCAAGGGTAGTGCCTTACTTTTTGTCCAAAAATCGCTCATTGTCATGACTTGTCAATCTGCAATCAAAATCAATCAATGTCAATTTTGGTCATTTTTCGGCAAAATACCAAGGTTATAGCCTTACTTTTTGGCCAAAAATCGCTTATTTTGTTATCATGTTTCAATCTGCAATCAAAATCAATCAATTTGGATTGTGGCCAGTTTTTGGCAAAATACCAAGGTTATAGCCTTACTTTTTGGCCAAATATCGCTCATTGTAGTCACTTTTCAATCTGCAATCAAACTCAATCAATCTCAAGTTTGGTCAGTTGTCGGCAAAATACCAAGGTTATAGCCTTATTTTGTGGTAAAAAATAGCTGATTTTCATCACTTTTCAATCTGGAATCAACATCAATCAATGTCAATTGTGGCGATTTGTCGGCAAAATACCAAGGTTATAGCCTTACTTTTTGGTCATAAATTGCTCATTTTCATCACTTTTCACTCTGCAATCAAAATTAATCATTGTGAATTGTAGTAATTTGTCGGCAAAATACCAAAGTTATAGCCTTACTTTTTGGTCAAACATCGCACATTTTCATCACTTTTAAATCTGCCATCAAAATCAATCAATTTCAAGGTTGGTCATGTTTCGGCAAAATACCAAGGTTATTGCCTTACTTTGTTGAAAACAGTCGCTCATTTTCATCACTTTTCAATCTGGAATCAAAAACAATCAATGTCAATTCTGGTCATTTGTCGGCAAAATACCAAGGGTATTGCCTTACTTTTTGGCCAAGAATCGCTCATTTTCATCCTCTTTCAATCTGCAATCAAAATCAATCAATGTCAATTTTGGTCATTTGTCGGCAAAATACCAAGGTTATAGCCTTACTTTTTGGTCATAAATTCTTCATTTTCATCACTTCTCAATCTGCAATCAAAATCAATCATTGTGAATTGTGGTGATTTGTCGGCAAAATACCAAAGTTATAGCCATACTTTTTGGCCAAAAATCGCTCATTTTCATCACTTGTCAATCTGTAATCAAAATCAATCAATGTCAATTCTGGTCATTTTTCGGCAAAATACCAAGGGTAGTGCCTTACTTTTTGTCCAAAAATCGCTCATTTTCATCACTTGTCAATCTGCAATCGAAATCAATCAATGTCAATTTTGGTCATTTTTCTTCAAAATACCAAGGTTATAGCCTTACTTTTTGGTTAAAAATCGCTTATTTTGTTATCATGTTTCAATCTGCAATCAAAATCAATCAATTTGAATTGTGGCCAGTTTTTGGCAAAATACCAAGGTTATAGCCTTACTTTTTGGCCAAATATCGCTCATTGTAGTCACTTTTCAATCTGCAATCAAACTCAATCAATCTCAAGTTTGGTCAGCTGTCGGCAAAATACCAAGGTTATAGCCTTATTTTGTTGTAAAAAATAGCTGATTTTCATCACTTTTCAATCTGGAATCAACATCAATCAATGTCAATTGTGGCGATTTGTCGGCAAAATACCAAGGTTATAGCCTTACTTTTTGGTCAAAAAATGCTCATGTTCATCAATTTTCACTCTGCAATCAAAATCAATCATTGTGAATTGTAGTAATTTGTCGGCAAAATACCAAAGTTATAGCCTTACTTTTTGGTCAAAAATCGCACATTTTCATCACTTTTAAATCTGCCATCAAAATCAATCAATGTCAATTCTGGTCATGTTTCGGCAAAATACCAAGGTTATTGCCTTAATTTGTTGAAAACAGTCGCTCATTTTCATCACTTTTCAATCTGGAATCAAAAACAATCAATGTCAATTCTGGTCATTTGTCGGCAAAATACCAAGGGTATTGCCTTACTTTTTGGCCAAGAATCGCTCATTTTCATCCTCTTTCAATCTGCAATCAAAATCAATCAATGTCAATTTTGGTCATTTGTCGGCAAAATACCAAGGTTATAGCCTTACTTTTTGGCCATAAATTGCTCATTTTCATCACTTTTCACTCTGCAATCAAAATCAATCATTGTGAATTGTAGTAATTTGTCGGCAAAATACCAAAGTTATAGCCTTACTTTTTGGCCAAAAATCGCACATTTTCATCACTTTTAAATCTGCAATCAAAATCAATCAATTTCATGTTTGGTCATTTTTCGGCAAAATACCAAGGTTATAGCCTTACTTTGTGGTAAACAATCGCTCATTTTCATCACTTTTCAATCTGCAATCAAAAACAATCAATGTCAATTTTGGTCATTTTTCGGCAAAATACCAAGGTTATAGCCTTACTTTGTGGTAAAAAATCGCTCATTTTCATCACCTGTCAATCTGCAATCAAAATCAATCAATGTCAATGTTTGTCATATGTCTGAAAATACCAAGGTTATAGCCTTACTTTGTGACCAAAAATCGCACATTTTCATCACTTTTCAATCTGCAATCAAAAACAATCAATGTAAATATAGGTCATTTCTCGGCAAAATACCTAGGTTATAGCCGTACTTTTTGGCCAAAAATCGCTCATTTTCATCACTTTTCAATCTGCAATCAAAATCAATCAATTTCAAGTTTGGTCATTTTTGTCGGCAAATTACCAAGGGTATTGCCTTACTTTTTCGCCAAGAATCGCTCATTTTCATCACCTGTCAATCTGCAATCAAACTCAATCAATGTCAATTTTGGTCATTTGTCGGCAAAATGCCAAAGTTATAGCCTTACTTTGTGGTAAAAAATCGCTCATTTTCATTACTTTTGAATCTGCAATCAAAACCAATCAATTTCAATTTTGGTCATTTTTCGGCAAAATACCAAGGTTATTGCCTTACTTTTTGGCCACAAATCGCACATTTCCATCACTTTTAAATCTGCAATCAAAATCAATCAATTTCAAGTTTGGTCATTTTTCGGCAAAATACCAAGGTTATAGCCTTACTTTGTTGAAAACAATCGCTCATTTTCATCACTTTTCAATCTGCAATCAAAAACAATCAATTTCAATTTTGGTCATTTTTCGGCAAAATACCAAGGTTATAGCCTTACTTTTTGGCCAAAAATCGCTTATTTTTGTATCATGTTTCAATCTGCAATCAAACTCAATCAATTTGACTTGTGGTCAGCTGTGGGCAAAATACCAAGGGTATTGCCTTACTTGGTGGTAAAAAATCGCTCATTTTCATCACTTTTCAATCTGCAATCAAAATCAATCAATGTCAATTCTGCTCATTTTTCGGCAACATACCAAGGGTATTGCTTTACTTTTTGGCCACAAATCGCTCATTTTCATCACTTTTCAATCTGCAATCAAAATCAATCAATTTCAAGTTTAGTCATTTCTCGGCAAAATACCAAGGTTATAGCCTTACTTTGTTGAAAAAAATCGCACATGTTCATCACTTTTCAATCTGCAATCAAAATCAATCAATGTCAAATTTGGTCAGTTTTTGGCAAAATACCAAGGTTATAGCCTTACGTTTTGGCCAAACATCGCACATTTTCATCACTTTTAAATCTGCAATCAAAATCAATCAATTTCAAGTTTGGTGATTTCTCGGCAAAATACCAAGGTTATAGCCTTACGTTGTTGAAAAAAATCGCTCATTTTCATCACTGTTCAATCTGCAATCAAAATCAATCAATGTCAATTCTGGTCATGTTTAGGGAAAATACCAAGGGTATTGCCTTACTTTTTGGCCACAAATCGCTCATGTTCATCGCCTTTCAATCTGCAATCAAAATCAATCAATGTTAATTTTGGTCATTTGTCGGCAAAATACCAAGGTTATAGCCTTACTTGTTGGCCAAAATTCTCACATTTTCATCACTTTTAAATCTGCAATCAAAATCAATCAATTTCAAGTTTGGTCATTTGTCGGCAGACTACCAAGGTTATAGCCGTACTTTGTTGAAACAAATCGCTCACTTTCATCACTTTTAAATCTGCAATCAAAATCAATCAATTTCAAGTTTGGTCATTTGTCGGCAGAATACCAAGGTTATAGCCTTACTTTGTTGAAGAAAATCGCTCACTTTCATCACTTTTAAATCTGGAATCAAAATCAATCAATGTCAATTCTGGTCAGTTTTCGGCAAAATACCAAGGGTATTGCCTTACTTTTTGGCCAACAATCGCTCATTTTCATCACCTTTCAATCTGCAATCAAAATCAATCAATGTCAATGTTGGTCATATTTCGGCAAAATACCAAGGTTATTGCCTTACTTTTTGGCCAAAAATCGCACATTTTCATCACTTTTAAATCTGAAATCAAAATCAATCAATTTCAAGTTTGGTGATTTGTCGGCAAAATACCAAGGTTATAGCCTTACTTTGTTGACAAAAATCGCACATGTTCATCACTATTCAATCTGCAATCAAAATCAATCAATGGCAAATTTGGTCAGTTTTTGGCAAAATACCAAGGTTATAGCCTTACGTTTTGGCCAAACATCGCACATTTTCATCACTTTTAAATCTGCAATCAAAATCAGTCAATTTCAAGTTTGTGATTTTTCGGCAAAATACCAAGGTTATAGCCTTACGTTGTTGAAAAACATCGCTCATTTTCATCACTTTTCAATCTGCAATCAAAATCAATCAATGTCAATTCTGGTCATGTTTAGGCAAAATACCAAGGGTATTGCCTTACTTTTTGGCCACAAATCGCTCATTTTCATCGCCTTTCAATCTGCAATCAAAATCAATCAATGTTAATTTTGGTCATTTTTCGGCAAAATACCAAGGTTATAGCCTTACTTTGTTGAAACAAATCGCACATGGTCATCACTTTTCAATCTGCAATCAAAATCAATCAATGTCAATTTTGGTCAGTTTTTGGCAAAATACCAAGGTTATAGCCTTACTGTGTTGAAAACAATCGCACATGGTCATCACTTTTCAATCTGCAATCAAAATCAATCAATGTCAATTTTGGTCAGTTTTTAGCAAAATACCAAGGTTGTAGCCTTACGTTTTGGCCAAAAATCGCACATTTTCATCACTTTTAAATCTGCAATCAAAATCAATCAATTTCAAGTTTGGTCATTTTTCGGCAAAATACCAAGGTTATAGCCTTACTTTGTTGAAAAAAATCGCTCATTTTCATCACTTTTCAATCTGCAATCAATATCAATCAATTTCAAATTTGGTCATCTTTCGGCAAACTGCCAATGTTATAGCCTTACGTTTTGGCCAAAAATCGCTCATTTTCATCACTTTTCAATCTGCAATGAAAAACAATCAATTTAAATATAGGTCATTTCTCGGCAAAATACCAAGGTTATTGCCTTACTTTTTGGCCAAAAATCGCACATTTTCATCACTTTTAACTCTGCAATCAAAATCAATCAATTTCAAGTTTAGTCATTTCTCGGCAAAATACCAAGGTTATAGCCTTACTTTGTTGAAAAAAATCGCACATGTTCATCACTTTTCAATCTGCAATCAAAATCAATCAATGTCAAGTTTGGTCAGTTTTTGGCAAAATACCAAGGTTATAGCCTTACGTTTTGGCCAAACATCGCACATTTTCATCACTTTTAAATCTGCAATCAAAATCAATCAATTTCAAGTTTGGTGATTTTTCGGCAAAATACCAAGGTTATAGCCTTACGTTGTTGAAAAAAATCGCTCATTTTCATCACTTTTCAATCTGCAATCAAAATCAATAAATGTCAACTCTGGTCATTTTTCGGCAAAATACCAAGGGTATTGCCTTACCTTTTGGCCACAAATTGCTCATTTTCATCGCCTTTCAATCTACAATCAAAATCAATCAATGTCAATGTTGGTCATTTTTCGGCAAAATACCAAGGTTATAGCCTTACTTTGTTGAAAACAATCGCTCATTTTCATCACTTTTCAATCTGCAATCAAAATCAATCAATGTCAATTCTGGTCATTTTTCGGCAAAATACCAAGGGTATTGCCTTACTTTTTGGCCAAAAATCGCACAGTTTCATCACTTTTAAATCTGCAATCACAATCAATCAATTTCAAGTTTGGTCATTTTTCGGCAAAATACCAAGGTTATAGCCTTACGTTGTTGACAAAAATCGCACATGGTCATCACTTTTCAATCTGCAATCAAAATCAATCAATGTCAATTTTGGTCAGTTTTTGGCAAAATACCAAGGTTATAGCCTTACTTTGTTGAAAAAAATCGCACATGGTCATCACTTTTCAATCTGCAATCAAAATCAATCAATGTCAATTTTGGTCAGTTTTTAGCAAAATACCAAGGTTGTAGCCTTACGTTTTGGCCAAAAATCGCACATTTTCATCACTTTTAAATCTGCAATCAAAATCAATCAATTTCAAGTTTGGTCATTTTTCGGCAAAATACCAAGGTTATAGCCTTACTTTGTTGAAAAAAATCGCTCATTTTCATCACTTTTCAATCTGCAATCAAAATCAATCAATGTCAATTCTCGTCATTTTTCGGCAAAATACCAAGGTTATTGCCTTACTTTTTGGCCAAAAATCGCACATTTTCATCACTTTTAAATCTGCAATCAAAATCAATCAATTTCAAGTTTGGTCATTTTTCGGCAAAATACCAAGGTTATAGCCTTACGTTGTTGAAAACAATCGCTCATTTTCATCACTTTTCAATCTGCAATCAAAATCAATCAATTTCAACTTTGGTCATTTGTCGGCAAACTACCAAGGTAATAGCCTTATTTTGTTGAAAACAATCGCTCATTTTCATCACTTTTCAATCTACAATCAAAATCAATCAATGTCAATTCCGGTTATTTTTCGGCAAAATACCAAGGGTATTGCCTTACTTTTCGGCCACAAATTGCTCATTTTCATCGCCTTTCAATCTGCAATCACAATCAATCAATGTCAATTTTGGTCATTTTTTGGCAAAATACCAAGGTTATAGCCTTACTTTTTGGCCAAAAATCGCACATTTTCATCACTTTTAAATCTGCAATCAAAATCAATCAATTTCAAGTTTGGTCATTTTTCGGCAAAATACCAAGGTTATAGCCTTACGTTGTTGAAAAACATCGCTCATTGTCATCACTTTTCAATCTGCAATCAAAATCAATCAATGTCAATTCTGGTCATTTTTCGGCAAAATACCAAGGGTATTGCCTTACGTTTTGGCCAAACATCGCACATTTTCATCACTTTTAAATCTGCAATCAAAATCAATCAATTTCAAGTTTGGTGATTTTTCGGCAAAATACCAAGGTTATAGCCTTACGTTGTTGAAAAACATCGCTCATTTTCATCACTTTTCAATCTGCAATCAAAATCAATCAATGTCAAGTCTGGTCATGTTTAGGCAAAATACCAAGGGTATTGCCTTACTTTTTGGCCACAAATCGCTCATTTTCATCGCCTTTCAATCTGCAATCAAAATCAATCAATGTTAATTTTGGTCATTTTTCGGCAAAATACCAAGGTTATAGCCTTACTGTGTTGAAACAAATCGCACATGGTCATCACTTTTCAATCTGCAATCAAAATCAATCAATGTCAATTTTGGTCAGTTTTTGGCAAAATACCAAGGTTATAGCCTTACTGTGTTGAAAAAAATCGCACATGGTCATCACTTTTCAATCTGCAATCAAAATCAATCAATGTCAATTTTGGTCAGTTTTTAGCAAAATACCAAATTTGTAGCCTTACGTTTTGGCCAAAAATCGCACATTTTCATCACTTTTAAATCTGCAATCAAAATCAATCAATTTCAAGTTTGGTCATTTTTCGGCAAAATACCAAGGTTATAGCCTTACTTTGTTGACAAAAATCGCTCATTTTCATCACTTTTCAATCTGCAATCAATATCAATCAATTTCAAATTTGGTCATTTTTCGGCAAACTACCAAGGTTATAGCCTTACGTTTTGGCCAAAAATCGCTCATTTTCATCACTTTTCAATCTGCAATCAAAAACAATCAATTTAAATATAGGTCATTTCTCGGCAAAATACCAAGGTTATTGCCTTACTTTTTGGCCAAAAATCGCACATTTTCATCACTTTTAACTCTGCAATCAAAATCAATCAATTTCAAGTTTAGTCATTTCTCGGCAAAATACCAAGGTTATAGCCTTACTTTGTTGAAAAAAATCGCTCATTGTCATCACTTTTCAATCTGCAATCAAAATCAATCAATGTCAACTCTGGTCATTTTTCGGCAAAATACCAAGGGTATTGCCTTACCTTTTGGCCACAAATTGCTCATTTTCATCGCCTTTCAATCTACAATCAAAATCAATCAATGTCAATGTTGGTCATTTTTCGGCAAAATACCAAGGTTATAGCCTTACTTTGTTGAAAACAATCGCTCATTTTCATCACTTTTCAATCTGCAATCAAAATCAATCATTGTCAATTCTGGTCATTTTTTGGCAAAATACCAAGGTTATTGCCTTACTTTTTGGCCAAATATCGCACAGTTTCATCACTTTTAAATCTGCAATCAAAATCAATCAATTTCAAGTTTGGTCATTTTTCGGCAAAATACCAAGGTTATAGCCTTACGTTGTTGACAAAAATCGCACATGGTCATCACTTTTCAATCTGCAATCAAAATCAATCAATGTCAATTTTGGTCAGTTTTTGGCAAAATACCAAGGTTATAGCCTTACTTTGTTGAAAAAAATCGCACATGGTCATCACTTTTCAATCTGCAATCAAAATCAATCAATGTCAATTTTGGTCAGTTTTTAGCAAAATACCACGGTTGTAGCCTTACGTTTTGGCCAAAAATCGCACATTTTCATCACTTTTACATCTGCAATCAAAATCAATCAATTTCAAGTTTGGTCATTTTTCGGCAAAATACCAAGGTTATAGCCTTACTTTGTTGAAAACAATCGCTCATTTTCATCACTTTTCAATCTGCAATCAAAATCAATCAATGTCAATTCTGGTCATTTTTCGGCAAAATACCAAGGTTATTGCCTTACTTTTTGGCCAAAAATCGCACATTTTCATCACTTTTAAATCTGCAATCAAAATCAATCAATTTCAAGTTTGGTCATTTTTCGGCAAAATACCTAGGTTATAGCCTTACGTTGTTGAAAACAATCGCTCATTTTCATCACTTTTCAATCTGCAATCAAAATCAATCAATTTCAACTTTGGTCATTTGTCGGCAAACTACCAAGGTAATAGCCTTATTTTGTTGAAAACAATCGCTCATTTTCATCACTTTTCAATCTACAATCAAAATCAATCAATGTCAATTCCGGTCATTTTTCGGCAAAATACCAAGGGTATTGCCTTACTTTTCGGCCACAAATTGCTCATTTTCATCGCCTTTCAATCTGCAATCAAAATCAATCAATGTCAATTTTGGTCATTTTTCGGCAAAATACCAAGGTTATAGCCTTACTTTTTGGCCAAAAATCGCACATTTTCATCACTTTTAAATCTGCAATCAAAATCAATCAATTTCAAGTTTGGTCATTTTTCGGCAAAATACCAAGGTTATAGCCTTACGTTGTTGAAAAACATCGCTCATTTTCATCACTTTTCAATCTGCATTCAAAATCAATCAATGTCAATTCTGGTCATTTTTCCGCAAAATACCAAGGGTATTGCCTTACTTTTTGGCCACAAATCGCTCATTTTCATCACCTTTCAATCTGCAATCAAAATCAATCAATGTCAATGTTGGTCATATTTCGGCAAAATACCAAGGTTATTGCCTTACTTTTTGGCCAAAAATCGCACATTTTCATCACTTTTAAATCTGAAATCAAAATCAATCAATTTCAAGTTTTGTGATTTTTCGGCAAAATACCAAGGTTATAGCCTTACTTTGTTGAAAAAAATCGCACATGTTCATCACTTTTAAATCTGCAATCAAAATCAATCAATGGCAAATTTGGTCAGTTTTTGTCGGCAAAATACCAAGGTTATAGCCTTACATTTTGGCCAACAATCGCACATTCTCATCACTTTTAAATCTGCAATCAAACTCAATCAATTTCAAGTTTGGTCATTTGTCGGCAAAATACCAAGGTTATAGCCTTACGTTGTTGAAAAAAATCGCTCATTTTCATCACTTTTCACTCTACAATCAAAGTCAATCAATGTCAATTCCGGTCATTTTTTGGCGAAATACCAAGGGTATTGCCTTACTGTTTGGCCACAAATTGCTCATTTTCATCGCCTTTCAATCTGCAATCAAAATCAATCAATGTCAATTTTGGTCATTTTTCGGCAAAATACCAAGGTTATAGCCTTACTTTTTGGCCAAAAATCGCACATTTTCATCACTTTTAAATCTGCAATCAAAATCAATCAATTTCAAGTTTGGTCATTTTTCGGCAAAATACCAAGGTTATAGCCTTACGTTGTTGAAAAACATCGCTCATTGTCATCACTTTTCAATCTGCAATCAAAATCAATCAATGTCAATTTTGGTCATTTTTCGGCAAAATACCAAGGTTATAGCCTTACTTTTTGGCCAAAAATCGCACATTTTCATCACTTTTAAATCTGCAATCAAAATCAATCAATTTCAAGTTTGGTCATTTTTCGGCAAAATACCAAGGTTATAGCCTTACGTTGTTGAAAAACATCGCTCATTTTCATCACTTTTCAATCTGCAATCAAAATCAATCAATGTCAATTCTGGTCATTTTTCCGCAAAATACCAAGGGTATTGCCTTACTTTTTGGCCAAAAATCGCTCATTTTCATCACCTTTCAATCTGCAATCAAAATCAATCAATGTCAATGTTGGTCATATTTCGGCAAAATACCAAGGTTATTGCCTTACTTTTTGGCCAAAAATCGCACATTTTCATCACTTTTAAATCTGAAATCACAATCAATCAATTTCAAGTTTGGTGATTTTTCGGCAAAATACCAAGGTTATAGCCTTACTTTGTTGAAAAAAATCGCACATGTTCATCACTTTTAAATCTGCAATCAAAATCAATCAATGGCAAATTTGGTCAGTTTTTGTCGGCAAAATACCAAGGTTATAGCCTTACTTTTTGGCCAAACATCGCACATTGTCATCACTTTTAAATCTGCAATCAAAATCAATCAATTTCAAGTTTGGTGATTTTTCGGCAAAATACCAAGGTTATAGCCTTACGTTGTTGAAAAAAATCGCTCATTTTCATCACTTTTCAATCTGCAATCAAAATCAATCAATGTCAATTCTGGTCATGTTTAGGCAAAATACCAAGGGTATTGCCTTACTTTTTGGCCACAAATCGCTCATTTTCATCGCCTTTCAATCTGCAATCAAAATCAATCAATGTTAATTTTGGTCATTTTTCGGCAAAATACCAAGGTTATAGCCTTACTTTTTGGCCAAAAGTCTCACATTTTCATCACTGTTAAATCTGCAATCAAAATCAATCAATTTCAAGTTTGGTCATTTGTCGGCAGAATACCAAGGGTATTGCATTACTTTTTGGCCACAAATTGCTCATTTTCATCGCCGTTCAATCTGCAATCAAAATCAATCAATGTCAATTTTGGTCATTTTTCGGCAAAATACCAAGGTTATAGCCTTACATTTTGGCCAAAAATCGCACATTCTCATCACTTTTAAATCTGCAATCAAACTCAATCAATTTCAAGTTTGGTCATTTGTCGGCAAAATACCAAGGTTATAGCCTTACGTTGTTGAAAAAAATCGCTCATTTTCATCACTTTTCACTCTACAATCAAAGTCAATCAATGTCAATTCCGGTCATTTTTTGGCGAAATACCAAGGGTATTGCCTTACTGTTTGGCCACAAATTGCTCATTTTCATCGCCTTTCAATCTGCAATCAAAATCAATCAATGTCAATTTTGGTCATTTTTCGGCAAAATACCAAGGGTATAGCCTTACTTTTTGGCCACAAATCGCACATTTTCATCACTTTTAAATCTGCAATCAAAATCAATCAATTTCAAGTTTGGTCATTTTTCGGCAAAATACCAAGGTTATAGCCTTACGTTGTTGAAAAACATCGCTCATTTTCATCACTTTTCAATCTGCAATCAAAATCAATCAATTTCAATTTTGGTCATTTGTCGGCAAAATACCAAGGTTATAGCCTTACTTTTTGGCCAAAAATCGCACATTGTCATCACTTTTAAATCTGCAATCAAAATCAATCAATTTCAAGTTTGGTCATTTTTCGGCAAAATACCAAGGTTATAGCCTTACGTTGTTGAAAAACATCGCTCATTTTCATCACTTTTCAATCTGCAATCAAAATCAATCAATGTCAATTCTGGTCATTTTTCCGCAAAATTCCAAGGGTATTGCCTTACTCTTTGGCCAAAAATCGCTCATTTTCATCACCTTTCAATCTGCAATCAAAATCAATCAATGTCAATGTTGGTCATATTTCGGCAAAATACCAAGGTTATTGCCTTACTTTTTGGCCAAAAATCGCACATTTTCATCACTTTTAAATCTGAAATCAAAATCAATCAATTTCAAGTTTGGTGATTTTTCGGCAAAATACCAAGGTTATAGCCTTACTTTGTTGAAAAAAATCGCACATGTTCATCACTTTTAAATCTGCAATCAAAATCAATCAATGGCAAATTTGGTCAGTTTTTGTCGGCAAAATACCAAGGTTATAGCCTTACTTTTTGGCCAAACATCGCACATTGTCATCACTTTTAAATCTGCAATCAAAATCAATCAATTTCAAGTTTGGTGATTTTTCGGCAAAATACCAAGGTTATAGCCTTACGTTGTTGAATAAAATCGCTCATTTTCATCACTTTTCAATCTGCAATCAAAATCAATCAATGTCAATTCTGGTCATGTTTAGGCAAAATACCAAGGGTATTGCCTTACTTTTTGGCCACAAATCGCTCATTTTCATCGCCTTTCAATCTGCAATCAAAATCAATCAATGTTAATTTTGGTCATTTTTCGGCAAAATACCAAGGTTATAGCCTTACTTTCTGGCCAAGAGTCTCACATTTTCATCACTGTTAAATCTGCAATCAAAATCAATCAATTTCAAGTTTGGTCATTTGTCGGCAGAATACCAAGGGTATTGCATTACTTTTTGGCCACAAATTGCTCATTTTCATCGCCGTTCAATCTGCAATCAACATCAATCAATGTCAATTTTGGTCATTTTTCGGCAAAATACCAAGGTTATAGCCTTACATTTTGGCCAACAATCGCACATTCTCATCACTTTTAAATCTGCAATCAAACTCAATCAATTTCAAGTTTGGTCATTTGTCGGCAAAATACCAAGGTTATAGCCTTACGTTGTTGAAAACAATCGCTCATTTTCATCACTTTTCACTCTACAATCAAAGTCAATCAATGTCAATTCCGGTCATTTTTTGGCGAAATACCAAGGGTATTGCCTTACTGTTTGGCCACAAATTGCTCATTTTCATCGCCTTTCAATCTGCAATCAAAATCAATCAATGTCAATTTTGGTCATTTTTCGGCAAAATACCAAGGGTATAGCCTTACTTTTTGGCCACAAATCGCACATTTTCATCACTTTTAAATCTGCAATCAAAATCAATCAATTTCAAGTTTGGTCATTTTTCGGCAAAATACCAAGGTTATAGCCTTACGTTGTTGAAAAACATCGCTCATTTTCATCACTTTTCAATCTGCAATCAAAATCAATCAATTTCAATTTTGGTCATTTGTCGGCAAAATACCAAGGTTATAGCCTTACTTTTTGGCCAAAAATCGCACATTGTCATCACTTTTAAATCTGCAATCAAAATCAATCAATTTCAAGTTTGGTCATTTTTCGGCAAAATACCAAGGTTATAGCCTTACGTTGTTGAAAAACATCGCTCATTTTCATCACTTTTCAATCTGCAATCAAAATCAATCAATGTCAATTCTGGTCATTTTTCCGCAAAATACCAAGGGTATTGCCTTACTCTTTGGCCAAAAATCGCTCATTTTCATCACCTTTCAATCTGCAATCAAAATCAATCAATGTCAATGTTGGTCATATTTCGGCAAAATACCAAGGTTATTGCCTTACTTTTTGGCCAAAAATCGCACATTTTCATCACTTTTAAATCTGAAATCAAAATCAATCAATTTCAAGTTTGGTGATTTTTCGGCAAAATACCAAGGTTATAGCCTTACTTTGTTGAAAAAAATCGCACATGTTCATCACTTTTAAATCTGCAATCAAAATCAATCAATGGCAAATTTGGTCAGTTTTTGTCGGCAAAATACCAAGGTTATAGCCTTACTTTTTGGCCAAACATCGCACATTGTCATCACTTTTAAATCTGCAATCAAAATCAATCAATTTCAAGTTTGGTGATTTTTCGGCAAAATACCAAGGTTATAGCCTTACGTTGTTGAAAAAAATCGCTCATTTTCATCACTTTTCAATCTGCAATCAAAATCAATCAATGTCAATTCTGGTCATGTTTAGGCAAAATACCAAGGGTATTGCCTTACTTTTTGGCCACAAATCGCTCATTTTCATCGCCTTTCAATCTGCAATCAAAATCAATCAATGTTAATTTTGGTCAGTTTTCGGCAAAATACCAAGGTTATAGCCTTACTTTCTGGCCAAAAGTCTCACATTTTCATCACTGTTAAATCTGCAATCAAAATCAATCAATTTCAAGTTTTGTCATTTGTCGGCAGAATACCAAGGGTATTGCATTACTTTTTGGCCACAAATTGCTCATTTTCATCGCCGTTCAATCTGCAATCAAAATCAATCAATGTCAATTTTGGTCATTTTTCGGCAAAATACCAAGGTTATAGCCTTACATTTTGGCCAACAATCGCACATTCTCATCACTTTTAAATCTGCAATCAAACTCAATCAATTTCAAGTTTGGTCATTTGTCGGCAAAATACCAAGGTTATAGCCTTACGTTGTTGAAAAAAATCGCTCATTTTCATCACTTTTCACTCTACAATCAAAGTCAATCAATGTCAATTCCGGTCATTTTTTGGCGAAATACCAAGGGTATTGCCTTACTGTTTGGCAACAAATTGCTCATTTTCATCGCCTTTCAATCTGCAATCAAAATCAATCAATTTCAATTTTGGTCATTTTTCGGCAAAATACCAAGGGTATAGCCTTACTTTTTGGCCAAAAATCGCACATTTTCATCACTTTTAAATCTGCAATCAAAATCAATCAATTTCAAGTTTGGTCATTTTTCGGCAAAATACCAAGGTTATAGCCTTACGTTGTTGAAAAACATCGCTCATTTTCATCACTTTTCAATCTGCAATCAAAATCAATCAATGTCAATTCTGGTCATTTTTCCGCAAAATACCAAGGGTATTGCCTTACTTTTTGGCCAAAAATCGCTCATTTTCATCACCTTTCAATCTGCAATCAAAATCAATCAATGTCAATGTTGGTCATATTTCGGCAAAATACCAAGGTTATTGCCTTACTTTTTGGCCAAAAATCGCACATTTTCATCACTTTTAAATCTGAAATCAAAATCAATCAATTTCAAGTTTGGTCATTTTTCGGCAAAATACCAAGGTTATAGCCTTACTTTGTTGAAAAAAATCGCACATGTTCATCACTTTTAAATCTGCAATCAAAATCAATCAATGGCAAATTTGGTCAGTTTTTGTCGGCAAAATACCAAGGTTATAGCCTTACTTTTTGGCCAAACATCGCACATTGTCATCACTTTTAAATCTGCAATCAAAATCAATCAATTTCAAGTTTGGTGATTTTTCGGCAAAATACCAAGGTTATAGCCTTACGTTGTTGAAAAAGATCGCTCATTTTCATCACTTTTCAATCTGCAATCAAAATCAATCAATGTCAATTCTGGTCATGTTTAGGCAAAATACCAAGGGTATTGCCTTACTTTTTGGCCAAAAATCGCACATTTTCATCACTTTTAAATCTGAAATCAAAATCAATCAATTTCAAGTTTGGTCATTTTTCGGCAAAATACCAAGGTTATAGCCTTACTTTGTTGAAAAAAATCGCACATGTTCATCACTTTTAAATCTGCAATCAAAATCAATCAATGGCAAATTTGGTCAGTTTTTGTCGGCAAAATACCAAGGTTATAGCCTTACTTTTTGGCCAAACATCGCACATTGTCATCACTTTTACATCTGCAATCAAAATCAATCAATTTCAAGTTTGGTGATTTTTCGGCAAAATACCAAGGTTATAGCCTTACGTTGTTGAAAAAAATCGCTCATTTTCATCACTTTTCAATCTGCAATCAAAATCAATCAATGTCAATTCTGGTCATGTTTAGGCAAAATACCAAGGGTATTGCCTTACTTTTTGGCCACAAATCGCTCATTTTCATCGCCTTTCAATCTGCAATCAAAATCAATCAATGTTAATTTTGGTCATTTTTCGGCAAAATACCAAGGTTATAGCCTTACTTTCTGGCCAAAAGTCTCACATTTTCATCACTGTTAAATCTGCAATCAAAATCAATCAATTTCAAGTTTGGTCATTTGTCGGCAGAATACCAAGGGTATTGCATTACTTTTTGGCCACAAATTGCTCATTTTCATCGCCGTTCAATCTGCAATCAAAATCAATCAATGTCAATTTTGGTCATTTTTCGGCAAAATACCAAGGTTATAGCCTTACATTTTGGCCAACAATCGCACATTCTCATCACTTTTAAATCTGCAATCAAACTCAATCAATTTCAAGTTTGGTCAATTGTCGGCAAAATACCAAGGTTATAGCCTTACGTTGTTGAAAAAAATCGCTCATTTTCATCACTTTTCACTCTACAATCAAAGTCAATCAATGTCAATTCCGGTCATTTTTTGGCGAAATACCAAGGGTATTGCCTTACTGTTTGGCCACAAATTGCTCATTTTCATCGCCTTTCAATCTGCAATCAAAATCAATCAATGTCAATTTTGGTCATTTTTCGGCAAAATACCAAGGGTATAGCCTTACTTTTTGGCCACAAATCGCACATTTTCATCACTTTTAAATCTGCAATCAAAATCAATCAATTTCAAGTTTGGTCATTTTTCGGCAAAATACCAAGGTTATAGCCTTACGTTGTTGAAAAACATCGCTCATTTTCATCACTTTTCAATCTGCAATCAAAATCAATCAATTTCAAGTTTGGTCATTTTTCGGCAAAATACCAAGGTTATAGCCTTACTTTGTTGAAAAAAATCGCACATGTTCATCACTTTTAAATCTGCAATCAAAATCAATCAATGGCAAATTTGGTCAGTTTTTGTCGGCAAAATACCAAGGTTATAGCCTTACTTTTTGGCCAAACATCGCACATTGTCATCACTTTTAAATCTGCAATCAAAATCAATCAATTTCAAGTTTGGTCATTTTTCGGCAAAATACCAAGGTTATAGCCTTACGTTGTTGAAAAAGATCGCTCATTTTCATCACTTTTCAATCTGCAATCAAAATCAATCAATGTCAATTCTGGTCATGTTTAGGCAAAATACCAAGGGTATTGCCTTACTTTTTGGCCAAAAATCGCACATTTTCATCACTTTTAAATCTGAAATCAAAATCAATCAATTTCAAGTTTGGTCATTTTTCGGCAAAATACCAAGGTTATAGCCTTACTTTGTTGACAAAAATCGCACATGTTCATCACTTTTAAATCTGCAATCAAAATCAATCAATGGCAAATTTGGTCAGTTTTTGTCGGCAAAATACCAAGGTTATAGCCTTACTTTTTGGCCAAACATCGCACATTGTCATCACTTTTACATCTGCAATCAAAATCAATCAATTTCAAGTTTGGTGATTTTTCGGCAAAATACCAAGGTTATAGCCTTACGTTGTTGAAAAAAATCGCTCATTTTCATCACTTTTCAATCTGCAATCAAAATCAATCAATGTCAATTCTGGTCATGTTTAGGCAAAATACCAAGGGTATTGCCTTACTTTTTGGCCACAAATCGCTCATTTTCATCGCCTTTCAATCTGCAATCAAAATCAATCAATGTTAATTTTGGTCATTTTTCGGCAAAATACCAAGGTTATAGCCTTACTTTCTGGCCAAAAGTCTCACATTTTCATCACTGTTAAATCTGCAATCAAAATCAATCAATTTCAAGTTTGGTCATTTGTCGGCAGAATACCAAGGGTATTGCATTACTTTTTGGCCACAAATTGCTCATTTTCATCGCCGTTCAATCTGCAATCAAAATCAATCAATGTCAATTTTGGTCATTTTTCGGCAAAATACCAAGGTTATAGCCTTACATTTTGGCCAACAATCGCACATTCTCATCACTTTTAAATCTGCAATCAAACTCAATCAATTTCAAGTTTGGTCAATTGTCGGCAAAATACCAAGGTTATAGCCTTACGTTGTTGAAAAAAATCGCTCATTTTCATCACTTTTCACTCTACAATCAAAGTCAATCAATGTCAATTCCGGTCATTTTTTGGCGAAATACCAAGGGTATTGCCTTACTGTTTGGCCACAAATTGCTCATTTTCATCGCCTTTCAATCTGCAATCAAAATCAATCAATGTCAATTTTGGTCATTTTTCGGCAAAATACCAAGGGTATAGCCTTACTTTTTGGCCACAAATCGCACATTTTCATCACTTTTAAATCTGCAATCAAAATCAATCAATTTCAAGTTTGGTCATTTTTCGGCAAAATACCAAGGTTATAGCCTTACGTTGTTGAAAAACATCGCTCATTTTCATCACTTTTCAATCTGCAATCAAAATCAATCAATTTCAATTTTGGTCATTTTTCGGCAAAATACCAAGGTTATAGCCTTACTTTTTGGCCAAAAATCGCACATTTTCATCACTTTTAAATCTGCAATCAACAACAATCAATTTCAAGTTTGGTCATTTTTCGGCAAAATACCAAGGTTATAGCCTTACGTTGTTGAAAAACATCGCTCATTTTCATCACTTTTCAATCTGCAATCAAAATCAATCAATGTCAATTCTGGTCATTTTTCCGCAAAATACCAAGGGTATTGCCTTACTTTTTGGCCAAAAATCGCTCATTTTCATCACCTTTCAATCTGCAATCAAAATCAATCAATGTCAATGTTGGTCATATTTCGGCAAAATACCAAGGTTATTGCCTTACTTTTTGGCCAAAAATCGCACATTTTCATCACTTTTAAATCTGAAATCAAAATCAATCAATTTCAAGTTTGGTGATTTTTCGGCAAAATACCAAGGTTATAGCCTTACTTTGTTGAAAAAAATCGCACATGTTCATCACTTTTAAATCTGCAATCAAAATCAATCAATGGCAAATTTGGTCAGTTTTTGTCGGCAAAATACCAAGGTTATAGCCTTACTTTTTGGCCAAACATCGCACATTGTCATCACTTTTAAATCTGCAATCAAAATCAATCAATTTCAAGTTTGGTGATTTTTCGGCAAAATACCAAGGTTATAGCCTTACGTTGTTGAAAAAAATCGCTCATTTTCATCACTTTTCAATCTGCAATCAAAATCAATCAATGTCAATTCTGGTCATGGTTAGGCAAAATACCAAGGGTATTGCCTTACTTTTTGGCCACAAATCGCTCATTTTCATCGCCTTTCAATCTGCAATCAAAATCAATCAATGTTAATTTTGGTCATTTTTCGGCAAAATACCAAGGTTATAGCCTTACTTTCTGGCCAAAAGTCTCACATTTTCATCACTGTTAAATCTGCAATCAAAATCAATCAATTTCAAGTTTGGTCATTTGTCGGCAGAATACCAAGGGTATTGCATTACTTTTTGGCCACAAATTGCTCATTTTCATCGCCGTTCAATCTGCAATCAAAATCAATCAATGTCAATTTTGGTCATTTTTCGGCAAAATACCAAGGTTATAGCCTTACATTTTGGCCAACAATCGCACATTCTCATCACTTTTAAATCTGCAATCAAACTCAATCAATTTCAAGTTTGGTCATTTGTCGGCAAAATACCAAGGTTATAGCCTTACGTTGTTGAAAAACATCGCTCATTTTCATCACTTTTCACTCTACAATCAAAGTCAATCAATGTCAATTCCGGTCATTTTTTGGCGAAATACCAAGGGTATTGCCTTACTGTTTGGCCACAAATTGCTCATTTTCATCGCCTTTCAATCTGCAATCAAAATCAATCAATGTCAATTTTGGTCATTTTTCGGCAAAATACCAAGGGTATAGCCTTACTTTTTGGCCACAAATCGCACATTTTGATCACTTTTAAATCTGCAATCAAAATCAATCAATTTCAAGTTTGGTCATTTTTCGGCAAAATACCAAGGTTATAGCCTTACGTTGTTGAAAAAAGTCGCTCATTTTCATCACTTTTCAATCTGCAATCAAAATCAATCAATGTCAATTTTGGTCAGTGTTTGGCAAAATACCAAGGTTATAGCCTTACGTTTTGGCCAACAATCGCACATTTTCATCACTTTTAAATCTGCAATCAAAATCAATCAATGTCAATTCTGGTCATTTTTCGGCAAAATACCAAGGGTATTGCCTTACTTTTTGTCCAAGAATTGCTCATTTTCATCACCTTTCAATCTGCAATCAAAATCAATCAATGTCAATTTTGGTCATTTCTCGGCAAAATACCAAGGTTATAGCCTTACGTTTTGGCCAAGAATCGCGTATTTTGTTATCATGTTTCAATCTGCAATCAAAATCAATCAATTTGAATTGTGGTCAGTTTTTGGCAAAACACCAAGGTTATAGCCTTACTTTTTGGCCAAAAATCGCTTATTGTAGTCACTCTTCAATCTGCGATCAAACTCAATCAATGTCAATGTTGGTCAGTTGTTGGCAAAATACCAAGGTTACAGCCTTATTTTGTGGTAAAAAATAGCTCATTTTCATCACTTTTCAATCTGGAATCAACATCAATCAATGTCAATTGTTGTGATTTGTCGGCAAAATACCAAGGTTATAGCCTTACTTTTTGGCCAAAAATTGCTCATTTTCATCACTTTTCAATCTGCAATCAAAATCAATCAATGTCAATTCTGGTCATGTTTCGGCAAAATATCAAGGGTATTGCCTTACTTTTTGGCCAAAAATCGCTCATTTTCATCACCTTTCAGTCTGCAATCAAAATCAATCAATGTCAATGTTGGTCATATTTCGGTAAAATACCAAGGTTATAGCCTTACTTTGTGACCAAAAATCGCACATTTTCATCACTTTTCAATCTGCAATCAAAATCAATCAATTTCAATTTTGGTCAGTTTGTGGCAAAATACCAAGGTTATAGCCTTACTTTTTGGCCAAAAATCGCTTATTTTGTTATCATGTATCAATCTGCAATCAAAATCAATCAATTTGAATTGTGGTCAGTTTTTGGCAAACTACCAAGGTTATAGCCTTACTTTTTGGCCAAAAATCGCTCATTGTAGTCACTCTTCAATCTGCGAACAAACTCAATCAATGTCAATTGTGGTCAGTTGTTGGCAAAATACCATGGTTATAGCCTTATTTTGTGGTAAAAAATAGCTCATTTTCATCACTTTTCAATCTGGAATCAAAAACAATCAATGTAAATATTGGTCATTTCTCGGCAAAATAACAAGGTTATAGCCTTACTTTTTGGCCAAAAATCGCTCATTTTCATCACTTTTCAATCTGCAATCAAAATCAATCAATGTCAATTCTGGTCATTTGTCGGCAAAATACCAAGGGTACTGCCTTACTTTTTGGCCACAAATCGGTCATTTTCATTACTTTTGACTCTGGAATCAAAAACAATCAATTTCAATTTTGGTCATTTTTCGGCAAAATACCAAGGTTATTGCCTTACTTTTTGGCCAAAAATCGCACATTTTCATCACTTTTAAATCTGCAATCAAAATCAATCAATTTCAAGTTTGGTCATTGTTCGGCAAACTACCAAGGTTATAGCCTTACTTTGTTGAAAAAAATCGCTCATTTTCATCACTTTTCAATCTACAATCAAAATCAATCAATGTCAATTCCGGTCATTTGTCGGCAAAATACCAAGGGTATTGCCTTACTTTTTGGCCACAAATTACTCATTTTCATCGCCTTTCAATCTGCAATCAAAATCAATCAATGTCAATTTTGGCCATTTTTCGGCAAAATACCAAGGTTATAGCCTTACTTTTTGGCCAAAAATCGCACATTTTCATCACTTTTAAATCTGCAATCAAAATCAATCAATTTCAAGTTTGGTCATTTTTTGGCAAAATACCAAGGTTATAGCCTTACGTTGTTGAAAAACATCGCTCATTTTCATCACTTTTCAATCTGCAATCAAAATCAATCAATGTCAATTCTGGTCATGTTTTGGCAAAATACCAAGGTTATAACCTTACGTTTTGGCCAAAAATCGCACATTTTCATCACTTTTAAATCTGCAATCACAATCAATCAATTTCAATTTTGGTCAGTTTGTGGCAAAATACCAAGGTTATAGCCTTACTTTTTGGCCAAAAATCGCTTATTTTGTTATCATGTATCAATCTGCAATCAAAATCAATCAATTTGAATTGTGGTCAGTTTTTGGCAAACTACCAAGGTTATAGCCTTACTTTTTGGCCAAAAATCGCTCATTGTAGTCACTCTTCAATCTGCGAACAAACTCAATCAATGTCAATTGTGGTCAGTTGTTGGCAAAATACCATGGTTATAGCCTTATTTTGTGGTAAAAAATAGCTCATTTTCATCACTTTTCAATCTGGAATCAAAAACAATCAATGTAAATATTGGTCATTTCTCGGCAAAATACCAAGGTTATAGCCTTACTTTTTGGCCAAAAATCGCTCATTTTCATCACTTTTCAATCTGCAATCAAAATCAATCAATGTCAATTCTGGTCATTTGTCGGCAAAATACCAAGGGTACTGCCTTACTTTTTGGCCACAAATCGGTCATTTTCATTACTTTTGACTCTGGAATCAAAAACAATCAATTTCAATTTTGGTCATTTTTCGGCAAAATACCAAGGTTATTGCCTTACTTTTTGGCCAAAAATCGCACATTTTCATCACGTTTAAATCTGCAATCAAAATCAATCAATTTCAAGTTTGGTCATTGTTCGGCAAACTACCAAGGTTATAGCCTTACTTTGTTGAAAAAAATCGCTCATTTTCATCACTTTTCAATCTACAATCAAAATCAATCAATGTCAATTCCGGTCATTTGTCGGCAAAATACCAAGGGTATTGCCTTACTTTTTGGCCACAAATTACTCATTTTCATCGCCTTTCAATCTGCAATCAAAATCAATCAATGTCAATTTTGGCCATTTTTCGGCAAAATACCAAGGTTATAGCCTTACTTTTTGGCCAAAAATCGCACATTTTCATCACTTTTAAATCTGCAATCAAAATCAATCAATTTCAAGTTTGGTCATTTTTTGGCAAAATACCAAGGTTATAGCCTTACGTTGTTGAAAAACATCGCTCATTTTCATCACTTTTCAATCTGCAATCAAAATCAATCAATGTCAATTCTGGTCATTTTTTGGCAAAATACCAAGGGTATAACCTTACGTTTTGGCCAAAAATCGCACATTTTCATCACTTTTAAATCTGCAATCAAAATCAATCAATTTCAAGTTTGGTCATTGTTCGGCAAACTACCAAGGTTATAGCCTTACGTTGTTGAAAAACATCGCTCATTTTCATCACTTTTCAATCTGCAATCAAAATCAATCAATTTCAATTTTGGTCAGTTTGTGGCAAAATACCAAGGTTATAGCCTTACTTTTTGGCCAAAAATCGCTTATTTTGTTATCATGTATCAATCTGCAATCAAAATCAATCAATTTGAATTGTGGTCAGTTGTTGGCAAACTACCAAGGTTATAGCCTTACTTTTTGGCCAAAAATCGCTCATTGTAGTCACTCTTCAATCTGCGAACAAACTCAATCAATGTCAATTGTGGTCAGTTGTTGGCAAAATACCATGGTTATAGCCTTATTTTGTGGTCAAAAATAGCTCATTTTCATCACTTTTCAATCTGGAATCAAAAACAATCAATGTAAATATTGGTCATTTCTCGGCAAAATACCAAGGTTATAGCCTTACTTTTTGGCCAAAAATCGCTCATTTTCATCACTTTTCAATCTGCAATCAAAATCAATCAATGTCAATTCTGGTCATTTGTCGGCAAAATACCAAGGGTACTGCCTTACTGTTTGGCCACAAATCGCTCATTTTCATTACTTTTGAATCTGGAATCAAAAACAATCAATTTCAATTTTGGTCATTTTTCGGCAAAATACCAAGGTTATTGCCTTACTTTTTGGCCAAAAATCGCACATTTTCATCACTTTTAAATCTGCAATCAAAATCAATCAATGTCAATTCTGGTCATTTTTCGGCAAAATACCAAGGGTATTGCCTTACTTTTTGTCCATAAATTGCTCATTTTCATCACCTTTCAATCTGCAATCAAAATCAATCAATGTCAATTTTGGTCATTTCTCGGCAAAATACCAAGGTTATAGCCTTACGTTTTGGCCAAGAATCGCTTATTTTGTTATCATGTGTCAATCTGCAATCAAAATCAATCAATTTGAATTGTGGTCAGGTTTTGGCAAAATACCAAGGTTATAGCCTTACTTTTTGGCCAAAAATCGCTTATTGTAGTCACTCTTCAATCTGCGATCAAACTCAATCAATGTCAATGTTGGTCAGTTGTTGGCAAAATACCAAGGTTACAGCCTTATTTTGTGGTAAAAAATAGCTCATTTTCATCACTTTTCAATCTGGAATCAACATCAATCAATGTCAATTGTGGTGATTTGTCGGCAAAATACCAAGGTTATAGCCTTACTTTTTGGCCAAAAATTGCTCATTGTCATCACTTTTCAATCTGCAATCAAAATCAATCATTGTGAATTGTGGTTATTTGTCGGCGAAATACCAAGGTTATAGCCTTACTTTTTGGCCAAAAATCGCTCATTGTCATCACTGTTCAATCTGGAATCAAAATCAATCAATGTCAATTCTGGTCATTTTTCGGCAAAATACCAAGGGTATTGCCTTACTTTTTGGCCAAAAATCGCTCATTTTCATCGTCTTTCAATCTGCAATCAAAATCAATCAATGTCAATGTTGGTCATATTTCGGTAAAATACCAAGGTTATAGCCTTACTTTGTGACCAAAAATCGCACATTTTCATCACATTTAAATCTGCAATCAAAATCAATCAATTTCAATTTTGGCCAGTTTGTGGCAAACTACCAAGGTTATAGCTTTACTTTTTGGCCAAAAATCGCTTATTTTGTTATCATGTATCAATCTGCAATCAAAATCAATCAATTTGAATTTTGGTCAGTTTTTGGCAAACTACCAAGGTTATAGCCTTACTTTTTGGCCAAAAATCGCTCATTGTAGTCACTCTTCAATCTGCGAACAAACTCAATCAATGTCAATTGTGGTCAGTTGTTGGCAAATTACCATGGTTATAGCCTTATTTTGTGGTAAAAAATAGCTCATTTTCATCACTTTTCAATCTGCAATCAAAAACAATCAATGTAAATATTGGTCATTTCTCGGCAAAATACCAAGGTTATAGCCTTACTTTTTGGCCAAAAATCGCTCATTTTCATCACTTTTCAATCTGCAATCAAAATCAATCAATGTCAATTCCGGTCATTTTTCGGCAAAATACCAAGGGTATTGCCTTACTTTTTGGCCACAAATTGCTCATTTTCATCGCCTTTCAATCTGCAATCAAAATCAATCAATGTCAATTCTGGTCATTTTTCGGCAAAATACCAAGGTTATAGCCTTACGTTGTTGAGAAACATCGCTCATTTTGATCACTTTTCAATCTGCAATCAAAATCAATCAATTTCAATTTTGGTCAGTTTTTGGCAAAATACCAACGTTATAGCCTTACATTTTGGCCAAAAATCGCACATTTTCATCACTTTTAAATCTGCAATCAAAATCAATCAATTTGAATTGTGGTCAGTTTTTGGCAAAATACCAAGGTTATAGCCTTACTTTTTGGCCAAAAATCGCTTATTGTAGTCACTCTTCAATCTGCGATCAAACTCAATCAATGTCAATGTTGGTCAGTTGTCGGCAAAATACCAAGGTTACAGCCTTATTTTGTGGTAAAAAATAGCTCATTTTAATCACTTTTCAATCTGGAATCAACATCAATCAATGTCAATTGTGGTGATTTGTCGGCAAAATACCAAGGCTATAGCCTTACTTTTTGGCCAAAAATTGCTCATTTTCATCACTTTTCAATCTGCAATCAAAATCAATCATTGTGACTTGTGGTTATTTGTCGGCGAAATACCAAGGGTACTGCCTTACTTTTTGGCCACAAATCGCTCATTTTCATTACTTTTGAATCTGCAATCAACAACAATCAATTTCAATTTTGGTCATTTTTCGGCAAAATACCAAGGTTATAGCCTTACTTTGTGACCAAAAATCGCACATTTTCATCACTTTTCAATCTGCAATCAAAATCAATCATTGTGACTTGTGGTTATTTGACGGCGAAATACCAAGGTTATAGCCTTACTTTTTGGCCAAAAATCGCTCATTGTCATCACTGTTCAATCTGGAATCAAAATCAATCAATGTCAATTCTGGTCATTTTTCGGCAAAATATCAAGGGTATTGCCTTACTTTTTGGCAAAAAATCGCTCATTTTCATCACCTTTCAATCTGCAATCAAAATCAATCAATGTCAATGTTGGTCATATTTCGGTAAAATACCAAGGTTATAGCCTTACTTTGTGACCAAAAATCGCACATTTTCATCACTTTTCAATCTGCAATCAAAATCAATCAATTTCACTTTTGGTCAGTTTGTGGCAAAATACCAAGGTTATAGCCTTACTTTTTGGCCAAAAATCGCTTATTTTGTTATCATGTATCAATCTGCAATCAAAATCAATCAATTTGAATTGTGGTCAGTTTTTGGCAAACTACCAAGGTTATAGCCTTACTTTTTGGCCAAAAATCGCACATTTTCATCACTTGTAAATCTGCAATCAAAATCAATCAATTTCAAGTTTGGTCATTTTTCGGCAAAATACCAAGGTTATAGCCTTACGTTGTTGAAAAACATCGCTCATTTTCATCACTTTTCAATCTGCAATCAAAATCAATCAATGTCAATTTTGGTCAGTTTTTGGCAAAATACCAAGGTTATAGCCTTACGTTTTGGCCAAAAATCGCACATTTTCATCACTTTTAAATCTGCAATCAAATTCAATCAATGTCAATGTTGGTCATATTTCGGCAAAATACCAAGGTTATTGCCTTACTTTTTGGCCAAAAATCGCACATTTTCATCACTTTTAAATCTGAAATCAAAATCAATCAATTTCAAGTTTGGTGATTTTTCGGCAAAATACCAAGGTTATAGCCTTACGTTGTTGAAAAACATCGCTCATTTTCATCACTTTTCAATCTGCAATCAAAATCAATCAATGTCAATTTTGGTCAGTTTTTGGCAAAATACCAACGTTATAGCCTTACGTTTTGGCCAAAAATCGCACATTTTCATCACTTGTAAATATGCAATCAAAATCAATCAATGTCAATTCTGGTCATTTTTCGGCAAAATACCAAGGGTATTGCCTTACTTTTTGTCCAAAAATCGCTCATTTTCATCACCTTTCAATCTGCAATCAATATCAATAAATGTCAATTTTGGTCATTTCTCGGCAAAATACCAAGGTTATAGCCTTACTTTTTGGCCAAAAATCGCTTATTTTGTTATCATGTTTCAATCTGTAATCAAAATCAATCAATTTGAATTGTGGTCAGTTTTTGGCAAAATACCAAGGTTATAGCCTTACTTTTTGGCCAAAAATCGCACATTTTCATCACTTTTAAATCTGCAATCAAAATCAATCAATGTCAATTTTGGTCAGTTTTTGGCAAAATACCAACGTTATAGCCTTACATTTTGGCCAAAAATCGCACATTTTCATCACTTTTAAATCTGCAATCAAAATCAATCAATGTCAATTCTGGTCATTTTTCGGCAAAATACCAAGGGTATTGCCTTACTTTTTGTCCAAGAATTGCTCATTTTCATCACCTTTCAATCTGCAATCAAAATCAATCAATGTCAATTTTGGTCATTTCTCGGCAAAATACCAAGGTTATAGCCTTACGTTTTGGCCAAGAATCGCTTATTTTGTTATCATGTTTCAATCTGCAATCAAAATCAATCAATTTGAATTGTGGTCAGTTTTTGGCAAAATACCAAGGTTATAGCCTTACTTTTTGGCCAAAAATCGCTTATTGTAGTCACTCTTCAATCTGCGATCAAACTCAATCAATGTCAATGTTGGTCAGTTGTCGGCAAAATACCAAGGTTACAGCCTTATTTTGTGGTAAAAAATAGCTCATTTTAATCACTTTTCAATCTGGAATCAACATCAATCAATGTCAATTGTGGTGATTTGTCGGCAAAATACCAAGGCTATAGCCTTACTTTTTGGCCAAAAATTGCTCATTTTCATCACTTTTCAATCTGCAATCAAAATCAATCATTGTGACTTGTGGTTATTTGTCGGCGAAATACCAAGGGTACTGCCTTACTTTTTGGCCACAAATCGCTCATTTTCATTACTTTTGAATCTGCAATCAACAACAATCAATTTCAATTTTGGTCATTTTTCGGCAAAATACCAAGGTTATAGCCTTACTTTGTGACCAAAAATCGCACATTTTCATCACTTTTCAATCTGCAATCAAAATCAATCGTTGTGACTTGTGGTTATTTGTCGGCGAAATACCAAGGTTATAGCCTTACTTTTTGGCCAAAAATCGCTCATTGTCATCACTGTTCAATCTGGAATCAAAATCAATCAATGTCAATTCTGGTCATTTTTCGGCAAAATATCAAGGGTATTGCCTTACTTTTTGGCCAAAAATCGCTCATTTTCATCACCTTTCAATCTGCAATCAAAATCAATCAATGTCAATGTTGGTCATATTTCGGTAAAATACCAAGGTTATAGCCTTACTTTGTGACCAAAAATCGCACATTTTCATCACTTTTCAATCTGCAATCAAAATCAATCAATTTCAATTTTGGTCAGTTTGTGGCAAAATACCAAGGTTATAGCCTTACTTTTTGGCCAAAAATCGCTTATTTTGTTATCATGTATCAATCTGCAATCAAAATCAATCAATTTGAATTGTGGTCAGTTTTTGGCAAACTATCAAGGTTATAGCCTTACTTTTTGGCCAAAAATCGCATATTTTCATCACTTGTAAATCTGCAATCAAAATCAATCAATTTCAAGTTTGGTCATTTTTCGGCAAAATACCAAGGTTATAGCCTTACGTTGTTGAAAAACATCGCTCATTTTCATCACTTTTCAATCTGCAATCAAAATCAATCAATGTCAATTTTGGTCAGTTTTTGGCAAAATACCAAGGTTATAGCCTTACGTTTTGGCCAAAAATCGCACATTTTCATCACTTTTAAATCTGCAATCAAATTCAATCAATGTCAATTCTGGTCATATTTCGGCAAAATACCAAGGTTATAGCCTTACTTTTTGGCCAAAAATCGCACATTTTCATCACTTTTAAATCTGCAATCAAAATCAATCAATTTCAAGTTTGGTCATTTTTTGGCAAAATACCAAGGTTATAGCCTTACGTTGTTGAAAAACATCGCTCATTTTCATCACTTTTCAATCTGCAATCAAAATCAATCAATGTCAATTTTGGTCAGTTTTTGGCAAAATACCAACGTTATAGCCTTACGTTTTGGCCAAAAATCGCACATTTTCATCACTTTTAAATATGCAATCAAAATCAATCAATGTCAATTCTGGTCATTTTTCGGCAAAATACCAAGGGTATTGCCTTACTTTTTGTCCAAAAATCGCTCATTTTCATCACCTTTCAATCTGCAATCAAAATCAATCAATGTCAATTTTGGTCATTTGTCGGCAAAATACCAAGGTTATAGCCTTACTTTTTGGCCAAAAATCGCTTATTTTGTTATCATGTTTCAATCTGTAATCAAAATCAATCAATTTGAATTGTGGTCAGTTTTTGGCAAAATACCAAGGTTATAGCCTTACTTTTTGGCCAAAAATCGCACATTTTCATCACCTTTAAATCTGCACTCACAATCAATCAATTTCAAGTTTGGTCATTGTTTGGCAAACTACCAAGGTTATAGCCTTACTTTTTGGCCAAAAATCGCTCATTTTCATCACCTTTCAATCTGCAATCAAAATCAATCAATGTCAATGTTGGTCATATTTCGGTAAAATACCAAGGTTATAGCCTTTCTTTGTGACCAAAAATCGCACATTTTCATCACTTGTCAATCTGCAATCAAAATCAATCAATTTCAATTTTGGTCAGTTTGTGGCAAGCTACCAAGGTTATAGCCTTACTTTTTGGCCAAAAATCGCCTATTTTGTTATCATGTATCAATCTGCAATCAAAATCAATCAATTTGAATTGTGGTCAGTGTTTGGCAAACTACCAAGGTTATAGCCTTACTTTTTGGCCAAAAATCGCTCATTGTAGTCACTCTTCAATCTGCGAACAAACTCAATCAATGTCAATTGTGGTCAGTTGTTGGCAAAATACCATGGTTATAGCCTTATATTGTGGTAAAAAATAGCTCATTTTCATCACTTTTCAATCTGCAATCAAAAACAATCAATGTAAATATTGGTCATTTCTCGGCAAAATACCAAGGTTATAGCCTTACTTTTTGGCCAAAAATCGCTCATTTTCATCACTTTTCAATCTGCAATCAAAATCAATCAATGTCAATTCTGGTCATTTTTCGGCAAAATACCAAGGGTACTGCCTTACTTTTTGGCCACAAATCGCTCATTTTCATTACTTTTGAATCTGCAATCAAAAACAATCAATTTCAATTTTGGTCATTTTTCGGTAAAATACCAAGGTTATAGCCTTACTTTTTGGCCAAAAATCGCACATTTTCATCACTTTTAAATCTGCAATCAAAATCAATCAATTTCAAGTTTGGTCATTGTTCGGCAAACTACCAAGGTTATAGCCTTACTTTGTTGACAAAAATCACTCATTTTCATCACTTTTCAATCTGGAATCAACATCAATCAATGTCAATTGTGGTGATTTGTCGGCAAAATACCAAGGTTATAGCCTTACTTTTTGGCCAAAAATTGCTCATTTTCATCACTTTTCAATCTGCAATCAAAATCAATCATTGTGAATTGTGGTTATTTGTCGGCGAAATACCAAGGTTATAGCCTTACTTTTTCGCCAAAAATCGCTCATTGTCATCACTGTTCAATCTGGAATCAAAATCAATCAATGTCAACTCTGGTCATTTTTCGGCAAAATACCAAGGGTATTGCCTTACTTTTTGGCCAAAAATCGCTCATTTTCATCACCTTTCAATCTGCAATCAAAATCAATCAATTTCAAGTTTGGTCATTTTGTCGGCAAATTACCAAGGTTATAGCCTTACTTTTTGGCCAAAAATCGCACATTTTCATCACTTTTAAATCTGCACTCACAATCAATCAATTTCAAGTTTGGTCATTGTTTGGCAAACTACCAAGGTTATAGCCTTACTTTTTGGCCAAAAATCGCTCATTTTCATCACCTTTCAATCTGCAATCAAAATCAATCAATGTCAATGTTGGTCATATTTCGGTAAAATACCAAGGTTATAGCCTTTCTTTGTGACCAAAAATCGCACATTTTCATCACTTGTCAATCTGCAATCAAAATCAATCAATTTCAATTTTGGTCAGTTTGTGGCAAGCTACCAAGGTTATAGCCTTACTTTTTGGCCAAAAATCGCCTATTTTGTTATCATGTATCAATCTGCAATCAAAATCAATCAATTTGAATTGTGGTCAGTGTTTGGCAAACTACCAAGGTTATAGCCTTACTTTTTGGCCAAAAATCGCTCATTGTAGTCACTCTTCAATCTGCGAACAAACTCAATCAATGTCAATTGTGGTCAGTTGTTGGCAAAATACCATGGTTATAGCCTTATATTGTGGTAAAAAATAGCTCATTTTCATCACTTTTCAATCTGCAATCAAAAACAATCAATGTAAATATTGGTCATTTCTCGGCAAAATACCAAGGTTATAGCCTTACTTTTTGGCCAAAAATCGCTCATTTTCATCACTTTTCAATCTGCAATCAAAATCAATCAATGTCAATTCTGGTCATTTTTCGGCAAAATACCAAGGGTACTGCCTTACTTTTTGGCCACAAATCGCTCATTTTCATTACTTTTGAATCTGCAATCAAAAACAATCAATTTCAATTTTGGTCATTTTTCGGTAAAATACCAAGGTTATAGCCTTACTTTTTGGCCAAAAATCGCACATTTTCATCACTTTTAAATCTGCAATCAAAATCAATCAATTTCAAGTTTGGTCATTGTTCGGCAAACTACCAAGGTTATAGCCTTACTTTGTTGACAAAAATCACTCATTTTCATCACTTTTCAATCTGGAATCAACATCAATCAATGTCAATTGTGGTGATTTGTCGGCAAAATACCAAGGTTATAGCCTTACTTTTTGGCCAAAAATTGCTCATTTTCATCACTTTTCAATCTGCAATCAAAATCAATCATTGTGAATTGTGGTTATTTGTCGGCGAAATACCAAGGTTATAGCCTTACTTTTTCGCCAAAAATCGCTCATTGTCATCACTGTTCAATCTGGAATCAAAATCAATCAATGTCAACTCTGGTCATTTTTCGGCAAAATACCAAGGGTATTGCCTTACTTTTTGGCCAAAAATCGCTCATTTTCATCACCTTTCAATCTGCAATCAAAATCAATCAATTTCAAGTTTGGTCATTTTGTCGGCAAATTACCAAGGGTATTGCCTTACTTTGTGGCCAAGAATTGGTCATTTTCATCACCTTTCAATCTGCAATCAAAATCAATCAATGTCAATTTTGGTCATTTTTCGGCAAAATACCAAGGTTATAGCCTTACTTTATGGCCAAAAGTCTCACATTTTCATCACTTTTAAATCTGCAATTAAAATCAATCAATTTCAAGTTTGGTCATTTGTCGGCAGAATACCAAGGTTATAGCCTTACGTTGTTGAAAGACATCGCTCATTTTCATCACTTTTCAATCTGCAATCAAAATCAATCAATGTCAATTCTGGTCATTTTTCGGCAAAATACCAAGGGTATTGCCTTAGTTTTTGGCCACAAATTGCTTATTTTCATCGCCTTTCAATCTGCAATCAAAATCAATCAATGTCAAGTTTGGTCATTTTGTCGGCAAATTACCAAGGGTATTGCCTTACTTTGTGGCCAAGAATTGGTCATTTTCATCACCTTTCAATCTGCAATCAAAATCAATCAATGTCAATTTTGGTCATTTGTCGGCAAAATACCAAGGTTATAGCCTTACTTTGTGGTAAAAAATCGCTCATTTTAATCACTTTTCAATCTGCAATCAAAAATAATCAATTTCAATTTTGGTCATTTTTCGGCAAAAAACCAAGGTTATTGCCTTACTTTTTGGCCAAAAATCGCACATTTTCATCACTTTTAAATCTGCAATTAAAATCAATCAATTTCAAGTTTGGTCATTTGTCGGCAGAATACCAAGGTTATAGCCTTACGTTGTTGAAAAACATCGCTCATTTTGATCACTTTTCAATCTGCAATCAAAATCAATCAATTTCAAGTTTGGTCAGTTTTTGGCAAAATACCAAGGTTATAGCCTTACATTTTGGCCAAAAATCGCACATGGTCATCACTTTTAAATCTGCAATCAAAATCAATCAATGTCAATTCTGGTCATGTTTCGGCAAAATACCAAGGGTATTGCCTTACTTTTTGTCCAAAAATCGCTCATTTTCATCACCTTTCAATCTGCAATCAAAATCAATCAATGTCAATTTTGGTCATTTTTCGGCAAAATACCAAGGTTATAGCCTTACTTTTTGGCCAAAACTCGCTTATTTTGTTATCATGTTTCAATCTGTAATCAAAATCAATCAATTTGAATTGTGGTCAGTTTTTGGCAAAATACCAAGGTTATAGCCTTACCTTTTGGCCAAAAATCGCTTATTGTAGTCACTCTTCAATCTGGAATCGAACTCAATCAATGTCAATGTTGGTCAGTTGTCGGCAAAATACCAAGGTTATAGCCTTACTTTTTGGCCAAAAATTGCTCATTTTCATCACTTTTCAATCTGCAATCAAAATCAATCATTGTGAATTGTGGTTATTTGTCGGCAAAATACCAAGGTTATAGCCTTACTTTTTGGCCAAAAATCGCTCATTGTCATCACTGTTCAATCTGGAATCAAAATCAATCAATGTCAATTCTGGTCATTTTTCGGCAAAATACCAAGGGTATTGCCTTACTGTTTGGCCAAAAATCGCTCATTTTCATCACCTTTCACTCTGCAATCAAAATCAATCAATTTCAAGTTTGGTCATTTTGTCGGCAAATTACCAAGGGTATTGCCTTACTTTGTGGCCAAGAATTGGTCATTTTCATCACCTTTCAACCTGCAATCAAAATCAATCAATGTCAATTTTGGTCATTTGTCGGCAAAATACCAAGGTTATAGCCTTACTTTGTGGTAAAAAATCGCTCATTTTAATCACTTTTCAATCTGCAATCAAAAACAATCAATTTCAATTTTGGTCATTTTTCGGCAAAAAACCAAGGTTATTGCCTTACTTTTTGGCCAAAAATCGCACATTTTCATCACTTTTAAATCTGCAATCAAAATTAATCAATTTCAAGTATGGTCATTTTTCGGCAAAATACCAAGGTTATAGCCTTACGTTGTTGAAAGACATCGCTCATTTTCATCACTTTTCAATCTGCAATCAAAATCAATCAATGTCAATTCTGGTCATTTTTCGGCAAAATACCAAGGGTATTGCCTTACTTTTTGGCCACACATTGCTTATTTTCATCGCCTTTCAATCTGCAATCAAAATCAATCAATGTCAATTTTGGTCATTTTTCGGCAAAATACCAAGGTTATAGCCTTACTTTATGGCCAAAAGTCTCACATTTTCATCACTTTTAAATCTGCAATTAAAATCAATCAATTTCAAGTTTGGTCATTTGTCGGCAGAATACCAAGGTTATAGCCTTACGTTGTTGAAAAACATCGCTCATTTTGATCACTTTTCAATCTGCAATCAAAATCAATCAATGTCAATTTTGGTCAGTTTTTGGCAAAATACCAAGGTTATAGCCTTACATTTTGGCCAAAAATCGCACATGGTCATCACTTTTAAATCTGCAATCAAAATCAATCAATGTCAATTCTGGTCATGTTTCGGCAAAATACCAAGGGTATTGCCTTACTTTTTGTCCAAAAATCGCTCATTTTCATCACCTTTCAATCTGCAATCAAAATCAATCAATGTCAATTTTGGTCATTTTTCGGCAAAATACCAAGGTTATAGCCTTACTTTTTGGCCAAAAATCGCTTATTTTATTATCATGTATCAATCTGCAATCAAAATCAATCAATTTGAATTGTGGTCAGTTTTTGGCAAACTACCAAGATTATAGTCTTACTTGTTGGCCAAAAATCGCTCATTGTAGTCACTCTTCAATCTGCGAACAAACTCAATCAATGTCAATTGTGGTCAGTTGTTGGCAAAATACCATGGTTATAGCCTTATTTTGTGGTAAAAAATAGCTCATTTTCATCACTTTTCAATCTGGAATCAAAAACAATCAATGTAAATATTGGTCATTTCTCGGCAAAATACCAAGGTTATAGCCTTACTTTTTGGCCAAAAATCGCTCATTTTCATCACTTTTCAATCTGCAATCAAAATCAATCAATGTCAATTCTGGTCATTTTTCGGCAAAATACCAAGGGTACTGCCTTACTTTTTGGCCACAAATCGCTCATTTTCATTACTTTTCAATCTGGAATCAACATCAATCAATGTCAATTGTGGTGATTTGTCGGCAAAATACCAAGGTTATAGCCTTACTTTTTGGCCAAAAATTGCTCATTTTCATCACTTTTCAATCTGCAATCAAAATCAATCATTGTGAATTGTGGTTATTTGTCGGCGAAATACCAAGGTTATAGCCTTACTTTTTGGCCAAAAATCGCTCATTGTCATCACTGTTCAATCTGGAATCAAAATCAATCAATGTCAATTCTGGTCATTTTTCGGCAAAATACCAAGGGTATTGCCTTACTTTTTGGCCAAAAATCGCTCATTGTCATCACCTTTCAATCTGCAATCAAAATCAATCAATTTCAAGTTTGGTCATTTTGTCGGCAAATTACCAAGGGTATTGCCTTACTTTGTGGCCAAGAATTGCTCATTTTCATCACCTTTCAATCTGCAATCAAAATCAATCAATGTCAATTTTGGTCATTTGTCGGCAAAATACTAAGGTTATAGCCTTAGTTTGTGGTAAAAAATCGCTCATTTTAATCACTTTTCAATCTGCAATCAAAAACAATCAATTTCAATTTTGGTCATTTTTCGGCAAAATACCAAGGTTATTGCCTTACTTTTTGGCCAAAAATCGCACATTTTCATCACTTTTAAATCTGCAATCAAAATCAATCAATTTCAAGTTTGGTCATTTTTCGGCAAAATACCAAGGTTATAGCCTTACGTTGTTGAAAGACATCGCTCACTTTCATCACTTTTCAATCTGCAATCAAAATCAATCAATGTCAATTCTGGTCATTTTTCGGCAAAATACCAAGGGTATTGCCTTACCTTTTGGCCACAAATTGCTTATTTTCATCGCCTTTCAATCTGCAATCAAAATCAATCAATGTCAATTGTGGTCATTTTTCGGCAAAATACCAAGGTTATAGCCTTACTTTTTGGCCAAAAGTCTCACATTTTCATCACTTTTAAATCTGCAATTAAAATCAATCAATTTCAAGTTTGGTCATTTGTCGGCAGAATACCAAGGTTATAGCCTTACGTTGTTGAAAAACATCGCTCATTTTGATCACTTTTCAATCTGCAATCAAAATCAATCAATGTCAATTTTGGTCAGTTTTTGGCAAAATACCAAGGTTATAGCCTTACATTTTGGCCAAAAATCGCACATTTTCATCACTTTTAAATCTGCAATCAAAATCAATCAATGTCAATTCTGGTCATGTCTCGGCAAAATACCAAGGGTATTGCCTTACTTTTTGTCCAAAAATCGCTCATTTTCATCACCTTTCAATCTGCAATCAAAATCAATCAATGTCAATTTTGGTCATTTTTCGGCAAAATACCAAGGTTATAGCCTTACTTTTTGGCCAAAAATCGCTTATTTTGTTATCATGTTTCAATCTGTAATCAAAATCAATCAATTTGAATTGTGGTCAGTTTTTGGCAAAATACCAAGGTTATAGCCTTACTTTTTGGCCAAAAATCGCTTATTGTAGTCACTCTTCAATCTGGAATCGAACTCAATCAATGTCAATGTTGGTCAGTTGTCGGCAAAATACCAAGGTTATAGCCTTACTTTTTGGCCAAAAATTGCTCATTTTCATCACTTTTCAATCTGCAATCAAAATCAATCATTGTGAATTGTGGTTATTTGTCGGCAAAATACCAAGGTTATAGCCTTACTTTTTGGCCAAAAATCGCTCATTGTCATCACTGTTCAATCTGGAATCAAAATCAATCAATGTCAATTCTGGTCATTTTTCGGCAAAATACCAAGGGTATTGCCTTACTTTTTGGCCAAAAATCGCTCATTTTCATCACCTTTCAATCTGCAATCAAAATCAATCAATGTCAATGTTGGTCATATTTCGATAAAATACCAAGGTTATAGCCTTACTTTGTGACCAAAAATCGCACATTTTCATCACTTTTCAATCTGCAATCAAAATCAATCAATTTCAATTTTGGTCAGTTTGTGGCAAACTACCAAGGTTATAGCCTTACTTTTTGGCCAAAAATCGCTTATTTTATTATCATGTGTCAATCTGCAATCAAAATCAATCAATTTGAATTGTGGTCAGTTTTTGGCAAACTACCAAGGTTATAGTCTTACTTTTTGGCCAAAAATCGCTCATTGTAGTCACTCTTCAATCTGCGAACAAACTCAATCAATGTCAATTGTGGTCAGTTGTTGGCAAAATACCATGGTTATAGCCTTATTTTGTGGTAAAAAATAGCTCATTTTCATCACTGTTCAATCTGGAATCAAAAACAATCAATGTAAATATTGCTCATTTCTCGGCAAAATACCAAGGTTATAGCCTTACTTTTTGGCCAAAAATCGCTCATTTTCATCACTTTTCAATCTGCAATCAAAATCAATCAATGTCAATTCTGGTCATTTTTCGGCAAAATACCAAGGGTACTGCCTTACTTTTTGGCCACAAATCGCTCATTTTCATTACTTTTGAATCTGCAATCAACAACAATCAATTTCAATTTTGGTCATTTTTCCGTAAAATACCAAGGTTATAGCCTTACTTTGTGACCAAAAATCGCACATTTTCATCACATTTATATCTGCAATCAAAATCAATCAATTTCAAGTTTGGTCATTTTAGGCAAAATACCAAGGTTATAGCCTTACGTTGTTGAAAAACATCGCTCATTTTCATCACTTTTCAATCTGCAATCAAAATCACTCAATGTCACTTTTGGTCAGTTTTTGGCAACATACCAAGGTTATAGCCTTACTTTTTGGCCAAAAATCGCACATTTTCATCACTTTTAAATCTGCAATCAACATCAATCAATTTCAAGTTTGGTCATTGTTCGGCAAACTACCAAGGTTATAGCCTTACGCTTTGGCCAAAAATCGCTCATTTTCATCACTGTTCAATCTGGAATAAAAAACAATCAATTTAAATATTGGTCAGTTGTCGGCAAAATACGAAGGTTATAGCCTTACTTTATGGCCAAAAATCGCTCATTTTCATCACTTTTCAATCTGCAATCAAAATCAATCAATTTCAAGTTTGGTCATTTTGTCGGCAAATTACCAAGGGTATTGCCTTACTTTTTGGCCAAGAATTGCTCATTTTCATCACCTTTCAATCTGCAATCAAAATCAATCAATGTCAATTTTGGTCATTTGTCGGCAAAATACCAAGGGTATAGCCTTACTTTGTGGTCACAAAAATCGCTCATTTTAATCACTTTTCAATCTGCAATCAAAAACAATCAATGTCAATTTTGGTCATTTTTCGGCAAAATACCAAGGTTATTGCCTTACTTTTTGGCCAAAAATCGCACATTTTCATCACTTTTAAATCTGCAATCAAAATTAATCAATTTCAAGTATGGTCATTTGTCGGCAAAATACCAAGGTTATAGCCTTACGTTGTTGAAAGACATCGCTCATTTTCATCACTTTTCAATCTGCAATCAAAATCAATCAATGTCAATTCTGGTCATTTTTCGGCAAAATACCAAGGGTATTGCCTTACTTTTTGGCCACAAATTGCTTATTTTCATCGCCTTTCAATCTGCAATCAAAATCAATCAATGTCAATTGTGGTCATTTTTCGGCAAAATACCAAGGTTATAGCCTTACTTTATGGCCAAAAGTCTCACATTTTCATCACTTTTAAATCTGCAATTACAATCAATCAATTTCAAGTTTGGTCATTTGTCGGCAGAATACCAAGGTTATAGCCTTACGTTGTTGAAAAACATCGCTCAGTTTGATCACTTTTCAATCTGCAATCAAAATCAATCAATGTCAATTTTGGTCAGTTTTTGGCAAAATACCAAGGTTATAGCCTTACATTTTGGCCAAAAATCGCACATTTTCATCACTTTTAAATCTGCAATCAAAATCAATCAATGTCAATTCTGGTCATGTTTCGGCAAAATACCAAGGGTATTGCCTTACTTTTTGTCCAAAAATCGCTCATTTTCATCACCTTTCAATCTGCAATCAAAATCAATCAATGTCAATTTTGGTCATTTTTCGGCAAAATACCAAGGTTATAGCCTTACTTTTTGGCCAAAAATCGCTTATTTTGTTATCATGTTTCAATCTGTAATCAAAATCAATCAATTTGAATTGTGGTCAGTTTTTGGCAAAATACCAAGGTTATAGCCTTACTTTTTGGCCAAAAATCGCTTATTGTAGTCACTCTTCAATCTGCAATCAAACTCAATCAATGTCAATGTTGGTCAGTTGTCGGCAAAATACCAAGGTTATAGCCTTACTTTTTGGCCAAAAATTGCTCATTTTCATCACTTTTCAATCTGCAATCAAAATCAATCATTGTGAATTGTGGTTATTTGTCGGCGAAATACCAAGGTTATAGCCTTACTTTTTGGCCAAAAATCGCTCATTGTCATCACTGTTCAATCTGGAATCAAAATCAATCAATGTCAATTCTGGTCATTTTTCGGCAAAATACCAAGGGTATTGCCTTACTTTTTGGCCAAAAATCGCTCATTTTCATCACCTTTCAATCTGCAATCAAACTCAATGAATGTCAATGTTGGTCATATTTCGGTAAAATACCAAGGTTATAGCCTTACTTTGTGACCAAAAATCGCACATTTTCATCACTTTTCAATCTGCAATCAAAATCAATCAATTTCAAATTTGGTCAGTTTTCGGCAAACTACCAAGGTTATAGCCTTATGTTTTGGCCAAAAATCGCTCATTTTCATCTCTTTTCAATCTGCAATCAAAATCAATCAATTTCAATTTTGGTCATTTGTCGGCAAAATACTAAGGCGATGGTGTCGTTCTTTCATGAAAACTGGCTCAGTGTCAGCACGTGTTAGTCTGTTAGTGAAATCCACTAATTTGAAGTTGAATTGGTGTTCAGCAAAACTTCTAAGGGTGTGTTAGCTGAGTGTCATCACTTGTTAATGTTCAATTCAATTACAGCAACGACAATGTCTGTCAGTGTTGACCACAATGCCCGAGATATAGCGGTGTTTTTTGGCCAAAATTGTCGGAACTTCGTAACTGTTCGGTCTGCAACTACAAGCCTTCAAGTTCAATCTCAGGCCTAGTTGAGAGAAATGCCATGGCTAAAACCTTTACTGTTGCGTCAAAATTTCTTCATTTTCGATCACCTTTCAATTTGCCATCAAAATCGGCCAAGTTCAGTTTGGGTCATGTTTGGGTATGATATAGCGTTAGTTTGAGGCTAATCTTGGCTCATTTTCATCACTGTTCAATCTGCATTCAAAATTAATCAATTTTAAGTTGGGTCAACTTCCTCAATAATGCAAAGGCTATAGCCGCACGTTTTGGCCAAAATTGGTTTATTGTCATCTGTTGTGAATCTCCAATCAAGACAATTGAAGTTCAATGTGTGTGTTGGTTGGGCAAAATACTAGGGCTATAACCTTACTTTTTGGCCAAAACTGTTCTGTTTATAGTACTTTAGAATCTGCAATCAAAATCAATCAATTTCAACTTGGGTCAGTTTTGGGCAAATGGGTCATTCAAAAAGTACGTAACGGTGGGTGGGTACGTTCCAATTTTGTGGACGAACTGTTATGAAAAAATATTGGGATGGGCTGTAAAGCTACTTCTGTTACGCAACACCAAAGTTCTAGTGCAATGCTTCTACTTGCTCATTTGTTGATGAATGCCTTTTAAAAATACTGAAATAAAAGAGTTTAAGACCTTGTAGAGCTTGGGTCTTGTATTATCCCTAGTCATTTCTAAATTTCAACGATTCTGATATTTAATTTTATGCTCCTATAGAAATATATTCTTTAAAAATTCGAGACTGGTGCTTTTGAGGTGGATTTATACAGGAATGCTACGTAACAAAATGGGTAGTTTCGGGTTGAGTGTGAGAAGCCGCTACATAGGGGGCGGGGGAGGGGTCACAATGACACTATGTTCAGTTACGCACTTTTTAAATGATTCCAAAGTATCAAGGCCATAGAATTATGCTCTAAACCAAAATCCTTAACCCAGAGTGCAGTGTCCTTGAATGTAAAAAGTTATCCCAGATATGCCCCCTTTATTAGTAGTTGATGTTGATGACTGAAATATGCAAGTATTTAATTTTGAGATGCATGAAAAGCAAGCACAAATACATCTTATTCCGCATTTTCTACTCAGGTAAACACAGCATAATCGCTGAAATATGAGAAAATATCCTGCGATTAGAGTAGCATTGCACACACACAGGAATATTGAAGATTACTCATAAACAGTGGGAACTACACCTGTCCTTTTGATAATGATGCAGGCTACAAGTGCATCGAAGTTAAAATAGCACCAAAAATGAGAACACCCTTTTTCAGATCCAGCATAGACGCCAAATGTTTGAGAGTTGTGATCAAGTCTATTTTCTCCTAACCTAACTGCCCAATCATCATGCATAATGGACCTAAGTTTAGCTGTAGAATACATGTGGGGCCGGAATCCTGCAAGATGATAGGTCCATTAGGGTTGGGAGAAAATAGAGTTGATGAGAGCTCTCAAACATTTGGCAGCTATGCCTATAGATTCCAAAAATTGGACGATTACATAAGGATTATCGTCGTAGCTTAGACATGCTAGTCAATAAGCATGAGTTTATAAGCCAGAGGGAGAAGATTCAGGTAAGGAGGCAAATAAATATTTGCTTGCTGGTGAATTGTATCGTATCAATATTTAAGTTCTAGAATCGTCTTATAATAGCAAGCACATGATAAGCATATCTGGAAGGCCAATTTCTAACAAATGATACGAAACGAAGGAATGAAATATCTATATTTAACCTTACTCCAGGATAGGCACGAAGCTAGCAGCAAAAAGACGGGGAACCAAACAATGCTTCAAAATTCCAAAACTTCAAAATTTCCCTATTCTCATAGAAATAAGAGTATGAACTTATCAAAGCGTAGTTCAGAATGAATCTGGTGCTGCTCGCTGTCTTGTATAAAGAGCCTGTTTCTTCTAACCTGTTAAGGCAAAAGCGTGCATTCACCCTAGAACTTTGGATGGGCAAAGAGGGTTGAGTTGATATATTTTGATTGAATAAATAATGTCACCCGTGCTCCCCTAGCTTCGAGCTTGTTCCAGGGCAAAATAAATCGTTGCTTCTGCTATCAAACCTCATCTAAAATCTACAACAAGTTATCTCGAGACAATACGCAGTTAAAATAATGAATTTAGAATTAGCGGCAGGTCTCAAGAGGATGTGAAATATCATTTAGCAATGTGAGCACTGAAGCGAATCGATTATATTACGGTTGAGTGAGTTCAAGATGGTGGCACCACAACGAAGTCTAGCATCTATAGATCTCAAGCACGTGTTGAAATAGTTAAAGTAATTGACAAATTCTCAAGCTAAATAACGAGAAGGGCAGACATAAACTACTGACCAAGGATTTCTACCAATTCTATCTCATTAAGTAACTCTCAAGAACCAAGGAAATTCTGCCATCATCTACCAGCAGTCAGCCGAGGACGAACTTCCAAATTACTGGCCTAACGCATAAAGGAAGACTATATTTTGCTGGCAAACAGGTGACTCAGAAACGAAAGAAACCTCATTGGCAAATGGAAAGATAAGGTATGATCTATAGCTATACAGTGTTTCGAGATTTTCATGGAAAATAAGGAATCCTTTGGACTATTACGTCAAAGCATCATCTATCTATGTAGCAATAAATTTAAAAGAGTCGCAATTGTGTCCCCAGGAGGAAAAAAATATTATCTTACTGACAAAGAACTCGAACTATTCTGTAATTGCTTCCTAAAGAATGGTGGCCAGTAGAGTCGACGAGTTTCTATTAGTTAAGGAGCAGTTAAGATTAAATCTGCCGTATTGACTGCCGTATCTATAACCAAGCCGTATTGAACAGTCTGTAATGCGAATTCGGAAAATATGATGAAGAGGCTTTAGACCGATGTAAAATGATGATAAGAACTAGAATTTACAAGTCTGTTTATTACACGAGACGCTGTAACGTAGATTGTAATAATGCAGATATTCATGGCACTTAATCATCTCTAGGTTTGCCACGCTGTGCAAGATAGCTAGCAGTAAAAGCTTCAAGCGCGTGAAAAAATTCAAATTGATAGCACCTAGAGCTGATGGTTGCCGCAATAGCAGTAAATAATGATGGCAAATAGCTTGGTTGCCTAAGTCAAAAGAGGTTTCTTCTACGAAGCTGACAGTACTGCTCGAGTTCCAGTTCATGATAAGTTTTGCTTCAACGTGAAAGTTGAGTCGCTGAGAAGCAAAATGGGGGGCAATGTAACGTTGACACCGAAGGAGGATACATTGCTTCAGACGGCTGTAATTTTGCCCGCCTTGATGACGTTAGTCTGCTTTATTTGCACGGTAATGTCAATGACAGTTGCAGCGTTTATTTGCTTGCGTGATAGAGAAGCTACTGAACAGAGTGATATAGCACGAAAGCAACAAGGAGAGGATGAGTTCATATCGAGGACAATAACCATGTTCTACACGATACGCGCATTCAACGTTTTCCGACTAAAGGGCATAATTGCGGACAAGAACGACCAGAGACCGGCATGGCTCGGAACGAAGGATGGCATAGTTCGTACACTGCATAAGCTTGGTGTATCATTAACTGAGAAAGAGGACAGGGACATATCATCACTGTCTGATGTGTATGAAGTTGATGCGGAGGCACTTCTGTATTTTGAGTTAGAGCGATTTGCAAAGGCTAATGCAATGTACGGGGAAACTACACTCGTTCATTACAGATGCATACAACAAGACGGAATGGGATTCCCGAATTTGTTTATCCCTGGCAAAAAATCGATTTTTGAAAAGGATTTAATCAACAGCATATACAAAGAAATGCAACACGTGACTAATCTATTTGTACTACTGTTGACGGGAATCGATGCTGGATTTCTGAAACAAGGCAAGATACCAAGACAATTTGAAATGTGCCTGCTAAAGGAAGAGCTGTGTTCGCTAGAGGAGTTCTTTTACAACTACTACCATCGAATATACTCTCGGCAATTCTACAACAGTGTTGAGGTTCAAGAAGCAATCGAGCTTGCTGCCATGGAAACAATACCATCATGGCAACCGGATATCAAGCCATTAACACAACAAGGGCAAATGCAAATACGTCGCTCTCGGTCTATCGAATCAGTTGTAAACATACCGATGCCTCTACAGCAAGAGCAAGAGCAACATGATACTCCTACTCCCATGCAAGCTACATCACAGAAGAGTCGAAGAATGTCTGCAGTCCGGACCAGACAGATTGTGTCATCCGGAATTCAAAAAGTACGAACATCGCTTCAAGCGACAGGTCAAATGGCACGTCAGCTACGTAGAAAAACGCCAACATCTTCGAAAATTAACGAAACACCAGATGTTGAGGAAGTCGAGGCACAGTCGTATCAACTATCGTCTAGTGATCCGGATCTATTTGAGGAGAGATATTACAATGAACTGCCGAGTGGACGAGACCGAAAGCAGAGCAGGAACGAGGAAATACTCGTTTATAAAGAGATACCTAAACCAGAGCCAAAACTATTGAAAAACCCATGGTCTACAAGGAGACGAGGCTCACTGAAGAGTGAGGTTTCGCTAGAAAAGAATCCGTTCATATATATGGTGTTTAAAGTTCTTGAGACTTTACAAGGCCGGGCATTAAGTGAAGGTAGCTTTAATTTGAAAAAGTTCAATCAAGTTGACAGGAACTTTATCATCTAGAGAATGAAATTACTTCGATGCCCTAGCGTATGATTCCAATGGTCCAGGAGGATGCTTTTCTATTAAGGAATTCCAACGAATGATACGCATATGGTATGAGTTGTCAAGCTCTCTGAGTATCAGAGCCCCATATATAATAAGACTCAGAAGACTGAGAGCCTAACGAGATTGATATAGATTTTGTTCTTAAACTGTTCAACACAGAAATGAACTATGAGAACTTCTACCAAAGGTCTGTGAACTTTTAAGTCTAAAATCGGGCAAGCAAAATCGTCTTTTCATTTCAGCGTTTTTGAATCAGTTTGTATAACTATTAAAAACCCCATCTTATGTAAAACAAACAGAGTTCATTTTCTCATTTGGATTCTTCAAGCAAACAGTGGTGAATGGGTTCTAATTGGCCAATCATATGGGCAACTAGACGCAAAATTCATCATATCATGTGTATCTGCATCTGACTACATATTTCGGTTCACCTTTCTGTCTTTATCCGACGTTTCATAGTTTGTTGAGTGTCGGATGAGAAAATCTTTTCAGTTTGCTCAAAGAATGTTCCCGCTCTTTCGAGCTATAGTGAACTTATAATTAAGTAAAAATAAGTTAGCAAATAGTAAGTTATCACCCTTCAATGCTTTCCAAAACTTTTTTCCTTGCTTATTTATCAGATAAAAACGTTCTACAAGTCGCAGCTTGAACGTCAAGAGTCGTATATTGGTTCGCGAGCCACGGTTTGGCCACCACTGCTGGTATAGGGGCTTTCTAATAACATTACTTTAGCGCAGGTGATGCTTTAGAGTCAGGTGAAGATCATACCAAGATAGTATAGACTAGCTGGTGACATATTGCCTCTCCATAGTGTAAAGCTTACTAGATGTCTGCTAGATTTAGAGTTACGTAGACCTACAATCAGCTTTGTGTCCAAAAACAACTGCCCAAGAAAGTGGCTGGATGTCTTTTCTGTCCACCTAACTAATTGGCAATTCATTTAGGCCTTAGAAGCTTGGCTTCCGTACCATTCATTTACAAGCTACACAGAAGGCTGACCAGGTGATTAAGGGAAAGAAAAACTCGAATGTTAAGCATATGCGAAGTGGTAATAACGCTGGGATCTTGTCTACTGCACAGAATTTCAAAATTGCTAATAGTCAAAAAGTCTTGAATTTGAAGATGCAGGGAACAATTCAAGTACTCGAATTTAGGTAGTTGGAGTACTGATTGTAATCGTATACTTATTAATAATAATAATTATTATTATTATTATTCAAAATATAGCTATTAATGAAACTACGTGGGAGTTTTTCTAGCTGTTCTCTACACTGGTGGCCATGAAAGACTTATAGTTGTAGTAGCTTTGCAACTGGGCTCTAAAGGTTCATGTGAGATGTGGTTGGCTGCTGTTTAGTAATCAATTTCGTTCAATCCATAATCAAAGTCTTGCTACCGCACACACATTCAATGCTTGGCTTTCAGTGTGATCCTGAAGCCTTTGACTTTTCGTAAATCAGACTAATACTTTATCATTCCCGCCATTCAAGTATGGACCACTTTAAGTCCTTTAAAGTTCTGGAATGCTCACAGTTGACAACAATAATAAGGGGCAAAAGTTTGATCGAAAAGAGCTGACTAATATAAATGAAAACTGCTACAATGGCAAAGATATGACATACAAATATACTCCATTAAAACATCACAACTAGGAGGGCTTTGAATCTTTGAATCAATAGAAAACGCAACATAGATAAGAAGCATCTGTTCTAATAATCTCTAACTCCAAATTTCACTGGATAGGCTACCGTAATCAGAAAAAACTAATCTCACTTCTATTCAACTTCTCGTCTTTTCACAACGCAATTGTTTCTTTTTAAGAGTTCCATCTTCCAAAGGCTTTATGCTTTTGCTAAAACCCTGAGTTGAAAACATACTGTGGTTTAGTGGCTTGATAAAAATGAAGGGAGCTAACGTAAATTGTAAGAAAAGTACTGGATATATTGAACAAACGTCTCGCCATCAAGATAAATCCTCAAGTGGAAAAGAGGTATTCTCTACAGCAAAAGAACGAGAGACAACTGAAGCTAATTAATGGAAAGTATGAGCTAGCCTGTGAAGGCAAATAAAAAGAGAGTTTGATTGGTATGATAAAAAGAAGAGTGTAAACAACTGAGCACCCATTATTGATGGATATAAAGTATGAGTGAAATATGAGCAAAATATGTGGCTGGGGAGGTGCGTGCATAGAAAATACAGTCTAAATTCACTCATCGGTCAATCACTTGGCGGCCTAACTGAGGGAGTTTTGAATGACTTCTAGCACTTTTGACTACAATCACCTCGACACTGCAAAAGGCCTCGATTTCAAATTCTACTCGTGTCAAGGCAATTGGCTCGCAAAGAACCATGATCAAGCAATAGTCCAAACGAGGCTGGAGTCAGTAACTTAATACTATCCTAACATACAGACCATACTACACCGAATATATGACCGGTCTAATGACATTAATAGTATTTTTCAATAAGAAACAAGCACACAAGAAACAAGAGGCTCAAATTAGGCAAATTTTAAGAAATACACGCAGGTACAACTTCAAAAGCAACTTTAACTTAATTTATGATAGGCCACATTGTGTACACTGTCGTAGTGAAAGGTAGGTAATTGAATGAAGTCAATTTGAACCTCGAGTTCCGATTTGAATTCGAATTTCAAACCGGTTCGAAATTCATTGACATACACACTCCATAAAATCTAAACATTCTGCTTCTTGTCTCATAGCTGCCTCATTTGAGTTGTTGGTATTGTTGGACAGTTGAAGAATTCTAATAAACTCGTAAAGACCATTAAAGGAACACCTAATGCTAGATTTGACGAAATATTAAGAAATATGCAGGCTGAAGACAGAAAACTTGTTTCTAGAAAAACAATTGTAAATTAAGCGGCATACCTTTCTAACTGGCTTGCTGACATTCTTTGGTAAAGCTTGTAATCTATATTTAGTGACTGCATCTTTCTTTCTATGGAGAAAGGAAAATTTGATATTTAACCGAGATGGTCTGTCCCCAACATTTGTACAATCAGAAAACAAATAGAAAAAGCTACGTCCTATCAATTGGCAGTGCTACTTAGTATAGAAGTAGAAGAGAGAAACATTCGGAGCTTGTCACTGTACTCAGAATGTTTTAAGGGGACCGATACAGATCATGAGATACATTGTTTCTATCAAGTACGATATCACACGCAACACGAAACTGGTCCATTGACAACAGCTCGTTATCAACGCTGAAGGCAGAGTTCATTTTCACGCCACATGCACAAGGGGTATCATCTATCATCATTTCCGTAGCTGTGCATGAACGATGAGTGCATGGAACAAGCTGTGGAAGTTCTTTTGTCATGTTAATTAGCTTGCTTATTGAATTTATGTTTACTAGGACCCAGGCGGTTGATTTCACTAGGGAGAGATTTCGAGAGTTGAGAGTGCGTACGAAAGAAACATAGAGGAAGCTTTTAAGTGCTATTTGGAGACTTCGCGAAGGATACCTCAACTTAATAATTTAGGTTGATATATGGTTGCAGTTCGAGCTTGTTTTCATGGTCAAAATACGTATCATCTTATACTGTGGCATTTTCTTGGCGTCAACTGTCAGGGACTACTGGGATATAGGGTATGCAGCAATCAACCTAGTGAGTATTACTTGTGGTACGGTAAGCAAGTTCACAACACAAGCATGCACCACTCTAAAGGTTGGTTTCCATATCCTCGTACACGTCGGGGACGCGTCCCAGTCATCAGCGACACGATGTCGATGCATCAAGAGCGTTCTCATAAGTTGAACTTCTCTTAACTTTTATCAACTCGACCGTGACATCGACGACACCACGGGGAAGTCGCGGATATCGCCAAAAATGTTTACTACCATCGCAAGTTTCCCAGTAGTTTCGCCGATGCAACGACTGGGACACATCCCGTCAGTTACGACGATATGGGCACCAGGCTTAAAGTCTTTGATGCAAATGTGGCCTACAGCAAGCCAACGGGCTTTTGTTATTTACGGTAAGCATACTACAACTAAACCATGGAATTAGTACACTCCCCGATGATAGAAAATGCTCAGCAGGAAAATCTATCCAGAAAAGCATTCTATTGCTGTCAACCTAGAGACATGCATTGAACTGACTTCACACTAAATGTAAACGGAACATCGCAAGCTACAATCAGGTTATGAATGAGGTGTGCATGCATGTGTGCATGTGTGCATGTGTGCATGTGTGCATGTGTGCATGTGTGCATGTGTGTGTGTGTGTGTGTGCATGTGTGTGTGTGTGTGTGTGTGTGTGTGTGTGTGTGTGTGTGTGTGTGTGTGTGTGTGTGTGTGTGTGTGTGTGTGTGTGTGTGTGTGTGTGTGTGTGTGTGTGTGTGTGTGTGTGTGTGTGTGCGTGTGTGTGTGTTTGTGTGTGTGTGTGTGTGTTAGTGTACGGAGTTTTCTTTTTTGTTGAACATGGCTGCAGGGGGGAGATGACTTGGAGGCACTGAAACCTTAACTTTCCATAGATTCTGCTCGAGCATGGACCTCCCAGCATGCTCGGTGCTCGTTAAACCTCAATCGCCTAACACAATGGCGATTTGCTTGCAACTGGTGTGTTCCTCTCCTGCAGCTATCATTATAATACTTTACATTTAATTGTAAGTGCCATACATAGTGGGAACTCGCTGACTATAAGTCCTTTCCCACTATGGATGGCACGGAGTAAATTGATTCTTGTTCTATTTAATTATGTTTTTAAATGAATAAAGAAAAAAGAAATTAATTGCACCAAGTTGGGAAAATCATTCTTTCGAGAAGGTAACTATTTCCTCTCACATTTGGAAGCCAAAAACTGGTAGTAAAGAAAAGTTATCGTCATGACATAAGAGTAACAATACTTACGCAAGTGGTTGATTAATTGTTGGAGTCTTCTCCTTAATAGCAATCACTTCAATCGGCTTTTGCTGAAGCCCAAGAAGAGGAAAACCCTACAATAGAATACGGAAATGACGAATCAAGATTAGGTGAGAGATATTTGTAAGATATACTAAACAGGAAAAAGAAAGGGATAGGGCGTACTGGACAAATCATTACTCAGCGTGGTTGCATGAATTTCGACCAAGATAGAAAAGATTGAAATAACTAATATAATTTCACTCGGATTAAGTTGGACTTACTGATATTGATCTCAACCGATTTCCTACCTAAAGGGAGAGAACGCAAAACCTGTCGGTATATTGTGCAACAGCGAAATTTCCCTGAGCTTGATAGCTAGTGATTACTCTTCTGCTACCTGAAGAGATTTCCATCAACAGTTGATCAGATAGCTGCTTAGTTAACTATACTCAAAGAATTCATGGAAACCCTATTTTCTGCAAGAGTATGCAAACTGAATACACGATAAATTGTTATTGCTTCCAACTTAAACATAGCCTACTCCAGTACCAACCAACTGCAATATTTATCATTCATATATCAACCCGCTCTAATATCAACCAACTCGTATATCAACCTACTCCAAATCAACCAGCTCCAATATCAACCCATTCTAGTATGATCCCATGAGGTCTATAGGTGTCTCGCTTTGAAACTTTCGTAAGGCTAGCATTTTGCAGGCATTAGCAAGCAGACAGGTAGAATATAGATGGCATTGCATTGAAGCCATATATCAATGAGATGGTGGTCACATATACTATTCTACCTCACATCTTTCCTTCTTGTCCTGGGATGTTTTGTTCCCAATCTGCGACAGTCGTACTTCAATCACTGGTTTAGAGACCTTTTTCTTGTCACTGAGAGTTTTGCTCTCTAAAAATTAAGCAGAACTCAAGAGATATATATCTATCTACGCACCAAATTGTCATGAGGAGTGCTAAATAAAAACATGAAAAATTGCAGGGAAAAGGAAACCACCTAGAGCTGAATTAGTGATAAACACGCCTTACGCAAGCAAAAAGCAAACCACAAACAAACTAACTTTGATTTACGAGAGCGAGCATGCGACATTTACAACAAAATAATGCGGAAAACTGAGAATATTCGAAAAATCAGTTTTAATACTTATTAATACTGACAGTAGTGTATACAATAGATATATACGGAGGATTTGCAGTCGAGTAATTACTGATCTCATTCTCGTTACCAGAGTGCAAATTCTGCACAGTAGTGTAAAAATGACATAAACCAGACAGTCTGCATTGCGAATAGCAGTAAGGTAATTAAGACCATAAATCTTATTATCAAGCATAGAAAATGTGATTACATCGACCAACCGCAGGTATACAGTTTTTACTTGCATTTGTATACCTATGCTATCATTTATGCAAATTACATACAGTCTAAAATAGCTAATTCGTTCTGATTAGGACAAAATGTCATTACGATAGCAAACAATACAAGATGGCAGCTATATCCCAAGAAAGCCTTCTAGAGAAAATCAACAAGCTTCTCGTGACAGGCTCAATACCATGGTAGTATACCAAGAACAATTACACGTTTTTATGTAGGAATGTGGTTCACAAGAAAGTAGTATTCGACTGCTCAAAAAGTTAAGAAAGTTCAGTACTGGATTTCTGAGGCCTGAGAAAGCTGATAAGTCATATACCTTTGAAACTCCTTGATCTACCCAATAGAGTGTTATGTTTGTGCAGTGTCTGTCTGTCTATGTAACACTGCAGTGTTAAAAAACTCGAGAATTCTTGCTAAGACAGTCTTAAGAAAGTTTCAGTACTGAATTCATGAAAGAATTCAAGTTTCAATACTAGGCGAAAAAACTTTCTTTTAAAAACGCCGCACCGTGTACATATTTTCTACAAGAAACAAACTTTCTGCTTTCAGCTGGAATGTTTCATGCTTCTTTGCCAAATCTAGCCCTATGTGTTTCTTAAATATTTCCTAAAATAACTCAACTTTCCAACAAAACGAATGACTTAAATTGACAAAGGGAGATGAACAGTAGCATGTTCAGGTTCTGTGAAGTACTTATGCAATTGAGTTTAAAAATGGGGTTGGAATCCCAAATGAAACCGGGAATTTAATGTATCAATTGAGTTCATATGGACTTAAATTTCATTTTTACAGTGTGTACAAAGACAAATATCTTAAAAGATGAGGCTTTTAAATTTACTTTTGAAGCTTCACCTGCCTGTATTACTTAACCTTTTCTTGATTCTTGCGCAATTTGAGGTTCATAGTTCTTACATATTTGAGTCTTATAAAATAAGCTTGTAACAAATTTTCGTTGAACGCGTCCAACAAAGTTCTGCAAACTCTACTTTTCAGGTAAAGACCAAGTTTTTTGAGACTATTGCCTCTTTTCATACAATATGAAAATCTATCAGCTTATTTCTGCATGAGATGAATAACGAATCCAGACTTTCGTGTATGGAAGAAATCTGGACTACCCTTCAAGATATTCAATGTGGTATGGCTATCCCGGACGTCATTCCGAGTAAGTACTCAACGAAATTGCAAATGCAGTACTATGTGGTGAGTTTCACGCTGTCGCAAATGCAAGGGTGAAAATGTTGGAAAAAAGTCTCAAAGTAAATAAGCGGGGGGGGGGGGTTGCAATAAGTGGGGGGGGGGTGGAATAAGCTCCAAGGTGAATGTCTATGGGTGGGCTGTTATAAATGGATGTGGAGAGAAGATCAACATATGCATTAGATAAAAATTCTAACTTCTTGAAAAAAATTTATTACGTTTATTACATATTTCTAGCATGCTAGAAATGTGTCTATCATCGGCGTTCATAATGTCATCATCATTGGCACAACTAACGGCTGGGTTTTCAGTGTTTCTTGCAGCAATTACGCATATCATGCTAGCATTTTTTCAGCGCAACAAGAATTCACAACGAGTTACTTTCACCGGACAATTTTTGGTCTGGTTGGGAAAATTTCCTCTTGGCTCAAAATTAATAAGCGGGGGGGTTGCAATAAGAATGTCCTGGTGTGCATTTTTCGAAAAAATAAATAGTCGGGGGGGGACGTCTATTCTGGACTGGAGAGTACATACGGTAAATATCTCCGCTTAATATCCACTGCATGGCTTGGGAAAACTCTTTGCAAAAACTGTGATTCATTTTGCTTGCTATGCAAATTAGCTATAGCTTGATTTAATACCACACAAGCAAAAGAGTTCAGGCTTTTTAGACACTACAAAATCAAGTGCTAATATAACATCGAATTTTCAGACAATTTGACTGCAATAAATCAAATCTATGCGCAAAATTTCACATTCTTGCAAACCAAATGCAGTTTCACTTGTTTCTTCAAGAAATAAGATTAGGAAAAGCTCCAGCAACTAGCTAGATGCGTACAGTAACTACGCAATCACGAGGTCTAGACTAGCGATAAAAGATCCCAGATGACCATGAAACATGACATTAGATATAAGCTCTTTTCTGAATGAAATTAGACTTCAGTTAGAATGATAGAATGTGCGAAGAGGCGGCTTCAAGGTTACGGAAACATGAGGTTTTCCCGTAATGATAATACTTTTGAAAAACAAATTGGGAAAATATAGAAGAGAACTCTAATGAAGTCAAAATTAGTTGAAGTAATGAGATGAGTGATAGACAAAGCATAAACTGGGAAAGCAGAACAAATTCAAAAACTGTTACGGCAAAAATAAAACTATTTCAAAGGTTACCGACAAAAGACTCGCCTTTACTATTTGTCGATTCAAACGATAAATCTTTTATTTTTTGTTCCATTGACGCTATTTCTCTCTTCTCAATAGTAGCTTGGGATGCTCTAATATTTCTTGTTGAGTCGATCTTCCTCACAGTACTGCCTCTTACCGGCCTGCAATAAAGATTGATAATAAATTCTCTGAGCTGCAGGGGTATGCCATTTTTAGGCGTAAAAATACAAGCAAACACAGCTCACACAAACTTCAAAAAGATTAAGCAGAATTTAGCCTATAAGTAACGAACAAACAGTAAAGCAACTGGATAGGCTGACCTCAAAATGGCAAGAGTTACCACCATCACACAAGTCAACCTGAGCAAAACAATAAGAAGCGAAAGCAAACATCTTGCCTAATGATTTTAGGTACTGATTGTATATCAGATATGATGTAAATATTTTTACATACGAATGTACCATTGAAATGCTAGACAATTAGGGCCTAGCTTTTTTTCGATTAGCATCATCGTTCCAAGGTGACGCTTAACTGGCAAACAAAATACATACATTTCCTCTTTCGGTTTGTTCTTTCCATTCTTTTTTGATACTGGAAAAGGATTATGGGTACTCCGTATATAGACACTCAGCCATTGCCTTATTCCTCTCATAGTATGAAAGTCGGATGCAGGAATACGTGACCAAGGATTGGCTCCCACCATGTCCAAGGCCGAAACTGCAAGTGCTCTTCCAACCTTGAAAACCAACAAGTCCTTCAATACCGATTCTCAAGGCAACAGCTTTAGAGCTTTACAGGATTAAAAAATTTGATTAACAGGGTACTACAAGAAGGCAGGGGCAGACTGATCAGACCGAAAAATCAAATGTGGATCAACGGCCCGGGCGCTTGAAGGATCCATTAAAATCCAATCAAATAACATTTATTGCTAATAGTGAAGAAACAAAAACTAAATTCAACAATACAGAACCGCAAAAATAAACAAAAGCGAGCTGGCAGTTTACTGACAACGTATCAGATAGTAGGATGCAGAGTGTACTTTCCTGCCTCCTCCTCAGGTTTTTCGGGTGAAGCAGAGACATGACCTTCAATCAAACAAAAATGTGCTACCAGAATGATGTCGGGTTCTGATAAGGACATGGTACTCTGGGATTTTCGGACGGTTTTCCAACTTTCTCTAATTTTACAGCTATCTAGAAAAGTCGCTATTTTAGTACAAATAGAAAGTTCCGAGCTTGCAACACAAGGATGCAGCACTTTAATATTGACAAATGTTTGTAATCTCACAAAATGACCAGCTATTATTCATAATGTTTATAACACATTTATTACATATACTTATACCATATTATCAACATATACATGTAAAATTGTAAAACATCTCCTTCTAACCATGTTAATCACACGATGCAGAAGAACAAGCAATAGGAGACAAGAGTAATTTCAACCCATTGAAAGCCTGCGCAGCATAAAGCAATGCGGACTGCTATAAGCCATGGCCATGAAAAGATATAGCGGCGCGAATAAACAGTTTTCAACGTGAAACAGCTCTATGTTTTCTTTTTTCAAATATATATATATATATATATATATATATATATATATATATATATATATATATATATATATATATATATATATATATATATATATATATATATATATATATATATATATATACATATACATATAATGCTCAGAAAAAGGTGGTGGCAAATTTTAATTCTATTACGTCATCGGCCTAGTTCCCTACTGAGCTGTACGAGATAGTGTGCCGCAGCGCATGTGAACCAGTTGTGTGCGAGTGCTTGTGCTAACCAGTCGGAGAAGGATACAATGGTGCATACGTTGCTATGTATTTGCGTCTTTTTGGGTATCTTGCTGCGCCATTTTGGTGTCCACGATCTCCAGTTAAGTATTGTATTTCGTATTTTCTCTTTTGATTTCTCTAGCATTTATTCCCTTTATTTCACAGAAAGTTGCGACCTACAGGCTATGGCGGGAGCCAAGATTGGCCTATTCGAGGCTCAACCTGTACCAGAATGTCGCATAGTCGTTGACTCATACTTTATCTCAGAGCTAATTCAATATTTACAGGTGTTTTTTAATTGTTCTAGAATGAATGTATTTGTTTCTCGGTCTGATCGATTACAGTAAAAGCAAAACCAATGAGGTGATGTATCTTGTGGGCGTTCACATTTTAGCCCATGGCAAAGAACAAAATGAGCCCTTTTTATATACCAGAGGGCGTTCAAGCTCCCCGGGGTTTATTATTCTGCCTTTGTAACGCAACAAATGCATAATGTTTTGTAGGCTATAGTTGCTGAAGCATGGGTAGCAGTACTACTGCCATTGTACCTATTGCATGTACCAAGGTTGGGACGCCATAGCGCTGTGATCTGTGGCCCTGCAGTACAGTGTAAATGTTATGCGAATACCTATCGCCCTATGCGGTCTACGTGTAGACTACCATTTTCTATTGTTCTTTGCTCACGAACCACCAGCCCGGAATGTTGTTGAACTACTCAAAAGCCCCGATGAAGGGCATGCTACTGAGCCTGAGCAACTCATAAGCCCCAAAGAGGGACTTACTACTGAGCAATCCACAAGCCCTAAAGACGGGCATGCTATTCATTGAACAACTGACAAGCCCCAAAGATGGGCATACCGTTGAAACAACTCAAACAAGCCCCAAAAGCCGGGCATGTGTTTGGAACTACTCACCAGCCCCTAGCTGGGCATGATCTTGAGACTTGTCCACAGCCGACGATATTCAGTCTCTGGTAAGCTGGACTACGAATGAAATATCCATGAAATCCACAGTGATGATTCTATTTCTGAGACTCGTCCTTCAGTTGACAATATTAAGGGTCTCAATGATGTGCAGTGCAATGGATGCCTTGAAACTGATTTTACTATTGACAGATAAGTTTTTTCTGATCTAAGTTCAGTCCTTATATACAATCTAGTAAAGGCTTACAAATTACTTCAGAAGCACTAGATTTGACATCAGAAAAGCTGTAGTACAGTTCTACTTAAAGAAAGCTTGGCAGCTACATTTTTAACGAAATGGTCTGCTTTGGTTTTTAGGAAAATATCTGTTGTAATTTTGAGATTTCTCAACTTTGCTTGGCCTTCTATCACATGATGCCAGATGTATATGACAGTTTGCTAGTTAAGTACAAGGCATGCACATCACTACCTTCAGTGTAGTCTGATATGCCATTTACAACCAATTTATTATAATACATTTAGAAGAATCCTCCTTTAGGTTTTTTCAAAATGTTGTCGAGTTGCATTTGATGCCATTAGCATTGTTCACTACATTTATGCTGATCGTTAGCATTTCTTTGCAACATTTCTCCTGAGTAGCACTATTGTAGCAAAGGGGCATACTTCCCTTCTCATTGTTATAAAGAATTATGATGTTTGCAGTTTGCGGTATACAGAATACTGCAAATCGGCCTTCGCCTCCTGACAGACAGTTTTTCATTTCAACCCTGGGAGGTATTGTTAAGCCTTTGTTCTTATCCACAACTTGAATTGGAAAGGATGGCATATCCCCCGCAGAAGAAATTTCTTCCGCATATTTTCTATGAGACTTCTGTCAAGAGTTATATAGCGAAGCTAGAGATGTATTCTACTTGAATCCTGTTATTTGAGAATCCCTTTCCATTCACTCACCATATCGTTACAGGAACCTTTTGCAGGTTTAATCGTTGTATTTGCCTTTCAAAAAACTAGCTGCGCGTCCCTCACTGTCATGGTTTGTAGAAAAAATCGCCTACACGACAAACATGATTGAGGACAAATTGGCGGATGACTTTGATACTGACGTATTAGCTGCTTCGTGCAGAGATGTCGACAATTTTTGACTATTGATCAAACAAAGTTATGTCCCATGTTGTTTGGCAACATATTTTATTCCTTTCATTCATCACTATGGATTGGAAACTGTTTGACTGCACCTCAGTGTTATGGAGGTTGTATATTGCGATAATTTGTCTTGGTGGCACAGGGTATAAAGTTGTCACCGGCACTTAGATAAATGACGCCATTGTGATTGGAAGTGTAAAATGCTACCCTGTGGCGTAGAGTTGCTTGCTAGCTTGATGTGTTGTACATTAGTAACATTTATTCATTATCTCCCTTATTAGCAGACAAGCCTTGAATGGTTCAGATTAATAGTAACTGTTTGGCATGTTCAGAAAACAAGGACGTATTCATTGCCTTTCCTTTATTTTAATACATCTACCAGCGTGTTCATCAAAGATAAAATTGCACCGTAACATTAACTGATCTTTTTATCCCAGCAGTGTCGTGTCTTTTTGGGGGTACATATATATCTTATGAGTCATGTAATAATGAAATAGCAATATAATTGCGCTGCTTTCTGTCAGTTGAAATTCTTCGACATATATCGTTACCGATAACCAGCATTCCACTTGAATTTGCCGATGTTTTCGCTCATGGTTTCGCAGTGCTGGCGAACGATATGGATTGATCGAATGGACTGCCAAATTTCTGAAGTTGAGGGTTTCTATTCAACGCCTCTGTGCGTGGTTTTTTGTCCTAGTTTTGTATTTTAGCGACTAACTAAGAGCAGCTTCCTTCATGTTAGCAGCTTGTCTCATTTTTTTGCAAGTCTACCGATTCTATTTGATGCAATATTATGTTGTTAATGATCAAGAACTTATGTATGCCATAGATTTTGTCAAAAATGTTTGGTAGTGACTGTAGTGTATTTCCGTTCAATTGCTATCAGACCCTCAGCTTTTCTTGTACAACTACATCTATTTCGCTGTTATGTGAAGTTTTCGAGTCCTAGTATATCAACTTTTTTGCAGATGAGGAATCTAAGCAGCTTATTATCAGGATGTATGATGGATGATACTTATGAATGTTTTTTATAAGTTATCATATTGCTTGAAATTTCACCCGGTCATTTAATTGCTTGTGTCGAGGCTTCAAAATAAGTTTGCAATTTCTGTACAATGTAGCCTGACAATGTTGCTATGAAATTGATTGATTTTATGTATACACGATATTTATAATTATCAAGATATTAATAACCTACTTTATTTGGGTGCACAATTTATATTTTCCCTGCCTATGTTTCCAGTTGCCACCAATATCTTACATGAAATCTATTTATCCCAGAGCCAGTGTACCTGCTACATTGCTATGTCTTTTTTTTTAATGGTCTTGCCTCATCAGGAACATCAACTGCTGTTTTGCAATCTTAGGCAACTGTTATAATGTACGTTGGAATTTGTACTGGGTCATCTGGGTCATCTTGTTCTTCTTCCGTTTTGATTTGAATGTTTGTACGCATAAGCAGCATGTCACGTGTAAAGCCTAATCAGTATGTACGAACACAGTACTGTCTCATCAATTGTATCTATGCTTTCTGATCTGTTCTCCTTTCTCTTTATGCTTCGTTAATCGAATAGCAGCTACTAGTATATGTGATAATTTGTTTAGCGCATGTCACCTTGCGTTGTGGGCAGTACTGCTACATCATATGCATGTTTGACATGCTGTGTGACATTTTTTGTTCACATTTATACCTTCTTGGACACCGTGGCATCAAAGCTCCCAGATTGATTGTCCTAATGCAAAAATTTATCTGCTTTGTTAATTGACTGAAAACAGCAGATTATTGTTGATACATGTTACGTTTATACAGACATACTAGCCTTATTATCATTATCATTTATGTGTGCAATGGGTGTTTTCTGGTGTGATAAACAGTTATGGTCTGATCTGTTGATACCTAAGGCACTGCCATCATCTGCACACAATCTATTATTGTAGATGAAATTTATCCAGGCTACTATCACCATCAGACATGGTTGTAGGACATTAATGCTGTACCAGTGGCCTATAGTATTATTTTCTGATCTCATGAAGTAGTATCAACTTCATCCAACAAGCTACACCTTTACTGAACGTTATATCGTGCTGCCAAGTCAGCCAACCTTGCTTGGCGTTTACAGATTTCATTTGTAGGTGTTGCTGCGATTACAGTTAACTCATTGTCTCTTCAGTTAATTAATGTGTTAAAAATGAATTATTTGATCTACTGTTTCTCTTTGTGACATGTAATATCCATAGGCATTATGTGTATGGGATTTTTCTGAAGTTTTGCGTATAAGCCCAAAAAGTAAATGTCTCAATGCCAGCTCTAAAATCTCGTACAGCTCAGTAGGGAACTAGGCCGATGACGTAATAGAATTGGAAAATTAAACGAACCTACCTGTAGGTGAAGTTTGATTGAAATTCTGTAAGTCATCGGCCGTGACCGGAAGAGCTGTACGCCCTCCCGTCTTATTTTATTACCCTACCCTTTTCTATTTAGGATCTTGTATTTATTTGTCATTGATACATTTACTACTCTAAAGACTGGTTCACATGCGCTGCGGCACACTATCTCGTACAGCTCTTCCGGTCACGGCCGATGACTTACAGAATTTCAATCAAACTTCACCTACAGGTAGGTTCGTTTAATTTTCCAATTTTCTCCTGGTTTTTCTGAGCATTATATCAACCTTTCCGTTTGCACCGAAAAATGAGAAACCCTGGTTACTCGGTAGCTACTGATTGTATATATATATATATATATATATATATATATATATATATATATATATATATATATATATATATATATATATATATATATATATATATATATATATATATATATATATATATATATATATATATATATATATATATATATATATATATATATATATATATATATATATATATATATATATATATATATATCTATATATATAGAACAAAAGTGCTGGTTTTCGTTTGATAAAATCAAGAACAGTGTTCCACATTAAAATACCTCCAAAATATAGCGATTCGAGTCTAATGTCCCTTGTCTTAATTAGTGCTAGTTTACATAAGTTTTATGCTCTAAGGTCGTACAATACAAATTAACTATATGCGAACGCAAAACAGCACGAGAGAATGCAAAAATAAGAAAAGTTAAGACAAGAAATGTACAAGCCTGCTACAGTGATAGAACTAAAGTACACGTGCACGCATAAAAATAAGCAGAGGGGAGTGTGTAAAGGAAAATACACGAAGTCACTAACCTGCGCATATACGTCAGGTGTATATTTTGGCGGGAAACTTGAAAGCATGGGTGGAGTGGCTCTTCCATTATCATTAGCTGCTGGCAGAGGGTTTGCTAACCGACCCGTGTTGTAATTGCACTCCAAAGTGTAGCTAAAATAGTGAAACAAAAGTTGATGACATACTTCTTTCAAGTTCGTAGGCAGTAGGGAGAGGTAGAGAGAGGCCAAAGCTCCCTCAGCAACACTTTGTGGCTGTATCTCATTGTTAAATGGTTACCATAGTGAGTTCCGTGCCCCCAAGTTACTGTAGTTCTCCGCGGACCTGACCTTTTCCATGTTTACATAACTTTGAAAGTTGTCTCTACGCGGCGACAAACTATGTTTTTAGTATTCTACAGCCGTATATTTAGTTTGAAGAGCAGAGAGTTAATTGTTGACAATTTATTGGAGAAATTTCAAGGCTGTTTAAACAAACATTTGCTTTTATAAGAAAAAGAATATTGGAAACATGAGGCTCAAATCCAGAAAAACTAAAGGCGTATTTAAGAAACACTGGCAGACTGAACTTAAAAACTAAATTTGAAAAACTCATCCTTAAAGATAAGACAAACAATACGTAAGTACACAAGAAGTTTTTTCCTAGTTCTTTCCATTCCATTAGTTAAATAACCATTATTCGGAAGCCAATAGAAACTTGAGAAATAGAAACAATAAGCTTCCATGGCTACTTCTTACCTGTGTATTATCCCAGTTGCCTTGTAAATAGCAACTCTGCCACTGCCTTCCTTTGACAGTCCGTCCCTCTTATCTTTAAATATCATATTCTTCAAGCTGAAATTGCATGCTTCAAAGTCGAAATTCTGCGAGTTAATTGACATTAGTTTAGGAAAGAGCAACGCCTCGATCTGATCGTCACAAGTTTCAAAATGATTCGCATATATGAAGCATCCTCGTTTCGACGCATGTCCATGGAGGTCAATATAAAAGGCTATGTTTGAATCCCTTGTCGCTGGTTTGCTCTTTCTGTTATTAGAAAGATCATGTTCTTTATCCAATACGCCTGGACAAAGAATCCCTTCACTCTTAACGCCGCTCACCTCCCCAGCACATAGCTCATTAGCATTCTCATCACATCTTCTTGCATTGCTCAAGGTTCGAGAGAAAGCTGACTCTCCATCACGTCCTGGCTCGCAAATGTTGCTTCCCAAATCTGGAAGTTCACATTCACCAAGATGGGTAGTATCTTTAAACCCCGAAGTCTGAAAACGCAACTCTTTTGGTAAAGCTTGGTGCAGGCTTTTTGGCAACTGGGAAGTAAATTTAGGAAATGAATCTTCAACGGCCGACAACCTACTAGGTCCCTCGGCATTGGGTTCCACAAAATTCCCTTTCTTGCTGCCATGAGTTTTGCATTCCTGACTAGCTACAGTCATCAGTGATTCATTTTTTCGTACATTTTCAGCAAGTGGAAAGTCTGCTACGCTATCTATTCTTTCAGTACCAGCACAAAAGGATGGAACAGCTCTCATGCAACCGCCTGTCACGGATCTATCCGTATCACTGCATTGCCTGTTTTCTTCTGCGCAAAATGTGGTGGGTTGTCCATCCTTTGGCTGTACGACCTTGTCTACATTAGAGTTGAATACTTGGCTGCCTCCATTCGAAGCAAGAGCATGCATCAACGCAGTGACAAGTGATTCTGATTGCACTTCTGCTGAGGATGCCGTGGATTCACCATTCGGCTGGGATATGTCCACAGTATTCCCTTCAGAGGATAAACCATCAAGCGAAATATTGCCCCTGGCAACAGTCATTTCGTAACTTGCTTTTTTACGGCAGCTCTCATCATTTGATTCTAAATGTAACTTAGTTATCTCTTTCGGATTTCTCTCGCTGTTGCAGCAATTCTCCCCCTTGCAATCTGTCTGCTGAGATAAACGCTCATTTGTACCTATGCTTGACAAAAAATTTATCTCATTTTTCAATTTTTCGTCGGTATCTCTAGTTGCGTTGGGAAACTGTTGTACTTTCCCTTCATTTTCAACAGCCAGCTGGTCCAAAGCTCCTCCGCTTCCACACGATAAACTCGACGACTTGCTGCTGACATTTGACATTTCACGCTCTTCTGTTTGGCACCCATCTTCTTTTTCGTGATGGTATAAAATAAGGTTTCGGATCGCATAAACTGAAGGATGAAGGTCTGGATCTGGATTCAGGTACACTCGATTAAGATTAACCCCTCTCGTGTCGGTACGATAAAATCCGTTGTAAACACCATCTGGATTTATCATGGGAATCAGCTTAAAAACAAATAAATTACGCAGTGCATGTGCCCGCGGGTCTTTCTCGTTGAGAATGAAACTAAGGAATCCATTAAATACAAAAGAAGATGGCGTTTCTCCGGGATGTACGCGGGCTGTCAGAAAATACACCTAAAAAGAATACAGTCGCACTAATGAAAACTAGAAAAGATAGCAGAATCAAAATAATGGATGTTATATTAACGACAGGAGATGACCTGTTGCAGAGAATATTAGTTGACATGAGCTGAAGTATAAAGGTAAAGGCTAGTCCCATATAGGATTCCGTATGTTGGGGAGTGCCTATTAGAGAGGGCACTTATCCTAGGCCGTTGGCAAAGTGAGGTAAGGTGGTCAGTTCCGTTCTTCATCGTTTTATCCTTTTAGTGATGCCACCTGGTGCCCATTTGCAGCTGGGTAGAAACAAATTAACCAGGTGCTGATAAAACTTTGCCAATCATATTTGCAGACGAATGCTAAATTAATAAAAGGTATTACCAACTGGAATTAGATACACAGAAAAAATCTTTATGATACATGACATAGAGCTCCGGGACCATAACAACTGAATGACTTGCAGTCTGTTCGCGTAAAACATCAAAAACACTAATTTGCTAGCTTGTCGCCAATTGATTGGTGCAATAAAAGATTACATCCACAATGGAACATCATATCGTGGTGCAAAATTATGGAATGCGCTGAATAGGGAAACTAAATTGGCTCCATCCCTGACGATGTTTAAAAAATCCTTATGAGAGGTATATTTTAATTTCATAATTTCATTTTTAATTTTATTATGTTCTAGGGTACTATGTAATTAATTGTCTCTAACTTAGGCTACTCTAGTTTTAACACAGGTCGATTTGTAAAGCAGTGTACTTAACTGAAATCTATTACCTGTATAAATATTTAAAAATGAAATGAAAAATTGAAAATGGAGCAGAATGTACATATGAGGAAATGAATCAAATCAAATGCATGCAAAGAGAATTGCTACCTTTTTTCCACGGAACCGGTGAGCCCGTTCTGAATTGTTATCAGGGAACAATCCGGAAAGACGGTCTTCTCGGTCGCTGGTAATCCCAGCACAAGATGTAATAGTGAGCAAATCTACTCTCCTTCTCTCCAAGGAATAACAAAGCAACTCTCTGTGGAAATAGATGGTATCCTCCAAAGGTTTCGCTTCTGGTTTTGCAGAATGTTTGTTCTGTAAACGGGCAAGCATCTCCTGGCATTCGGTATACGAGAACGGGAAACAGAAAGCAAAATATACTATAGCAGCTCTTGATTCCGGCAATTTGTAATTGAATGATATAACGAAATTTTTTTCAACACTCTGCAAGAAAATTGAATATATAAATGAAATGGATAATAGTACATACTACAGGGGGACAATGTTTCATATTATGGAACCCAGAGAACTAGTAGCGGATCCGGGGGACGGTGAGGTCATGGCCCCCAAAACGATAGGAGTCATCGTGACTTTACCAGGCCCTGTAAACCTATATATGATTTTGCCCAAATGGCCCCTGTCCCAATGATCTGTGATAGATCCATTACTGCTTATAAGATACAGCGTTTCTGGTTGCCCTAAAGATCCGAGTTCTTCTTTCAACTCGACTCAACATAACTTCATTGTCATGCTTTTTTCTCGAAAGAACAGCGTGGGAACTTGGGGTAGAAAAACATCACAAAAATAAACAAACTAGATTACGTAGAACACTCCAGCATGAAACCCAGCTATGCATTAGTTGTGAGAAACCCATGTATCTATGTGACCTGCAATTTTTCATTTATTACTGCTTCTGAAGTAACAAATCTTTTTACAGTAATTTTTTCTGATTACACTTTTTTCAGCCTACTGGTCGCTCCGAGCTTTTCCTGTTACTGTGGTCCGAAACACTGTACAAAAAAGGATGTCCTAAACAATACCCAACCTGTCAATTCTCCTGGTATCCCCAGGAGGTTCACAGTTTTGACTGCTTTCTCACATTTTACCGGTTATGTATTATACATTTTCTCCCCGTTGATTTTTGCAAACTCAAGTCAAGTTTGTCGGAGTTTCCTTACAATGTTTGGCTTATATTCCATCATCATCATCATCATCATCATCATCATCATCATCATCATCATAATCATCATCATCATCATCATCATCATCATCATCATCATCACCACCATCATCATCACCACCATCACTAATTAACATTTGACGACAAATTTGTCGATAGAAATGCTTCACCAAAACAATAACATTACAAAAGTTAATTCTCTGAAACCGGGATATTTTGGAAATTCGACTTTATGCACGAGCGGAAGACTTTTCAACGAATGTTGTGACGCTTAGAATCAGTATGAAGGTAATTTTCATTCTACTGTTCATGATTATTTCTGAGCACAAGTTTTTCAATAATGTTTATCTTTTGCGAATTTTGGTTGTCTCTCTGTTTATGGCCATATCTCCCAGTTTTTCTTATGGAAAAAACCAAAATATCCAGGTTCTGAAAATTCTAGGCTGACAGGTCTGCAATACACAGCAATAATACATCGGCATGAAAAGAATTCAGCACACTTCATACTTTAAATGACATTCACTTAGTGAAAGGTATTCGAACGGAAAGGCTCCATCTTCACACTTACGCCATTCAAGAAAGCCAATAGCTATGATACGCCTAAATTGAAGGGAATTAAGATACGGCATTAAATTCCCAGTCCTACTGCATCATACGCCGTGCTGTCTGCCTTACACTACTCTATCCTGAATGATTTGCCAATAAGCAGACTGAGCCTGCAAATGCATGCAAGTTTTAAAACCTTTTCAAAATCCGTGAAAACCATTTTAACCCATTACTTTGATGGTCCTAGATTTACAATCAATTCTGAAAGTGCTATCGTATTTAAACCAACGCACACATGTACCGCGCAGAGCTAAGGTGCAACAAAGGATATTTCTCTGCGATGAGATGAAAAATCATCAAGTCCATCTATTGTAAAGTCCCTTGGCTTATAGTCTCTTTTGGGCCTATTTCTTTCCCAGCCTACTTCCCATTTGAGGCTTTATTTGTATAGTGTCAAAGACTAGTGATCTTGATACCAAACTATAAATATTTGAAATCAATCAATCAATCAATCAATCAATCAATCAAAACCACACCAGCTTTCTCAACTTAATATAACCATGTAGCTAACCGCGATCAGCTAGCGATTCTACTAACGGGATCTCATGCGTGAACAGTGACAGGAACGATCGTTGCCGCTGCTGTTCTCTCAGCCAGAGCTCCTAGTCCTCTTCACAATTATCTACGAATCCTCTTTTGGTGTCAAATATGAAATGTACTTACATATTTATTAATCGAAAAAGGAATCAATGTAGCGAAAACAGGTTAGAACGGTTAAGAAGAAGAGCTAAAAGCTTAATGAAAAGTTATAATGCTGAATCTGCTTATTTAAATCAGGTCTTTCCCAATGGACATGTAACGCTTCTTTAATTTTAAGTTTAAAAGAAGTGTTTGCAGAATCCAACACTTTAAAACAACTATCGTTACATGCCTCTTTACAAACAACTGAACCTACATACTTACCTACTTACCTACCTACCTACTTACATATTTATTCGTGTAGAAAAATGTTTATTTACATGAAGTGTTGTATTCGTTTATTCGTCATTTTTAGGTATATGCTTAATCCCAGGGAGTAGTCATGGCATTTTGCTCTGCCTGTGTTTCATCCTTGTAGTGTCGTTTAGTAGTTCGTAAGTAGTGTATTAAGTAATTTTTTACTGTAAGTATTTATTGCATTTGATATAAAAAAATGAAAAATAGAAATTCACAACCAACCTGGTATGACACTCTACCTCTCAATCTCTCCCATTGAGTTTCTCTGTTTCCGTATGAAACTTTGACAATTGGAACCATGCCTTGGCTATACAACCGAGTTTGTCTATTCAAATTCATAACGTTGATTCGAATAAATTTTCCACTCGGTCCCGCTCTAACGCCAAAATAGAACCACGTGCGATTACCGTTTACAAACTCAGTACCCATACAATCGGGTTTTGTCCATACATTGAATTCGTAGTCACAGATGAACTTCTGCTGCCCATCATCTTTCCCGTTCTTTGCTTCACTGTCTGTATCCTCAACTGGTACGACAAATTCAGCTCTGGCAAGATTACCGGAATCGAAGTTAGAAAAGAAGATCATTGGTCCACATCTTTGCTCCATTATTTACTCCAACCTATTCTGATTGACTTATTTGTACTAAGGAATAATGGAAACCAACAACTTCTAAACAACCCTGGCATCAGCTCGCATTTTCAAAACTGGGCGAACTCAGCGCTTAGTCCTCGGAGAAAATGGCTTCCGTAATTTCACAACATCTAAAAAAATGAATTGTTGCGGAGACGTTCATCTTGAATCTTCACCACCAACCCATTCTACAAGCTTGTGCTGATATAAAAATAAAATACATAGAGTTATACCAGGCAGTTATCTTTACTTGAATTGCACTGCTTTTAGTTGAATTGCAATTGGGCAGTAGGTAGTTACAACAAACTGCAGCTGTCCTTGTCCAAAAAATGGTGCCAACAAATCATTGCAACATCAGAATGAACTGTGAGTCGATTGAAACGCAAGTGAATCTGCAAGAAAAATTAATTCCAGACATCAAGAATGTGCATTTCAAGATGAATTCGCAGTACGAAATTAATCTGATGTGACTGAAATGTTAAAACTAAAAACAGTTGGCATGTAAGAACCAAAGAGAATGGTCTATCACATCCTGCTTCTGAGTTATTTGGAAAGCTAGTTTCCCGTCAAATCTACAAAATTTTGCGTAGAGCTCATTACTATTTCTTCCAACTTACTTTCATCGCCATCCGTATACGAGATCTCCACGCAAGGAATCAGGAAAAATTCTGAATTTAAGCCGTCAGCACTCTTAAGAATGATCAGACAAACAACCCTATGGATGTTTTCGGTGCAGCTGCAAATGATATCACACAGAATAACAGAGCGGAATGTAGAAAAGTGAAGCAGTTCTGGTGATTACAAACCTCATACGTAAGCCATTGCTGCATTTTGAATCGAAGCAAACATTACCACAAAAGCCGTTAAGAATTTATGTTTTGATCATCAGGAAAAACAGCCTGTCTAGTTTGAACGAGCCTGGGCAACTAGGTCATTCACAAGAAATTAAGCAAATGTAACGTAAATTAAGCAAATGTAACGATAAACTAATGTAGTAAACTAAAATTTCTTCATACAAAGAGCTAAAACATAGTTAGAAAGAGTCCACAAAGCCAGCTTGCAAACTGAGGAATGTGAAAACATGAATGTACTGTCACTATGAACATGCCAAAGCTCATGAAAACATGTCTCTGAGAGACTTCTTCCATATTTATTTCGGTTTGGAAAGGCACAAGAGAAGTGGTCTATCAAAAAACTTCCAAGAAAACTACACAGACTACCAAATGTGTTGTCTAGATAGTATTGAGGGCCGTAGATTTTAAAGCATGGGCGCTATGCGAATCTTTTCGTCGAGTATGCAGTTTACAACCGGCGCTCAAACTTCAAGATGAAGCAGTGTGTATATTAAGAAGCAAATCGCAAATCAGTCGTACAAGTATTGAACGTATACTGCAAAAAAATAATAAACAAAGGAACAAATAAGTAATCAATATAAAATGAGTTGATAAATGAATGAATAATGTACTAAATATAATGACCGAATGAACAAATGCAACAGTAATTAGGCCATTAAAATGGCGAGTTAACAGATAAACATCGAAACAAATAAGTAAACAAGTAACAAAATAAACTAGATAACTGAAGGAATTCAACTTGAATTACGCTGTGCTAAACTAGTACCTTTTACTTTGAAAATAACACCATCCATTAGTGATGACTTTCTAGTCCAATTGCTTCGATGGATGGTAAAGCATTAGTTTATTCTCAAGTAGGGTCATCAACGGCCATAATCAACGGCCATAATCGTCGTACAAATAACCATTCCTGGGTTTTTATACAGATTTGGCATAATCCCAAAGAACGTCCATACAAAAGGACGCTCAATTAAATTATAGATTTGGCGGAATTTATAATCAGCAATTCACATCCTGCTTTTGTTGTTTCATCCGCACTGCACAATCGGAGATGCTATATGATCAAATTTTTCACAACAAAACAAAAAGAAAGCAGAAGGAAGAGAGAGACAAAATTAGCCATTGTTCCTATGAATATGTCTTTCTATATAAAATCTGGCAATTGGGATTATTGTACGAAAAGAATGTACTCAAAATGGAGTCAATTTGACGAAAGTAGATTACAAAGTGTTGAGAATTTATAGAACAACTTAACATAGTCAAACCAAACGAAAACAATTGGCCGTAAAAATATTTTATCCGCTGCCTCTATCGCCTACTCATCCCTTTGATCATCTCAATCCTGTATTCATTAACTAATACATTTTACGAAAGTAATGGATACATTTACAGAGCATAACAAAACCAGAATTATTGACAAAAGCAACCACCAGACAATTTTTCAATCTTTTACTTCGAGTGCACTCTGAAAATAGCTGGTTCGATACTAAATATGCATCACATAGGATCTATGTCTGCGATGAAACATGCTACGAGGCTGACTCAATAAGTAAGAACATGCTGTTCAAAAAGTCATTAAGAGAAAGTTACTTTATGACACCAAATTGTGGTAAAACCAGGAACACTCGTGGGAGGCGGAACCAGGAGGCTTGGGGAGCTGGGGGGCAGCAGCCCCTCCACTTTTTCTCGCATATGTATCGTAGTAGTACCCGTTTTAGCATCCTCTATATCACTGCGGTTTTAGTTTGTCTACTTGAATCCTCCACAAGAAATGCTGAACTGCTGCCCCTGGCACTTGATTGAAAACACTGCGTTTCTTAACCAATTATTGCTTTTTAAGTTTTTTGCAATAGCTTTTGAAAATGACCCATTGTGCCCAAGGATTTTTTTAAAATTTATGCCTGAAAGTCTTGGCAAACAGCATGGTTGAATGTTATATACTGCTTTGTTTGAAGTTGAGCTTCAAACTGTAGTAGTTAAACATAAAAGAGTAGGGCTCCATAATAGACCTAATTAAATGTGTTAGAAAATGTCCGTCAGCATTATACAGAGAACACAGCACAAAAAACCCTATTTTGGCCCATTGTGCCCCGGGGACCCTATCGAATAGTATGTTATCTCTAATGATAAAAGAATCAAAGCCATTTGATTGCAAGGATTCGAAATGGATTCTCAAGAGGATTTCAAGGGATTGCCTATTGCAAATCACGAAGATCTAAGATTGACTAATATGGATACTCTAATGGATTCTTGTCGATTCTCTACTGGTTTTTTGTGGATTCATTAACGGATTTCGTGTCGATTTAAAAGGATTTTTTGTGGATTTTATAACATATCTTAAGTGGACTCCCACAATGTTTAAAGTAAGGTGTTCTGAATTTCGCGTCTAAACGCGTCAGAACTACATCATACGTAATAACAAGCTTAGTGTAACATATTTGGAAAGCAAAATCTTTCTTACTTGTACCGCCCGCAATATGTTTATGTCCAAAATTAATATCAAACAACGAAACAAAGCCATGTAATAAAGGGGATTTATAACATCCTCTTTTATGTACAATGGAGCTGTTCAAACTATCCAGCTTATTACTTATCTTATTACAAATACTTATTACAGCTTATTAAAAATCCAACTTTTAATCATGAACTCCAAGCCAGAGAAAAATAGGCCTTATCAAAATACACTGTCTCCATCAAGTAGAGCACTTCAGTTTCTCCTTCACTTAACAACATGGAACACCATGGAAACAAAGCATATTCCCGGTGTTTTATCACTGTTTAGAAATTGCTCACATTCGCACTTATGGGAGAATAATACTAAACGTCCTATAAATAATGGTTCTAAGAGATTCAAGTAAATTCATAAAATTTATTTTGCATTACGATTGACATATAAAGAACACATGGCTTGAACTCTTCTCTGAGGTCGTCTCCTACTTTCAACAATGAACTACGACAGTTTTCTCTTGGCGAGCAAAGCTCATAGTAAAAGGAGGACTTATCTTTCCATATGCTCGTTTTGCCCTAGCTTTACACAAACGCAATCAACAAGCAGTGGTGCCTTAAATGGGTTCACTGATATCAACTCTTGATCAATTGTTGTCAAAATTATACTTTGCATTATAGAAAACTTACGGTGAAATCGTTTTTAGTACATATAGCCTTAGAGTGAGTATAACATAAACAATATATAATTAAGTAAAAACAATAGAATCTAGGGAATATTGTGAAATGAAAGTTAGTGAGCGATGCAAAAAAAGTAAGCAAACAAAGTGAGTAACTCAAAGAAGACTTAAACTTGTGATTTTGCATTTTGAGTGCTCTAGCGCTGAGCCATTAGTTCAAGATTTCAAGTTGTTCCTCAAGGGAGAGTCATAAGCTCATGCTCTCCTTTTGCCAATGTGCAAAGGGGAGCCAATGTGCAAAGGGGAGCCATTGAAATGCCATCACGTAATGCAATGGTGTAAGCACGTGACAGAACCTTAAGCATGTGCTTGAAACTGTGATGCAATACCTCAGTTGGTAGAGCACTCAACGTGCAAATCTGAGGGTTGTTTATTCAAAGCCTGCATGTGTCACTTGTTTTCTCACACTTTGTCTTCACAACATATGGCTAGCTTCTATTTCATGTAGAAAAGGCATACTTCTGGCACTCAAAACATCCAGTAAGTATAATTGAGTTTAAGAAAAAGCTCTCTCTGATCAGTTGCAACTAAATTTGTGACCAATTCACACTCTTCTAAGTAATATGACACATATCTTAAAAAATATAGATATCAGATGATTTGATAGCTCAAGTAATAAATTTTCTGAACAAATCACCATTAATAAAGCTCTTTTACATCCCTGCACATTTGCTAAAGAACTATTACCATTTTTGTTATCTCATGCTTGCATGAAGTGGTATAATTCACTTCAAAGGCAAAAAAGCTACTGCACTCTTCAAAGACTATTGTACTCTTGTACTCATCAAAACAACTATTGTACTCATCATCACTCTTCAAAGATAAACTGCCATTCAAGCAAGTTTTTACAAATTTGTGACTAGCATGACTATATTTCATCTGTACTCATATCATCCTAACATTTCAAGCAACAAATCTTAAATCATGACATGAAGTTTCCAAGTTCAATGCCAAAAGCAAAGCCTGAATTCAGTTGTACACAACTAAAGATGTCACTTGATCTCAGTGGTTCACCTGTAGCCATTTTGTCAAATGGTAGGTATCTTAACTGCTCAATTCTAGATCATATGAAATGACTTACCTCATTTTTCAGGGCTCATCATTTGTGAGGTGAGATCCAAGTGTTTTACAGAATGCGTCTGGAGACACAACTAATAAATTAGATAAAGAAGAGTCAAATGCTGGAAGAAAGAATACATACATATAAGTATGTGACAATGTCATCCTACCTTTAAGACACATAACCTACGAATAAGACAACAGATATGAGAATGGTCCTAGACAACAATCATGTCTACAAACCTAGAGAGTAAAGTGCCCTAGAGTAAATTGCCCTAAGCTTTCATGATTTATTATGGGTTCTTTCCAAAACAAACTTAGAGAGAAGCTATGGATACTGGAAATAAATCTACAAGAAAAAATAGCTAAATGCTTTATACAGTTGAACATCATTACTTTATGTGCCTATTTAGCTTCATAAGTTAGTATTTATTTGTCTACACAGACAGGGTTTTGATGGCAACTATTAAGCTGATGCTTTTCTATGGCTTATAACAAGTTTCATCAAATTTTAACTTAGTGGCCATTTAGAGAAACACAAGAAGAAGGAAAGCAGAGATAACTGATAGCCTGTGGTGCATTGATCTAACCTGTGTATAGTTCAAACATGCAATGTCTGAATTGGAAGATCTGCAGCACCACACAGCCATTGTCATCAACTGAATCACCCACTCATAATAATCTCAGATTCTCACAAAATCAACTCAAAAAGTCATGAGAAGAGTCATTTAGCTGATTAAATCTTAAGCATGATTACAAATGAAAAGAAATTTCATAGAAATCAAAGAAAATCTTGTATATCAGTTTTATGATAGATCAATAAGCTTATATAAAAAATTTAACTGAGATTTAGGGCAGCAATTATAAAGCAGCTTGTCTTACAACACCAATATCAGAAGCTTAGTGTAAAAACAAGTCCAGAGGATTTCAATGGTCATAAACATTTTGAATTTAAACTTCATCTATTGACAAAAAAGTAGTTAGTGGCATGTCATGATGATAATTCAATCTAGTTAGATTTTGATTAGGCTTGCAGCATTATCTCTTTCTCTCAAAATGTTCTGCACTTTCCACTAATCTCCCATGCAAGCAAGAGCTAGATGAGTAGAGCAAATCACTGATCAGCTGTTCTATTCAAGTTTATACTCTTTCACTTCTCAAGTTTTATTTTGACAATGCAAGTCTGACCACTTTGTCTGCAGTGTGGTTTTTCATGAACAATAACCCCCAGCTATAGCCTTTCTGCACTGCAGAATATGAACGCTACTTAGCCTACAAAGTTACACAGAACAATGACATCCATTTTCAAAAAATTTGAAAGAAAGAGTTAATAGGTGATAATAACAAGTCACAAGAAAGTAGCAGAGTTGCCCCCTGTAAATAAGATACGTTGTGTCCGCCATTATGAATATAGTACGCAATTTGCTGATATTCATAATACCGGGTCTACGAAATAACTAACGCTAACCCTAACCCTTTACCCTAACCCTATGGGGTAAGAGGATAGGATATGAATGTACAGATTAAGAGCTATCGAATTGTGTATAAGTTGTGTGGGTAGCCCCCTGTAATCGTTGAGATGAGAGCTAGAGGGCGATAGTACATTATAATTAGCCGCTTCTGATATTCCTCTGGTTAGCAGAATCCATTAATCTTGCTAAAATGCAAAGCATCGAAGAATTTTCAACAGAAGACGATTCTGCTACAGTATTTACTGAAGAGGTGGTAGCTTTGAAAATTTGAAAGCTAACGAAACTGTCAAACAACTGACACTAAGTGTCACTTCACAGCAACAGAAGATCTTAATGAAATTTCTTATGGACAACTGTAAGCTTAAGGGGGCTCATGTGGGCTAACTGGCGAAAAATGTCTTTATTTCCAGTGAAAATAATAGGGAATAGGTAAACTTACCTGCAAGCAAGGGTTTTCCAATACTGAAGTTGGTCAACGACCGCCAATAACAATCGACTCACATTATCATGGTTGTTGTTGTCATAGTTGTTGTAGCTGTGCTTAGGTTGGTATGGCAACGACTAAAATTGCCCCCGTGAAAAATGCCATAGTTCTAAGTCATCCTTTCTGTGTATCACAGTATTGAGCAATAATCATAAGGTTACTACCATAGAGTCATAAAGGTCAGGTGACTTGTTTCATCAACGAAAACTCAAGAAGGCACCCAGAGCACCACAACCAGTGACCTTGACTTGTGCGTCTACTATTGCACAGAAAATACCAACTACCCGGCTTTATTTTGTTTAGCTTAAAAGTTCCAAAGTGATTTGCTAACATGCAAAAGTATTTAAAAGATAACACTCGATTTTCTGAACGATGGGCCTGAGGGAAAAAAGCATAAGCTGTTTTCATGGGGCCCTCCAACAAAGCATATAAAGCCACAAAAATATCATACTAAATAAATTAAAATTAATTGGCTGCATCGTAAAAACCTCAGCATAACAATCTACTTGCAATAAAAATATAATTCCAGGTATTTGAACTACGTACACGTAAGTTGTAGATCGTTTAGACTTCTAAATGAAGGTGTCATATAAAATGGCTCCCTGTGTACCTGAACATAGTGTAAATGGCGGGAGAATATAGTATGAACTGATTCGCTTTGCAATAATTCCAAGTATTTTAATTTTATATATCCTAAAATTAAAGTTATATGCCTTTGACGCTACATGTACAACAGGGCCCTCCGCAATTCTCTTACGTCATCCTCCACTGTTCAAAAAGTATTGTGCGGGGGACGAATGACTATTACTTATTTATAGTTTATGACGTAATGTGCGTCATATGACATTGAGTTAAATAGGAGTACTGACTTTGCAAAATTAATTCTAAGTTTTGTAACCGCACGAGAAGGGCGTTTAAATATATTCAGGCCTAACATATCAGCGCCAAAATGTCGCTTTATCCATCACTCGAAGACATGAAAGTAGATCAATTGGCCCAGGTAAGGAGTGCATTGAGTTGAGCTAAAAATGTATGTACTATTAACTATGTCCGTGCACAGTTGTGGCAGCCCTCCTCAAGTTTAGGCCCAAACGATGGCGCAATTGCTATCAATGTTTGCTCAATTAAACTAGGGGATTATCACTGATTTCATTTGCTCAAGCTTGATTTGACTAATGTTTGACATTAAGAGGAAATGTGTTTGATTTATGTTTGCATTCTATGTACTTTGTGACAAGTTAAAACTGTTATCCACTTACAGCATTGTAGCAAAACTGGCGGATGTTAAGAATCCGGTCAGTTGAAAAGTGCATATAAACTATATATAATTTTGACGTACGTTAGGTTTCCTTGTGATAGTAGTTGCAACATGAAATCGTTTTATCTGCTCTTTGCATTGAGGCGATAAATGACTATAGTGAAACAAATAGCAGTAGTTCATTTTCTGTTTTGCAGGTGCAGGCTCAGATGGCGCAAGCTCAGGGCCAGCAACTGGCGCCCCCTCAGGCGAGCGCTGGGCAAGGGCAGGTCGCTTCAGTAAGTGATGGCTTGCAACTGATACATTTATGCATTCAATCAGGATAATTTGATTTCATTCATTGCCTGACTTGGGCTTAGTTAAAGATGATGCTGTCTCATCTTCTGGACTGCTCTCCCATGATGCAAAGGCAATCTGGTCATATGTAGAAGGCCTGTCTTCAAAAGCTTATTGCGTCATTTGCTGTGACAGGTCTTGGCATTTAGATACTCGAGAAAAGTATGAAGAAAACCAGACCCATCTCCTGTATATTTGACTTATTTCCATGAAAGTTTTATAAACACATAAGTCTTTGTAAAGTTTTTTGTTTTGGTAGAATCCACTCCTGCTGCAACAATGTTTAGATTTTGACTGTCAATTTAATTTTACACAAACTGGGTTTATTGACATACCTTTGAATTTTCCCTTCGTGTAGGCACCCTCAAGTCTGTACCCCTCACTAACAGAATGGATGGGACTACCAATTGATGAAGCAACAATTGCCAAAGAAATGCCAGAATCTGGCCAGGTATGGAAATGGATTTTGAAATATTAAGAGCACACTTGGACCTGTTTTCTGCACCAGGAATTGTTAGAAGTCAACCTATATAGATGGATAAAGGCCTCTTGAGCCATTTTCTGACATCTTGAGGCCTATTTCATATCCTGACTGCAGGGTATTTCTTGTAGACCAATAAGGCTTTGAAGCATCTAACATACATTACAAGTGCTACCAGATTTGTTTAGTGACACTGGCATAATTCCATCATTGCTCAACAAGTTTTTTAACACTAATATCAATTAATCACTGTTTGCAAACAATGCATGTTTTGTAGTCTGGCTTTGATCAACCACTATCATGCTCTCACTGACTAGGATCAATGTGTGTAAGTTGTTTTCAACTTGACTTTATGCATGATAGGCCATACTTCTATTATATCAGTGGCCAGGAACCCACAGATTGCTTTACAAGGGGTATATCATGATGACATCATATTTTCTCACCAGGCTGTAATTCAGTACCAGCATGCCAGCCAAGTTGGTGTTTATTCTTCTGGCGGAATGGTTGCACCAGTGACAGGTACACAGAATGCAAGTCTTATGAGAGCTGAAGTGAAACAAGGTGTTCGTGAAGTGATCGCATGCAAGAACCAAGATGGGAAGATCGGATTGAGGGTCCGGTCACTAAACAAAGGTGTCTTTGTATCGTTTGTGTTGAATGGATCTCCAGCAGCACTTGCTGGACTTCGATTTGGTGACCAAATCTTGCAGATTAATGGAGAGACTCTGGCTGGATATGACCACGATAAAGTTATGAAAATTCTGAAGCATGTACCTGGAAATCAGATAAGATTTGCAGTTCGTGACAGGTAGGGAAACTTATCTTCTGAAAAGGCAAGGCTTAGTATTCCTAGCAGTTATCTGGGAAAGTAGGATTGTCTTATCCCCGCTCAGCATTTTTTATAGTCATAATAAATGTCTGCATATCATAAAAGGGACGTTTTGGTTACAGAACTGTCCATGGTGTGAATATAATAATGCTACAACTTGCAGACACATGTCTGTGTGTGTGTGTGTTGTCACTGGAAGGATAGAAGACAGCAAAGAGCAAATATGTACATATGGATATTTTATTTATTTATTTCCATTCTTCTGCATAATTGTGAGCCTACTAGTTGTACATTTGGCTTTGAAGCTATGGAGTTAAAAGGCTTTGAGCTCAGTGGTAAACATGCTGTCAGGCAATCATACCCTGTGGAGTAGAGAATAAAAAGAAGCTATCATCAAAAAGTAGGCCAAGGGCTTGTGTGATATATAAAGCAATACAGTTTTTTTGTTGTAATGAACTTTCAGCAACCATAGATGTGACCTATCATTAGGTTTTAATGTCTTTTGCATGAGACAAATAGGTCAAAGTGATTATTAGTTGAAAGCACGGTCATTCAAAATACAAACAGTATGCACAGCTTAATTGATATGCGTGATTAACAATTTGCATCACATTTTTTACTGCAAAAGGCTGCCAACGCTCAACAGTAACTCACCTAGTACGGAATAATAGCCCTTTGTGGAAATTCTAGTAGAATTAGGTTAGACTGTTCAGTAGTGTTCTGGTGATTTCCAGTTGGCCATCCTGTTTTCTTTGCCAATGTTCCTTGAGATTGCCTCTCATTAAGAGTATATTTATGGTAAAAATTGATTTGTCAGATTTCTGGATTTATGTATTGTAATGATTACATAGAAATGCACAATACTTCTCCCATTCAACATTATTCTGATACAAAGTCAACTGCATAATGACAAGTTTTGTTTGGCACATTGGAACCTACCTTTATTCATGAAATTTTTGCGCAAGTTTTAATTTTGTGCATCTTTTTTGCACACCTGGATTTTGCACACATCTAATTTTTGCACACACTTTAGTAAAGAACAACAATATAAGATACTTCATATGCAACTCTACATGTATTTTTCACGTTTGTCACATTCTTTCTACAATATGATACAATATGTTAGTGATGATGCATAAAATGTTTGACCTGACAATGCCCTGAAAAATTTAAAAATCAAACTATATGCAGATACATTTGTTTTTCCGTGTTTGTAGTCTCACACAATCTAATTTCTGCTCACCTCCTGAAAGGAATATCTGCGCACCTCAAATTTTTGTGCATCAAAATGCAAGAAAATTAAGTAATTTTGTGCATATCTAATTTTCGTGCAGCTGGGTCTGTGCAAAGATGTCATGAATTAAAGTATAATCTTATAATGTCAGAAAGCATTCATGTGTCTTATCTCCAGATGAGACACCTAATTCTGTTTGAAAGATATACCTAATTCTAGAATGAAATTTCAGTTTTTGCATGATGTCACTTTGCATTTCATCAAGGTCACATCTTTTTGTATAGGCCCTTTGAAAGGACAATAACATTACAGAAGGACAGTACTGGACATGTTGGTTTCATATTTAAAGATGGCAGAGTTTGTTCACTTGTTAAAGATTCCTCTGCAGCAAGGTAGATATTATATATATATTTGAAATTTGATTCTTTCTGATATTTATACTGTTTGACTCAATTACTTTCTGCAGACTTGCTTTGTAGATAAGTTGGTTGTAAGATGTAGAAATATACAATACCGCAAAGCTATCATTTTAAATAAAACAAAGAATAAACAGTAAAAATTACAGGAATGAATAAATGAATGCGCAAGTCAATAGGAAAATAAGTGCAGAAAGATGCAGTATTGTTATCTGGGACAAATGGAGATTTAATTTTTTTTAAATATATATGGCAAAATGATAAAGTATGTATATAAATGATTTACTTTATGTTGTAATTCCGAATTATTGCAAAGTACTGCTATTTCTGTGATTTGATTGTAATTCTCGACTCTTATTTTCTAAGAAATGGATTGCTCACAGAACACAACATTCTTGAAGTTAATGGACAAAATGTAGTTGGATTGAAGGTATCTTTTTGTTTTTCATTTTCTATTTTAACTTGTTTCTTCATGAATATTGCCACAGCTACATTGCCATGTCATTCAGCAAGGATCTGTAAAGGTCCTTTCTGCAAATTGTGTATAAAAATCAGAAACATTTGACACTTAGATGCAGTATATATGTACATATGACATCTCTGAGCCATAGGCTGTCCTCCATGGACCTCTTCCTTATTTGTTAACCTGCAAAGGAGGCTCCTCCCCTGAATACTGCATCTTGCACATAATTATTGCTCTCCTACATTTCTGTATATTCAAATTAAAGTATGATAAGCATATATATATATATATATATATATATATATATATATATATATATATATATATATATATATATATATATATATATATATAAGATAAACAGAGCAGCATAGATTTTCATACTCAAGAACTGTAAATATGAACTCATGGCATATGTATGAAACACGATCATTCTACCATGCAATGCATTGTGCGAGTTTCATGAGGTCTGTCATTCCTTCGTGTCAAGTCTAGGTCATATATAGACCATATGCATTTTTATTATTTTTTATCAGTTTTTTATTTTTCATATGACTTATTTGATTCTTATTGTCTCTTGAAGGACAAGGATATTTCAAAGATACTTTCAGAATCAGACAGATCGGTAACACTCACCATCATGCCAACATTTGTTTACAGTCACATGGTCAAATGGTAAGCATTTTTCTACTTTTGTTCAGATTGACTATGATTCTTAAGTCAAAGGCAACTGATGGCACAGCTTGTGAACAGAGAAGGGTGTTAGTATTTTGTGTCTTTGTGCACTAGCATGATGTGTAATGAAACTCCATTGAGTGGAAACCAGTTTGATTTCAAGCAGAACACCAACAAAATTTGTTGCTAAGAGGGGGTGAGTAGATGTTCATTTGTGCAAAGAGAACTGTGAGTGAAAATCTCAAGATTGTAATAAAAATATATCTTGGTTCCCTGATGTGAATGAAGAGAGTATATGGAAAGAGAGAATTTGAAGCTATTTGCCATTAGAAGTTCTTTTTCTAATACTAAGGGGTGAATAGCTCAATGTTCCATCAGTTCTCTCATGAACATGTCCCCAAAAGAACCCCTATTAATTGACTTATTTACTGTGTCATTTCCCATCTAATCAAAATTTATTTCTTGCAGTATGGCTGAGGGACTGGTGAAAAAGCACATGGATCACTCCATACCAGATATATAAGAAACCGAAATGACTTTGTTGGACTGCATTGTATACTAGTAATTCGATGATAAAATCATAAGTATTTAGCTGCATAACATCGCTACGTACACCTATCATTTGTGCTTGCTATACTGGTAAGGTAGAGCCCATATCTTTGTGTTTTGTTTGTCAAATAAATGAGCAACTGTTGTTTTATGATGTTAGTTTTTTTATCAAATAGTTTTCGATTTTTAAAAGCAACATTCAAGGAATATCTCCCTGTAAGTCTCAACCATGCACTTCTGGGGCATATTTAAGTGTTTTGGATATGTTTGCCATTTAAAGTAGAGCTGTTGACATGTGCAATGAACAAAAGTAGGAAACAGTTGCGATATAGCAATAAACCAAATCATGCTGCATCCACATGCCTTGCAGCATATTTCTGCATGGTTTAGATTTCACAAATAAGAAAATTAATGCATGCACTTCAATAGTACAGGAACAATCAGCTATCAAGGGTTGTTCTGAGATTAGAAAGACATCTTAATGCCATCTTCTCTTCACCCCCTCCCCCATAATACATATACACTGTTTGCATATACAGGCCTTTCAATGAGACGTGCACGAGCGCACAGGCACGTGCCCAGCTCAGTTCACGTGCTTGATTTGTCACTCACGCCAGCTTTATGAAAAATATACATCCAAGTACTAAGGAAAGCGCAAACAATTGAATCTTTAGTGTGAGCAAACTATCCCACGCGCGCGATTGGCAGCGCGCATCTAATGTACTCATTGAAAGGCCTGCATATAGAATGATAAGAGTAACAGTGTAACATGCTGATGAGCCTGTCACCTCCAACAATGTGTTCAATCATCTCCATAGCAGCAATTCATGTTGTTTGTCATGTAAGGAAAGTTTTTGTGGAGTGGATGTTCTGTGATATATCTGCATCATTGCCTTACAAACTACACCATGCCATATTATTAGGGATCAAATACTTACAATCTGTTGAATTTAGATCAATATATGTATGTGTATTAATATAAATGCAGATGTTGCACAGTGCCCGGGATCTGATATTTTTCAGTGATAGTATTTGCCAATATTATACTTTCTGTAATTTAAGCAGTTTAATTACAACGAATATTTCTAGCTTTAGTCGTATGAGAAAAACTACACTTATTTTGATTAATAAATTGGGAGAGAATTTGTGAAAGCCAATCTATTTTGTCACTTCCTCTTCACTTTCCATGCAAGTGTCCTCTGATAATCAAACTGGTCCATTTGGGCAGTGGTCAGACAAGCTAGGAATGGCAGTGGTAACATAGGTTTTAATTTTTGTCATCATTGCCTGGTCTCTTCAGCAGAAAGAAAAGTTATATTGTTGGTTGGAAAACAAGCAAGCAAAGGACATTAATGAAAAGTAAATGAGCGAATTAGCATATGGCATTTGCTGCTCATCTTTCAGATAGTTTGACTTATCCTAGGCTATTTTAACTGAAAACACTGCTAGTTTTGAACCTTGAGGTTTTTACATCATTCAAACTTTGACTGTTTTCTTCGTTTTATTTATATTGGTTTCATTTAAGCTTTGCTCGATACTGTGGAGTGATAAAAGAATATTCGAAAAAAAGTTCATTCACATCACATATAATTTTGAGTAGCTGAGAGCTCCTATATCTTCTTAAAACTGTCTATATCTTAAAAATACCTTGCTAGAAAGGAAACTCAGCAAGTCACGTGGACTATTTTGTAAGGTTGACTTTACAGGTATTTCGAAGAAAAGAGGACTAATCTGTACTCTTGCAAACTTGCAAGTTGGAACTTAGGTTTGGGACCTAATGTAGAAGCAAATAGACAGAAAATTAGTCATTTCTCAATGTTTTGAGCTCAGTGAATGAGCCTGCAGATTCCTAACTGCTGTCAATTTACAATTGCCGTGTATAATTTATCAATTGCGAGAGAATATCTAACTAAGAGGAAAATGGAAACAGTAATAAAGTATTCATAACTTGCACTGGCTCACATCGCTGAAAGAGCTGTATGAAGTGTTTTTCTGACATTCAGAATCTCTTTTCTTCGCTAAAAATTATTGAGAATTTATAGATAAGCATCCCAAGTTGATATAACACACGACTATCAAGGACCACTATCATAAGCATTCCAGGTTTCTTTGGAGAATTTTTGTTACTTTGTCATTACAAGTTAGTTAATTCCACAAAATGTTCTTACACTGATAGACAATTTTTTCTCGGTACATTGTTGCAAGATAATATGTGGGCATAGATATGAATGGTATGACGATAAATCATATAAAGACTTGTGATATGATGTATAACACATGACACGCAATTCGGTCATGACTCTATACGAAAGTTTTCTGTGCTTACCGATTCATGTAGGAGTTTTGTATGCAGTTTTGATATTTCCTTGCGAAGTTGCTCTTCTGCAAAGTTCTGTAAATCAGAGTATTTTTGGGATATTCAATTCGCCGCCTATTAGTCTCATGAGAGCTACATATTCTACCACAATGTGATAAGAAGTCAAACATTTCGCGTCCCATTGGCTTGCATCAACATTTATGCTTTAAAATGCTAGATTCACATATAGTGCTACTGTAGAAAGACTTTTCGAGAGAACTCTACAGAGTGAACGGCTTCGCCATGTAGGGCAGTCAACACCTCTTCTCACCGTCATACCCACTTCTGTTTCTACTAGATAACTGCTCCACTAGCCTGACAGTGAGCGAGCAACCAGTTGGCTACTCACTCTATCTAGATACTAACTTAGACTTTTAAAGACATAAAACATATTAGAAAGAAAGCTGCTTGCTTGGAAACTAAGACTTATAAAGACATAAAGCAAATGCAAAACTGTAGACGCAGGATTAAAAAACATAACCTTTACAAGCTGTAAGTGCATAACAATTCTTATGGTAGGGAGTCAGCTTTTATTCTGCAGAGTTCGAGAAAAGAAATAAGTAACTGACAAATAGATGTAGAAATGTTACCTCATTTTTCGTGTGCTTGTTTTCCAAATCCTTGATTCCAGAGAGTAAAGTAGAGTTTATATTTTCAAGGTTGTTGATTCTAAAACAAAATGAACCGCTATCTTACACAGACAGCACACAACCAGTATCACCGGATCATTGCAAAAACTCAGCTTTGAGGATCAAGGACGGGATCAGATGCGAGGCAACTTCTGGCTGTAACAACAACTGGAGAAAGGTAGGTTAGGTGCCAACTGACAAGGAAACCAGTGTGCAAGTGAAAGGAAAAGTTTACTTCTATACAGTTGTGTTGCATAGAACCGAAATGCAATATAACCAATCCAGATAGTTGAAGAAAAGTGCGCATCAGTGATAAGATGATGCTAAGGTGGATGTTTGGCCATATTTGGATGGAAGAACCACTAAGTGAGCGATAAGAGTGTTGGGAAAGAGGAACTTTAAGAAAGTTAAGATCATTCACCAAAAACACTTTTCTATAGCACTAAAAAGCGGGAACATTCTTTTAGCATACTGAAAGCTTTTTTCGTCCGACACTCGTTAGAGTATGAAACGTCGGGTAGCGACCGAAAGGTGAACCGAAATATATAACCAGATGCGGGTACACGTGATATGATGAATAATACGTCTATTTTGCCCTACGATGGCCAATTAGCACCTATTCACCATTGTTTACTGCTAATTGGCCAATCATAGGGCCATACAGAGGCATTATTCATTATATCACGTGGACCCGCATCTGGCTATATATATTTCGGTTAACCTTTCGGCCGCTATTCGACGTTTCATACTCTGACGAGTGTCGGACGAAAAAAGCTTTCAGTATGCTAAAAGAATGTTCCCGCTTTTTCGTGCTATAGTGAAGTTCTGTAGTACCAACAGTTTTGCTCTATATAAAAACCATGCCACAAGAATGCAATTCAATATCGCACTAACAAGCTGGGACGCATTTTTCAGACACATTTCTGCTTATGGAAAGAATCCTTTTCTGATTAAAGAATCCAGGAAACAAACGAGCTCTTTCTGTTTACTTAAAGAAAGTTTTGAATGCATATTGACAGATCCCAAAATAGCTTGGTGGAAGAATAATCTTGCTTTCCCAATTATCGGAAAGTCAGCACCCACATATATTTTACGATGTTCTGGACCTCAGAGGAGCTTAAAAGTTTCAATTCATATTTAGTACATTGTCAATTGCTATCGAAGAGACTTTACGGATATTGATTTCCGTGTGATCAAGATTAAATGAGAAGTAAATCATCAGGGACCGTGAATTTGCCAACATGTGAATTGCTCTAAATCCTATTGTCTTCATGTACACAGATCAAAAGCACATTATGAGTTAGCATTTGCAAGAATTGCAGGTAATTTCTATACAGTCTCAAATAATAATGCTTCCAAATCATATCAAGTTCAAAATACCTTTTGATTTGATCTTTGCTCGCTTTTATGCTCTCTCGCTGGTGCTCCAACACCAACTCCTGAGAATGGAAATAGTTTATTTACATATATAAATACAGTGGCATAATATAATTGACAATACAGGGTATAAATGTACATAAAATATCGTAACCTTAAGTACATTCTTCCCATACCGCCTTGTGCAATATTGATACATACAGGGACATATTTTGAAAATATATTATTTACCAGCGATTAGTTGTATATGATCTACTGGCAGTGTAGTTTACGAATGTGCAGAGCAGAATCACAAAAAAGCCTATAATTGAATATATGCCAAAACCTGAGAAATACTTTACTCAATTTGTACAGAAACTATTAAGTACAAAATAATGGGAAACATCCAATGCATTCTACGAACTTGGCACTTGTGCTATTTTCACATTTTGACTTAGTGTAATATGATTAAAATATAAATAAAATATTGAGCACATTCAGTGGCAGTTGTATGCATACCAAAAACTTTTCTTGTCGCTCTTGCTGACGTTCTGCATCTTGCCGTATCGAAGCAACTTCTTTTCTCAGCTTTTTATCAACACCAGACAAAAATTCTAATCTAAAAATGATTCAGTCATAACAATACAATGAGACACCTCTCGTGAATTAATTAAATCGTAAAATCATATATGTATAATGAAGTAAACATAAACTTTAAAAGAAACAGCTATCTTTAATTGTAATAATCACAATAATGACCTATGTTAGTTTTCTTTCAGTTTTTGAAAAGGTGCAATCATTTCAAGATAAAAGTATGTATCCTATAGATCAAATAAATCCGTACATATGGTAGAATCTTGGTGCAGACTTAGTAAAGAGGAAATTGGAGTTACCCATTGACAATTCACCGCAACTAGATAGCATATTTATGGCTACACTGAGTTACATTAAAATGTTGATGAATGAATTGCTCAGTGAAATGCGGCTCAATGAAATAGGATAACGTTCAAAACAATATGAGAGACGAAAAACGACCAATTGATGATAAATGAATTATAATTGGCAGAATTGGCAGAAAGTTAGAATGTTGCTAAACTAATAGCCGCTGCTTCCCTCTAACAATCTCGATCAGACGAAAAAAATAATCGAGATTCAAGAGAAAAGTAGAAATTGTCTCAACAAGGGCTTTAATTCAAATCCTTCAATTTCATATTGAAATAAGGAGGAAGATATCCAAATACATTCAAATTTCCTGATATATTAAGGTGAGATTGAACCTTCTTAGCGCATGTGCGAAGCGGGTGTTAAGCACTCATAACAGTATTAATGTAATATATTGTGAATCTCCTTATATAATGGATAATCACCCAGGAAAGTAAACAGTCTAAATCCGATGGTAATGTTCTCAATACCTTTCTTCCCTCTGTACTGACCAAATCTTCTTCAGTTTATCATTTACTAAATCTGCAGCTGCACTCGTAAACCTCTGCAATTCGCTTTCTTTTCTCTACAAACACAAAAAGTAGTAATCTACAAAAACGCATATCTGTATTAATTAATACTAGCTAATAATCCAGATTAAAGGATGATTATATCAAGACGATAGTGTTCTTATCCTACAATTGATTAACTCGAATATTTACACCCAGATTAGATATTAATTAATGCAACATAATCCTATAAATCCTATTATGATGTTCTGTGCATCATTCTGTTGGATCTGATGAATTGCAGAAAACACTAGCTTCATAAAACTATGGCCAGCTATAGTTTGTGTTCTATAACCATGATGGGTTATTCACAATTAAAACCCCTTTTATGACAGCCCTGAGTTAATAATTCAGACATGATAGTTTTTAAATTCTAAACTTATAAAAAGGTTTCCCTTGCTTATGCTATACCTGTAGTTAGATCAGACTTGAGATTTTGTTCGAGAAGGGGGAATAAAGTTGAAAAAATAAGGAAACAATCAAATAGGGTTAGGGCAAGGCAGACCACTCCCCAATTGAAGAAATCATTATATCATATTGCACCTAATATTTAAGAAACCCGTACAATTTCACATTACAAGAGTATTTGGTATTTCTTACAAATAAAAATGGATCTTGCTTGAGGTGATGATAAAGCGAGCATTGTATTCAATAGATGGACAGTGAAAGGTAATAATATGGTGATGAATTGACATGAAACAAACAAATACAAACCTTCATTTCCCCTGTTACTCTATCTCTTAGTGTATTCAAAAGAGGTCCAACACCATAGCTGGTGGAGAGTTTTAAAAAAGTAAAGTCAGATGACTAGCTTTGTTGAGCGAACTGAATGAAATGCAATAGCCTAACTATTTGAATATCGAGAAAATATTAACAGTCACAAATATGATGATATTGTATCAATCGATAGTATAGCCAAGGAAATTTTATAACTGCAGAAGTAAAACTTATCAGGCATCCAGTCCCTATGTTTTCTAGATAACAGGAAAAAATAAAAATAAATAGGTGAGGCATAAAATAATGAACTATCTAGAGTATTTGAATTGAATTGAACACAGATGGACAGAGGAACTCAACTGGATGCACTTAAGAAAACACTGAAGAGACTAGAGAGATTGGTGTTCTACGGAAGTGAAAGCATTAATGAAGCGGCAAAATGTTTAAGGAAAATTCTGTAACCCAGAAGCTAAAATCAACTAATTGAAGTTTTATATAATAAATATAGTATCCAATTTACCTCTGTATAGCGAAATTGTTTTGATCAATATTGGCAAGGGGTGTGATCTCATCATTTGTATCAGAAAAGCGTGCTTTTGACGTGCCTATAGTAAAATATCAAATGACAACAGTTACAAGGGTTTTATAATTAAAGATATTCATGGTATACATAATTGATAAATATGCCATTGCATCGCTCTATAGAAATATAAAAGACTATTGAAGTGCTATTTACTGGTTGTTTGATAAATCGAGGAATTTCTCCAATCAATTGGATCCGTTTCCCACTTATGACCAAAGGATAGATAACGATCTGGAAATTATTATACGAATTTCACTTGCCATCTTTAGTTCTTTTTTTTGTTCTCTTTCTTGAGGTTTGCAAATTCCATTCATCATTTTCTTCATCATCAGAGCACGTGACAATTCTCTTAAGCTTTTTCTGCTTATTAGGATTTTGCTCTGTCAAACAGTAGAGATAAAGTATTGAAACACATAGAATGTACAATATTAATTGAAATCATAATAAAAAGGCTCCATCATGACATCGTAATATGTAAGTACTGAATAGATCAATTTAAAGATTCATTTTTCATGTATTGTATAAGTCTTTCGATGCCAAAAACAACTGTTTTCGATAAAATCATAATCTATCAAAATCCAAACACTACCAAAATTGAAAGTACCTATTTGAACGAGTCAAAAACATTGTCTATAAAGATGTAGTCGCACAGGTGTAGTCATTGAAGCTCTTCAGTATTTCACTATTACTATTGCACTTCAGGGTTCAGTAGTTCTCAGCATACTTCAGTATACACTGGCTTGATATAAAGAAGTTTACTTTCCTTGGAAATATCCTCCTACTAAACTACACATATTAAAGGAACATTGCTATCTCTTCGATTAAAACAAAACATGTAACGAGTCGATAAAACAGGCCTTAACTGAGTATAATATGAAGGGCTTACTTTCCTTCCCTTGCACTTTACATCGAGATCTAAACTCTTTAACAACCTACGGGAAATGATAATAATATTGGTCATGATACTGCAGAACAGTACAGCTAAGCTACTACTAAGGAACCATTACACAGATGTTTAAAATCATTCCAATACTACGTCAATTATGTTTTTAAAATGTGCTGATAACTGGATGCATTAGAAGATTTGTGGCATAATTTCAGTTATGCCTTACAATTTTGGCAACACGGGGCTTTCTAATATTCCAATCTATTGCAAAAACACATTCAAGACATTCAAGAAAATCTCAGATAAGAGGAATCCAAATATTTCCTTGGCAAGAACCAGGCATTTAGAGTCATTGCTGTCAAACTTTGATCTAATTAACTAATCTCTGGTGATCATATGAGCATCCTGAAAATGCCTTTAACAATAGTACTTACATCGGGTGTTTTCAAGTGAGGCAGCAAAGTATCGTGCGCACCTCCATCTGACTCCTAAAACAAATTATTGAGTACCTCGATCTATCAAGAAATACGAACTAATAGTAGTTAAGAAGACGCTAATATAAAGGTATCAGATATCTTAGTAAAAGGGGTAAACTAGATGAAATATCTGAATTCTTGCCAGTTTTCTGCTCACATTTGAAAGACAAGTTTCCGCGAAATTATTATCATTATAAGCTTGGATATTACAAATATGGAGTGTATAACGATGAAACTGTGTTGTAAATAGGTGGTTGACTGCAGAACAACATAATGCAAAGGTGACAACTAAATACAGCCTAGCAGAATGGAAATTTAGCTGACATCAAAAGGAATGAAATATCGAAGTTTGATTCTAGGCTTCCTTAGTTGATATGCATGGCTTCAGTGTTGTTGTGTTAGCATGGAATTAGAGATTAGTATTCAAAATTTTACAATAAGTAACTCATGGGTGTTGCAGGGCACAGTGGATGTTTATAGAATTGAGACTCCGTACCCTCTTCAGGCTACTCAAGAACTTATGTCGGAAAACATGATGACCGGAACAACACGCGGGACACCAAGGCAACTTGTAAACAAGGGGGCTAGAGATTAATCTGGGTCAATCCTTCACTCCAAGTTTTCAGCCTCAAAACAGTGGGAACACTTGGAGGAGTGAGCGAGACAGCCCCTTCAAATAATTTGCAGGAATACTAAAATTTTTAGTTGCTAGCACTTTTCCTTTTAGCGCCAACCCGTGGCTTTCGTGGTCTGGTAGTCTCTGTCCCCCTCCTTCTAATAAATGGCAAAGAGTTCACCGCTACGGAAAACTAGTAAAACTAAATATACGTGCGGGCCACTGCAATAAACACTAGCTTTTAATTGGGTCTTAATTTGCGTTGTACTGGAAGAATATCCAATGTGGTGTAATCGTACAGTCCTCCAGGGTTCTCAGGACTTTCCTTAAAACAGTTCCCTGACTTTTCCAGGTTTTCTAGACTAAATTTTAGAAAATTCCCTGACTTTTTCAATACTTTTCCAAGCAGTGTTTGACGGATCAAGGAAATTACATTGCATATTTACGGACAATGAAGGAACAAAAATACTGAGAGCATGAAAAAATACCCTGACCAGAGAAAATCCCTGAGTTTTCCAGATTTTCGAGGTTTTGCGAACTCCTGAGAACCCTGCTCCTTTGATCTCGCATGGAAGTTTTTGCCCTTTTGACAGACATTCCTTTTAAGTATGATACGATTAGAAAGCAAAAATTCTGATGTGCCTTTGAAAAAGCTACAAATGTATTGCAGATTTTATCATATACACAATTGACTTATCGAAAACATAGATGAATGCCAACTATGGCATTCACAGGTAGCCTTTACAGTAATAGGATAATATATTTAACATAATAAAGTAATCTTATTTTGAATATGCTTTAACTTATCCACCTCGTCTTCGTTATTCTCAGCCTCATCTTCCTTTTCGTTGTCACTGTCTACATCAGTTATATTCGTTTCTGGCAGTTCTATCAACAGAGAGAATGGAGAATCATTCAAAATACCTAAAGATACAAGTCTGAAGGCACAGGATGGAACAAGGCTCCATGATGAACGAAGAATTTTCTGATAACAGATTCAAGCCGGTAAATGTACCATACAGAATTAGAGATGTTCATACAATAAAGAGTGGAAAGAACATAATATTTTGATATTTTGATATTATAATATTTTGCCAAAAACAAAATCTTGGTTACTGGTGTAGTTGCTGGTGCCTCCGGTACCGGTTACGAGGCAAATGACAGATGGCAGAATGCCATCGCAGGTAGCCTTAATGGCAGTTATGGCTATATGGGAACCAGGCCTAATCCAGCAAATAACTTACGTGTGGCTGTACAATTGTCTTGTGTCTCCTCATGCATAGCAAATGATGACGTCCCATTAGATCTTCTAACTGATGTATCAGACACAATACCTTGAAAATCAAAGGCAGTTGATAAGACAGGAAGATACATCGTTGCGCAGAAAAAGATACAAATTTACTCTGCTGACAAATTGCTTCCGCTTCTATTTCAATAGAAAGATGTTCTACCGTTCTCATATTATCTAGCAATGATTATCGATAGGAATAATATAAATATTTCCAACTAGAAAGTAAACATATTATTATGCGATAATTTCTTAGGGAATCATACTGGTGAGTCTACTATTTAGAACACTTTCGCTATAGGTTTTCTCATAAACGGAGAAAAATCGCTCAACAAAACTTTGAAATGGGTTCATATGATTCTCATTTCCCCATCAAATAGTTAACGTTCTCCTTGTTTTATTATCAGTATGACAAAGCTATCAAAGTCCTCCATACTAATAGCAAACTTATGAGCAAGTCCTCCTTGTGTCTAATAGCAGAGTTATGAGCAATCAATATTTCATTTGATTCAACTGTTATATGATATTATTTCATACCAGAATCCAAAAATTTCCTGATGTTATTCCTTTCTCCATTCTAATATAAAAGAATAATAGCGAACAATATTACTACTAATGCAACTGTCCGCTAAGATCATGTCGCATAATATCCTACTTCAAATTTGTTCTTCGCTTTAAAAAATATTATCAATCAGCTATATTTAGCAAACTTACTTTCGTCATCATTTAATCACAATTTTATATACATTATACTGCCCACAATGATCAAGGTACGATGGTGAAGCTATATACGTCAATCCTATGGAAACCTAGAGAATGTGTGGCTTTTAGATGAGCATGAGCAGTTTCCTAATGCAGCATTGCACTCCAGCTCTAGTCAGTATGAGAGTGGAGCTATTTTCTGCTTAAAGAAGGTATTCGGAAAGTAAAGGGAGTAAATTTGCAAGGGACGGTGAAGAAATGGAAGCGAAAATGTTCTACTTATACTGTGTCTACGGTTAATTTGATTCTAGATTCAATACAGGGCGTGGTACAAAGACTTTTAAAGGATAAAATTAATGCACCAATAATTAAGCAAAGGTAAAATAAATATACGACCGACTTGCCTTAACATTGTGCTCATCATCAGACAACTGAATTACAGCATATCTATTCGATCTGTCCAAGATGTCCTGTAAGAATATTATTCGATAGCAGCTTCGCACAGTCTATTCTACCTACTTAACATTAAACTCAGGGCTAATTAGAATCAAAGGATATTTCATCGTTCATGCCCTTCCCATAGAGGATAAAGCTGCAATGCAATTAACAACCTAATTTTATGCTCTTTTTGGTACAATAGTTTCGTCATTAAGACTGATTGCACTTTTAATTCAGAAGAAACTTATATGAGCTCGTGTGACACATAAAGGAATTATGAGAAGAGTGGAATCGGCAGTTTTCGTTGTCACTTGAGAGGTTGACATTTGTCGGTAAAGGAGATAGAATAACAAGGGACACCATAACTGAGACAATAACTAATGATAAGGCCACCACCATCTACAAATATTTTAAACAAGAAAGGGCAGAGGATTGCAAGAGTTCTACGGGGCCAACATCAAGGCTTGGGAAGCGGTTAGTGTTAAAAGCTTTAAAAAAGGTTAGGGTCTACTATGTGCTTATCTGAGGTAGGCACAAATCAACTGGTTTCCAGTTATAACTTAAAGCAAAACGTTAATTGAAATATAAGCTCATTGATACACAAGCAGAGATAGGGAATGGGATATGTTCGTGCTTCAAAGCATCACAGCATTCAAAAACAAAATACAATGGAAATCCTATTGAGAGGGTGCTCCACAGTTTTCCTCTACAAAATTAACAATGCTTGAAAATATGCATACTTAGCTTTTACCAACACAAGGATATAAATCATGGATGTAAACCACGGAATAATATAGGATACAAACCATGGAACACAGAACAATCGTTGATTGTGACAACTACAGTTGATAGTCAATAATTCAACTGCACTATAACTCGAACATTCTGTACCCCGAAAGAATTTTCAATTTCCTTCGCTTAGGTTTCCTATACAAAATACTGCTCGATAACTTGAAAACGTTTCCACTCTCCTTGAGAGTTCTCAAGGGTCATCAAATATCAACCATTGCATTCGTTAAACCTTATTTCATTATAATATGAAACATGGGTAATGCACGAGACAAATATGAATTTATGCATTATACAGTGTCAATTCAAAAAGCTTTAGGTAATTTTCCGCCATGCCTACTCTTTTGGAAACTTGAAAATCTGAAAATCTTGAAAATTTCAAATCTTGAAAGGACATTGATCAATAAATGCAATAAAATTAATAAAGGAATCGTAAAATGATACCTTGCATATTTTTGCAAATGACGAAACTGGATTTGACGAATCATCGGGAAATGTATCGTTTACTTTTTTAGACTTCAATTCATCTTCAATGTCAACCTCGCTTTCAGGATCGCTTGTATTTACCAGTATACTAGTTGAATGATGCTCGACTTTTTTCTCTATACTGTCCGATTTCGATCTTTTCTGTAAATGTCCATTATTTCTAGTTTCAGACTGGATCGGTTCCACTTCGGCTTGTTCCCTGTCATCTACAATAAAATACTACAATTATCTATAAATATTTATAAATATTTATCAATGTTTATCCATTGCTTTTCAATAGTGGTTCCCACTTGCAAACAACTCTGAACAAAATCTTGGATATAGCTTATACTTTAAATGCCATCTGCTGGTAACAGCTGAAAAACTTGATCAAATACAAGCGAATTTAGCTAGCTACTATTGCTTGCACCCTAACAGCACAGTCAGGTCTGCTTTTCTCAGCTAATGTAAAGGACAATCGAGAAGACACTATTAGCTCGATCTCTTAGCTTAATTATTGAGCGGTTGTTACCCATTCTTCTCTTGGTCTCAATCTTTCCCTATTGTATCAAGTTAAGTGCATTGGTTCCTCAATTGATGAGATTATCTAAAGCAATTTCTATTACTCGTACCATTTGACCATGAGATTTCATTATCTGAGTCATCTATCAATGTTTCTGTAATCTTGGTCGCTTTTCTCGCACGTACAAAAGACAATGTACCCATTTCTTTGCTATTATCGTCAGCCTGTTCAATTGCATGATTTGAATTGTTATAACGACCTTTAACATTCTTGGGTTTGGTCTTCTTTCTGGCTTTTGACATCTCTTCAGAGACGTTTCTTTTGCCATACAAACTCACAAGATCTGCAATTGATACATCTTGAGACTTGATCTTTCCCTCATTCGTATTATGCTTTTTTCTTGATTTCCTTATAGCATCCACTGTACTGGACCTTTTCAGCTGATATTTTGAAAACCTAGCGTCAACATCAGAGTCGCTCTCATTGAACTTTCGTTTCTTTGATATTCCTCCTTTCCATTTTGTCGCCCTTTTTCCTACATGGTATGGTGATATACTCATGCTAGACTCACTGTCAGAGTCAGATGACAGCCTTTGATTGTTCCTCTGAAAAATACGCAACGTTAGCTTTAGGTACGACAGCAGCACAATGCAGCAGCGAAGTTGCAACCACTTCGCTTTTTCAAAACATTTTGACAAATATAAGTAAACTAAAATGCATATTGAATGCGATACTAACATACGTATTGATGATATAATCTCAGTGCATCTTCATAAAGAGGTTACATACCACTGCTCCTTTCACAAAGCTTCTGTTTTTCCAGTCATGTTTATTCGAACGGTTAGTGCCACTACTCCTTCTCTTCTTTCGTCTAAGGTTCTCAAATGTCTTCTTTGGTAAATTCTTCCTTCTCTTTTTTGGATCGGTGAAGCTAAATCTACTCTTAGTTTCTTCCTACCATTGAAAATTGCAAAGAATTTTATTAAAGATTGTCAACTGATAACTTTTAAGGAACTACGAATGCCTCAAAATAAATCTGACTTTTATTCTGTTCAGAGCACGAGCATGCGTGATACACACTTTGTTGGGATGGCACAAATAATGATCCACTGGCACAAAATACGAGGAATGCTAGATACAGAAGATGGTCAGATCTCATATGGATTTTAAGGATCATTACTACTATGACTTTCGCAGATGTTTAATATATTTAGAATCATGAGCAAAAACCGAAAGCCAGTGCTGTATTTAAGCCCTGCTTGAATGATTCATTACTCGATGGAACGTTTTTCAACATTGGCATTGGGGGAACTATCATGTTAAATTTTAAATGATGCATAAACAAGATGATAGGTGAAATACTGGATGATTTGCACACCATTGGGGACCACATGTCAAGTGAACTATCAGTTGAAATTGAAATCAATTATTGGACCATTTGAATACCATGTCCGGATACGTATTAATAGAATCATGGGGTAAATGGGTGGGTCAAAAACAAGATCGTTTCAATACTATCATGGGTTACCTGGTAAGTTAACTATTGACCGAAACGGTGCGCAAGATACTGAATCGTTAGGATATTTCTCTTATATTTGAGCACAGTTGTTGGGTAATGAGTAAAACATTGATATCATTTGACATGGCAGCAACACAAAATTCAGATAGCAAGATTAAAGCACTGACATCTATTTTATCAAAATTACACACCCCTCTAAAAATATTAAAATCCACATATACAATGGAATGCAAGTGCAATTGAGGTAAGTGGCAGCATTGAGTGACTACAGAGTCAAGGTGAATTCCGCCTCAACTTTCCAGTTTTCCCTTATGTTTGGCGATTATCAAATACTTACTTCTTCAAGACCGGATCCCTTCTGAATTTCACCCTCATCACTGCACTGTTTCTGTTTTACTACATCTTTGCAATTACTCCCTTCTCCTTCGTCTCTCTTTCCTTTATCGCTATTCTGCGCTTTCAGAACACTTGGTCTTACTGGTGTGATAGATGAAGGCTCAGTTTTGCTGGAATCAGGCTTTAAAAAGAACACGGTCGACAAGTTGTAAGAACAAACCGATTGTACAAGCTGGGAACATTGTCGAGAATCAAATAGGAATTATACATATATATATTATCAACATTGCTAAGAAAAGCCCATACTAACACATGATAAACAAGATCTTACTTTCAATTAGATTATGTAAGAGGTGAGTTATGTTACATTCAAGTGGCGTATGCACACTACGCAAATAAAACATGCCCTACAAGGGCAAACGAGGATTGGGAAAATGAGTACGCATGATTGTAACATTATATGCACAGTGCTCATATGTGCTAAAAAGTCTTGAAGAGGTTGCTATCATGAACAATGCTACGAACAAACTTTTCAAAGACATGGAAGCTCCAGCTTCTATTCATTATTCCGTATCATTCTCATCAAAAGAATTAAAACACTGCATTATTCATCTGTAATATTTTCCTGCAAGGCGCCTGTTCGACGGATTTCCCTTATACATTAGTTTAATTTGCCGTGAAATGATTACAAAAGCATCTGTTACAAACAGGAATAATCTCAAAGCCAAGTTTTAACGACTCTGCGCTGTATGGCTCTACCTCTTTGTAAGAAAATGGTGATACAGCGCTTGTCTTTGCTTTTCGTGGCCTAGGCAGTCTAGGCTGTATAAGGCTCTTTAGTTTGTTTTTACTCTCCTTCTTCTCGGTAGGTTTGTTTGAAGACTTTTGCTACAATGAACGTTATTAAAGTCATTCAAACGAATACAATTCTAACCATCAATCCTGGCAAGGCAATAAATATAGTTACACTGAAATCTAGGACTTCAAACGCAATTCGTACCAAAACAATGATCGAATACCGATTAGTTCCAGAACTGAAACAGTATTTCCAATAGGAAATAACCAAAGCTCGATTAATGCTATAATAGCGTAAGGCTGTATATAAACGTACAAAATCACACATGCTAATGAATAACCCGTTCGAGATACACTCACAATGGCTGCTTGCAGTAGACTGAACAAGGGACTCCACACTCGATCGGCTCGATCTGTTCGAATTCCGATTATAATTTGTTTGAACAACGAGGCATATTTGTTTCGAAGTTTTTGGTCGAGCTCCGATCTGTTCAGCTTCAGAGTCGTTCGAACACCGAGGTTCTACTGCGCTATTTAAGTCAATCAAACGAAAAGGTATTTCTAACCAGCAATCCTGGCAAGGCACTAACTAAAATCACTGATGTGTATGGTATAAAAGAGAATGCAGTAATATAAACCAAATTCAGCAACCTCGATTACTTGTAGTTCAGCGTCTTGAGTTTCTGGAATCACATCATTCTCATTTTCCCGGTTCGAGGCATGTGCTGTTGGGATTGTAGGCTTGTCTTCACCAGTTACCACTTTAAATGATGTAGAAGTCGATACCTAATGAAAGATGCAAAGGAGTTATAATTGCAGGCTGTGGGTAAATGCGATCAGGCTCTACAAGAGCAGATGAGGATTGGGAAGATGAGTACGCATGATTGTAACAATATATTTACAATGTTCGTATGTCTTACATAAAGTGACAAATGCCTTGAAGAGGTTGCTATCACGAACAATGCTGTTTTTACTTAGTTTATACTCAACATATCGAAGAGATACCCCGCCGAGGCGAGAACATATCAAACGATTTGTGGTAGCCAATAGGCTAAGCAATAAATATTTCTGTTCTGTCATATCGAGGCTAATTCAAAACTTCTGCCGTAACTAGGTTATTTGCAACGTAACTAAGATATTCATGGCTTCTTGAATTAAGGTGGCATGACTAGTGAGGCTATTTTGAAATTCTTCAAAACAAAGATACTGTACAAGACATTGCACAATACTTTGATCAAACAAAGTTGAATTTCAAAAGTATTTTGTAATCAATATGTGAACTGAAAGGCCACGCAATATCTGTTGCTCTTTGCCTATAATCAGGCCTACTGAGAGCTCGTATGGGGCTCAGGGTAAATGGAAAAAACGGGGCTCCAGATCATGTCATTGTGAAATTGAAAAATTACTAAGGAATCACTTGTATAGCTACTTCTTGGGTATGGGGCCAAAAGACATCTGTCCCACTCCTAGTTCTGTTTACCTGCCTATAATGTAATCCATATCAGCCAAGACCATACCTCATCGCTACAATCTACTATTATTGATTTTGTTTCCGATTTCATCGAAGTCTTCTCATCTTTTGATGCAACAACAAAGGGTGGCTCTGTCAACATTTCCTGCAATTTCCAACCACGTGCATTTCTTTCGTTCTTTGATGATATGATGCATGGCTGCTTCGCAGTTGATGCTTTTGATGGAGTAGATGATATTGAAGGACTTGAATATGGCAGGTCTATATACCTAGCAGCTCCAAATAGTTTGAAAATAGCCGAACTGATATTGTCTAGCCGTAAGTCAAAGAAAATTGTTTCTAAAGTTTATAGTTTAAACTACTTATAGTTTCTATAAGTAGTTTCTAAACTTTTCTGACCATTTGTGCACACAAGGCAGAATTTTTTGCTGAAAAAAGAAGGCTAACATACGCATGGCTACACTATTTCATATGATAATGGTAATAATAATGGAAAGGATGATGATGATGTTGGTGGTGATGATTATGAAAGTAATGATGATGTTGATGGTGATAGTAGTGAGGGTGATAATGGTAATGATGATAATAGTGATAGCAGTGATGATGATGATGATGATGATGATGATGATGATGATGATGATGATGATGATGATGATGATGATGATGATGATGATGATGATGATGATGGTGATGATGATGGTGGTGGTGGTGGTGGTGGTGGTGGTAGTGGTGGTGGTGGTGATGATGATGACGATGATGATGATGGTGGTGGTGATGATGATGATGACGATGGCGGTGGTAGTAGTGGGGGTGGCAACGATGATGATGATGATACATAATGATCATGGTGATGATGATGGCGACGATGATTCATTGCGATGATAATAATAGGGATGAAAATGATAATGATGTTGGTGATGGTGGTGGTAGTGGAGGTGATAAAGATAGTGATGGTGACGATAATGTTGATGATGATTGTGATGATAGTAAGCATAATATGTAGCAAGGATATTACCAGCTATGTCTATGGTGATTACAATAATGTATATAACAGAAATTAGGCACGCTAATGAAACAATAACATGCTAAAGTGAATAGCAAAGTGATTGCTAACATCAGTTTGCTGATTATGCATTCAGTGGTGAGTTCAACAATCGTCCGTACAAACATTGGAACTTTCAATATATTCTGCAGGATACACTCTTTTGAGAATAATATCTTTGCATAATGCTCGGAAGATTTTGGGCAAAACGGAACCAGTTCAGAAGCGGGCATGGTAAGCTTTAGAATGAGTATTTGTACATCGTCAGAGTCTACAAAGGAAATAAACTTAAAAGAGTTCAGTCGAATAACAGTGTTCCAGATATCCAGCTGACAAACAGCTTCTTTAGGAAAGGAATGTTTGCACGGTGCTTTTAGTTTCAACAAAATAAATCCATGCAACTATGACACAATTTTGATATGTTAGAATAATACAATATGTTAGCAAAAGATGCCGTTGCCTACGAAATCATGACTAAAATGTAAGCCAGCGGATAAACAATAACTATGAGGGATGATTTCTATTGCAAGCAGTAATGAATCATAAATAACGCATGAGAAGCGAGGTCAAACTGAGTAAATCAATCTCATCATATTTCTATTGCCATGTTTTGAGTATTTGTTCAATGAAGATCTGTGTATATGTATAATCTGTGTATATGTATAACAATAACTAGTATTCACGGAGCCAATAGGGTATACTGATTCAATGAACAAACAAAGATTATAAATTAGGACGGTTTTAATACAAGTGGCAAAAGTGAATGAATTTGGCTATAAATCAATGTAGTCTTGGAGCTGACTTGATTGAAAATTTCCCGAAACAGGACTCTCATGAATCCTTTCAAACATATTCCCTGAGTATTCTAGGTTTCCCAGAGACTAAGCTTTTCAAAATTCTCTGACTCTCTCACATTTTACCCAGCAGTTTACGATGGAACAAAGAATTTACCTGGCATATGTGCAGACAAAGACGGAGCAAAACAGTTTGAGTGTGGAAAAATCCCCTGAACAAATAAAAATCCCCTGAACAGACAAAAATCCCCTAACTTTTCCAGGTTTCTCCTGACCTCAAATATAAATCCCTTTTCCAAGTTCTTCCAGGTTTTTCAAGTGTTCCAAACTCCGAGAACCCTGCGAAAGATCTCACGCCTGACACACTTCAGATTATTTATTGCCAGGTAAAGGAGTGAATAGAGCTCTTATCTCCGTTCTTTTTTACATCACAAAGGAATGGTGTGCATTAACATATTAGAAGAAATTATGTGTAAATTGTTCATTTACGCCAAATTTATCTATCTTCTTCAAATGCAAACATCATCTAAACCATGGAAAATAATGTGAATTCTACCATTTATTCGTAAGTCTCGGACGTGCTGTACTTTGATAATCATGGTCTCCCAAGACGAGTCTCCAACCTAGGTATAAACGCATAGTTTTATTAGATTGCTGCATGTTTCGAGTAATGAAATAAGTCTCTTAAAAAAATTCCTATAAATTCCAAATTGCGAGTGTGTGATGAATAAGTTACAACAAAATGTAAAATTTATGCGCTATCGCGACAAATTGATTTTAAACTTTCTGGGGAAAACCAGGTATAAATGATTCCAAATAATTATTAGTGAAAGCTGTATCGGCATTCAATGACTATGAGAATACTGCACTGCTATAACTTTGGAATTATTCCGAGGAATTCTTACTTCTAAAATGCTTAGCTCCTCCTGTGCTATTTATGGGTATTACTGCTGACCGTTTATCATTGGCATAGCAAACACAACAGACAAATACAAAACCACTCGGCTGTTATTAAAAGCATGCTGAACATAAGGCAAGGCTGATAGTCAAATCTTACATCACCACTTGAATCATCTCTAACAAACGCAGAAACTGATTTACTGCCGAGATTAAAATCAACCCAAATATTCCTGTCCACTTGACCGTCGGGTACATTCACCTAGAAGATGAATATTAACTAATAAAAGCAGTGACAAAAATAGAGCTATCATAAAATTGATGGTATTTTCAATGCTATAATTTTTCATACTTTTGCCAAGGTTTTTAGTGATAACGCTGTGGGCTATTGAACTTTCACTTGACAACAGAAGCAGTCAAATCACTTATTTACAGTGATGTTATCTGTGCATCTTCCAATAGAATAAACTCGAGTTGTTTACATGACTAATACTTAAGTTGCCAGAAGCATCACCACAAACAATGGCTTAAGGTCTTGCATGCATTAATTATGAAGAGGTGCCTGCATTTAGCAGATTAATACCCAAAAACAACTGCAAGATCTCTGCCCGAGCAACAACTAATCATCAAAGCTATCCTTGACAGGTGAGTAATGACAAGAGGCTTAGGTAGATCACAAAAACTTGACATTATGACCTAAGATTGTTCAGGGCCAGTGAACATATGGTGGATCAAAATCTTTGATAATATATGGTGAGAGTATAACAAATTCGTTTTTTTGCTCAAAAATGGAAGACAGGAGTCTGTAGTTTACGTAAATGAAGCAATGCTCTACGTGGCGCTAAATGTCGACAAAATACGCCATACGTAGAATTTGCTTCAATAACTCTTCCATTGGTCTGACAATAAAAAACCAAAGATCTTTGAAAAACAATACTATTATTTTCAAACGATAAAATGTAGTATTACGAGTGATTAGTAATTTCTAGTCAAACGACATAAGTTAAAAGCACTCTATGATTTTAAATTTGAAAGTGAATTATTACATTCAAGTATAATTAATATTTGTAATTGCAACCAAACATAGGATATGAAAACAAACTGGGTAGCCAATTGAACTCCAAATATCACCTGGTACATTCCCAGATATAGTCCATTGCAAGGAACAGAGTGGACACTAAAATAAAAGAAGGTCACTAGATGCATCTCACATCAAGTTCTAAAGGATATCAACAATATAACGACAATTTGCATTCACAAGGAATTGTATTGCATTCAATTGCTAATAAGGTTGCCATAGAATTATTGGGACTCAAATATGGGGTTTTCTCTTGGTTTAAAGAAGTATTAGGATGTGCCGATTAATACCGAAGACAAAAACATTTACCTTCTGTTGTCACCACAGCCTTTGTTCATTATATTCAGAAAGTTTCGACACCCCTGTTACAAAATAGCGATACGTATTTTATCATTAAGAAGAGATATTATGAATTAGGATGATACACTATCAGATCCAATGAACAGAAAGATGAATCAAAATCTTTCTAAACAAGCCACCTTTTAGAGGATTTAGGAATCATCTGCAGGAATATCACTGGAATTATGCTGTAGTTTGCCTACACATACTCCTACTATTTTTTTGGTAATCTTCCTTAGTATTCAGTTAAACTACTATGCATATTCCAATAAGAACTTGACCACAAAGCAATCAGTAACACCATCAGTATATCGCGCTTAAGTTCTCGATAAGAATTTGAATTTCTGTAATACTAACATTCTCAAAATCTTGATTCTTTATGGCCAGAAAAGCATCTCTAATATTGCTATCGGGAAACCATCTTTGAGCATAGTTTTCTTTCTCCCCCGGCTCTAATATCCTCAGAACAGCTTCAACTAATGTTGCTTGAAAATCATAGTCTGTTTTAAAAGAATTGTATTAATGCATTACCATTTGAAATAACTTCGAAACTTATATAATCAAATACAGATAGCAGCCCGTAGAAGTTATCTATTCATTGTGTTTATTCTCAACTGTGGTAATATAATTCCTTGCATTGTAAGCACGAGAGATTCACTTATCCTGCAAGTGAATGCAGCAGTTTATATCACTATTTTGTTCCTAACAATCTTTACTCGATTTTGGGATGAAAGCAACGAGCTCCTTATGAAGAAATAATGATTTACCTCCAGCCTCTTTTAGTAGTTCTTCGAATGCTTTGCTAGAAAAAGTAATTTCATCAATAACAACCAAGTCTTTTCAAGGGGCATGGCATTTTTAATATGGATACTGGTATGATAGAGGAATTGATTCAAAATTGTCATGTGGTACTGGGAGTCTTACTAAACTAAAGGTAAGCTAACGAACGTGCCATAAGAGAAAGAAATATGAAATTGGATAACCAATATGAAATATTTCTCCTTAACAAAAGGAACATTACACCAGGAACGCTGACATTAGTAGAATACTTTGAAGAGTAAGCTATGGCTAGGAATTGAAAAAGTTGGAGCTATTCCATTTCTTTTAGAATGCTATTTCACTTCAGCAAGTTAGCTCACTCTAGTAAAAACTTAACATTAAACTTCAATGCTTCGTGACATATCCTAGGATTGAGTCATATTCAACATATTGTAGAGGAGAGCGCCATAAACATAAAAAATATTCACTTACTATTCAATGCCATAATTTTTTACAAAAAAGATTGATATAAAACTATAATATAGACATGAAAATGACTCACAGAAACTCATCAAACTCTGAGGCCTTTTTGTGCTCCGTAAGTTTTGATTTAGGTAGTTTTCCTAATAGCAAATTCAAATGTTTGCAGATCTACGACCAAATAGGCATCATGAAAGACAATGCATAGACCTAAATCTTACAGTAGAGCTAAATCTTACAGTAGAGCTAAATCTTAAAGTAGAGCTAAATCTTACATCGGAACTTATATATAAAAGAACTACTATGGCATCGTAATATCCTAACAAGGTCTTTGTGATCAATGCATCAGTCATTTTTTTAATGTTAATTAGTACTGATGCTCTCAAAAAGAATGTAACTTTTACTGAAAATGATGCTCCGAAAAAGAATTTAACCTTTACATATAACTGATGCTATTGTATTTTGAAGTTAAATGTAGCAAACATATATCCTACTTCAAGGGCCGAGCTTATCGTAAGCATTGAGCTATGTAAGGCTACGTAGTGCTATATCAAACGATGTCTACCTCGAGATTTGTTTCAAGATCTGTTATCTTTTTTACAGCTATATCCAGAAGAGCCTTCATATGTGTCCAGCCAATTTCTTTGCCTGGAAAAGATGTGTTGTAAAAGTAAGTAGACAGCTCTTAGTTGAGTTGAGTATCAGGTGGCTATCCTGCCATTTTATCGAATGTTCAAAACTAAATTCTAGACGTTTGAGTGGACAGTTTTGGATCACACCTAAAGCGCAAGATAACTGACTTATTTCAGAAATGATAGCGACGAGAATGTGAATACGCAATCGTTGAGTATTTAGGCTCAAAAACCCGCTGGAGTTGCAATTATTGCTATAGTAAAAGAACAGTAATCAAACAGATATCACAGTCATAAAGCTCAAGATAATTATTTCGAATAAAACCGAGGATAACTTCAGTAGCTGGCATTTACTAGAAACTATCGGCTAATTTAAAGAAGGCAAAAGCTTCTTTTAAAACTATTAAATTTGATTCTTACTTGCTGTTTGATATCCTCGTCAAGATATATTTTGGCACTAGTTCAATTCTTTGCTTCCCTACCTCTTTTTCTAATAGTGTTTGGATTTTATCAGTTGAATGTGATCGCTACTTATACAGCCAAGTAACATGAACAGCGTCGTTATGAGAAAATTGCTTACTACTCTCCAGCGATTTTATTGATTAAACAAAATTCAATACGAGAGCTTAGAGAATCTTTAACTTTCCAGGCCCGGTAGATTAGTCTTAAAATGACTTCATGTAGTGAATTAATCATCGCAAACAGTACCTCGCTCTGTTTCTGAGAGTATCTGCAAAAGTAAAACAAACAATAAAGAATGTGTTTGAATAGGAAACAAAACGCCAAATAAGTGAATTTTTATTGTTTATTAGTAATCTCCTGATAATATCGTCGTCACAGATTTCCCCAACAGCAAGGGTGCACTGTACACAACTTCATAAAGGATATGTATCGAACACTTGAAATGTGCGTTATGATTACTTGTACTTACCGTTATAGATTCCAGTATGTCATCAACAGCATCTGTCTGACCAGAACATGTTTTTCTTTCTATTGCCTATATGGAACAAGAAGAAACAGAAGCTTGCTTACTTACTAATCAGTGAACACCAAAAGAATGTATCACTTCAAAAAATGGAAGAATACATTTTAACTTATTATTTCCGGGTGCATTAGAAAAACTTGTAGTGACTTTTTACTTTGTAAGAATTACACAGTGTATTCGGGGCCTGTAAAGCCTCTGAAATGCATAGGGTAAGAAAATGCAACGGCATTGTTTTCCATCTGTGTGTATTCGGCTCAGAAGATAGCATTAACTAAATAATAGCAAAAACAGCAATTCAAGTATATAATCATGAGTTGACAGAACACTAAGTCAAATTTATTGTAAATAGTGAATATTTCACACCAGTGTTTGTGCACATCCTCCCAAATAGTTTTTCCCGACTTTCCGTAAATTTTTCTTGAAAATGAAGCTATTTTTCATGACTGCATATCAGAAATACATAATAATTTTCCTGACCAGGCACTGTTACAAATGATGTAACTGACCTATCTTTTAAAATTAAGTAATTGAGCACATTCTTTCAATTTTCGTAAGAAAAGGAGGCTCACTGGTCAGCTACTTTTTCAAATAGGAATAAAAATACCAAAACACTATGCAATGTGTAGAGTTGTCTATTTGGTACCAAAGGCTTTATCTTCATGGATGCTAAAAATTCTTTATTTTTCCTGATTAAGTTTTAACAAAATTTCCTGACTTTTCTTAAAGCACAATTTTTTCCTGATGTTTTCTTACCGTATGAACCTTAAACATTCCTGGCATTTCTAACCAAAAAATATACCAAGAAAATTATCAAATACTAAGATGCCTCGAGTACAATAATGAAGCCAGCTCTGAAATGGCGGGACAGAAGGAAAAAGGAGGGATTGGGTCTGAGGGAAAAGCCCCAGGAAGACTTTTTGGAACCATGACCTTTAGATTCTATGCAAAGACCCTTTCTAAATTTAGAGATATACCCATTCTAGAAAGAAAGAGGGATGAAATAAAAGGTATGCATGTGAGAAACTTCAACATTCTAGTTGCTTTGTGTCAAACTATCTGTTTTCTAAGTATTTAAGCAAAGACATACTTTCAGTTTAACATTTTTGAGGGGCAAGGGGGCAAACTCTTCTGGCTGGGCAGGCAATGCCCCCATGTCCACCCCTAGCTTTGTGCCTGTCTACTCATGAATATAATTAAGTCACCTTGTACAGTTCTTCAAGTATACTTCCATCTTTGAAGTGGACAACATCAGTTGTTTTCCCTCTATCAGCTGCAGTCTCCAGGAATCTCCTGACTTTGGTCCATACTTTTGGAGAACCTTGTGGATCTTTCTACACAAGTGATTCAATAAGCTCAGTATTTCAAGACCAATTAGATGTCATATAATAAAGGAATCCACTAGCACTAGGACAAGCCCCTTGCAACTAATATTCATATGAGCATTTCACTGTCACTATGGCCTAAGACTTATTGACAATTTCACTTCAGTTCAGCTAAGTTCATATATACATTCAAAATTCAGTGAAAGCAATAATTTAATACAATGATACTAACAACAACAGGATATGTATAGACAGACATAAAATGTAATGGGTAACTTATAGCTGTAAGTTGTTGAATTTATATATAGGTTGTTGAATTTCTTAAGGAGGAACTCATTCAATAGATAAACTAACAGAGGAGGGTGCCACCCTTTCTGTCATTTTAGGCTAAGAGGCCTAATTGAAGAGGAACATAATTCATCACTTTATAGGCTTTGCAGATATATCTTTAATGTGGCTTTAAAATTCTAACAATTCTAAATCAGGATCTTATTACAATAAGCAGGTCATAGTTTTACAGAGCAATGTTAGCTAAAACCTCCTGCCCTGAAGTACAAACAATACATGAGTTCTGATTGTGCAAAACAATAGCTTTATGATTTAATTATTATTCACTAGTAATGTTTCTCGACTTCTTTCTACCAAAGTTGCACAGGTATAGGTAGTGATTCTGGCTCAGTTAAATGCTATTAGTTCAGCAGATGTTGCAAGCCAGGGAAGAGAATATTAAACAAATAGCTTCTGATGATACCAACAGCAAATATATCTGGATAGACAAGGCTACAGATCAAATGATCTTACTCAAACAGATATATGAGACATTGAGTTCAAAATGTCTCTAATCTAAAATTGCAGCATCATGTAGGCTATATTCTACCCTGGTGCAGCAAAGTTCAATCAGGACAGCTTGGAAAGCACCAAACTGTTTCTAACCAAATTTATAGTTGCGGATATGCAATGAACATACCAGTGCATCCTCTATTTGCTTTAGCTGTTTCTCCTGAGTCATTGCTATAAATATGCATAATTACATAAAAATTTCAGATCAGGGCCATTAATCAATACATACATAATATGTGTGATGTATAAGTGGCATTTCATCTAGCAATACAACTCCATCGGAGCTAAGTGGGTCAAATGCATTTTATCCACGAAAATCATTCATAAAAGCCCTTACATTCAGAAGCATTTTCAAGCATAGCCATCAGATTAGACTACGAAGCAACAAAGTAATTCAATTATTTTACATCCTAAAGAAACTTTTATAATGATATCTACTGTCCATCTATTTGTACATTGTGTTTATCAGTAGGTCAATGAAACACTACGAGTCCAGGCTGCAATGAAAGTGGACTTCCACATGCACCTGCAACATCAGCTACGATTCTCACAAGTTATAAACGTAAAATTTCCGTAATCACCTGCTAAATCCAAGATAAGCTGTTAGTTGGCATGGATGAAGAACAATACAGGACTTCTATTTAGTTCTGAAGAACAATACAGGGCTTTTATTTACATCTGCCTCTTTAAGTTGTCAATAAAACTGCAAATTGCTGACGATACCAAACTCTTCATCCCGCGCTAAATGTGAACACAGGGGAACAGTGAAGCGGATCATATTAGAGGGAAATTGTAAGGACAAATGCGAAATAAAATCAGATACAACTAGTTTAATGTTCTGAGAAGAACAGGATTGTCTGCATTTGTTACTTATTGTATAAATAATATTGCCACGGAGAATGACGAGGAGGGGCTAACGATTTAAAGTATATTTGTGCTTTATTGAAAGGCTAGTGAACTGCTCTTTTTTCATCAAATTATAAACAATTTTATAAAGATCATAAATGTACAAGGCAAAAAGATCTAAGGAAGAATTGGTTCTACTAAGACAAATCTCCAAACTTGTTCATTTTGGAATATTGTTATCACTGCAACAATCGAGAATTAAAAAAAGTAATTTCACATAAAATGTGGCCAATCCCTTTCGGCTAAAATTAAGTAACTTAAGAAGCATTCGGAAATAAGCGTCGTGCATATTGACTATTTTCCTGACAAGCGAAGTAGGATTTTGATCATATTGCAGGCTGTTTAATCAACAGCCATAAGTTAGATATTAAGTTGCTTAATAAGTGCTTATTTTTTCACAAAGTTTCATTAATCATAGGACAGGACGGGGAGGAACGAAAAGAAGCAATATTTTCAATGTATATTGTAAATATATTTATCTCGGTTAAGAAGTGGTCGTAGATTTCTTTCTCTACAAACACTACATGATTTGCTTTGTAAATAGCGAGGTATTTTTATTTGAGCAAAGCAATAATTTGTAGTTGCATGTGCTTGTACCTGCACAAAACCGACCTTGAATGCCACAGTAGATGTGGTAGAATTCAATCGTTGCCTTTGTGCATAATTCTTCCTAATAGTAAAAAGGATAACGAAATCCTGAAGATTCCCGCATTATTCCTTCTGTTTCCAATTCTGAGAGATATGGTGTCAAGATAGTGTGCACTTTTTTGTTGATTAGAAACCTGCCCTCAAAAATTCCTTGTTGTGCGCCTGGAATCCAGGGATTTTTGCAAACCAAAACATTTCCCACTAGATGATAGAATTGAACTTTTTATCTTGCGGTCAGAATGTGCTATTAAATTAAGAAAAATCACATAATGAGAAAAAGTTGATAAAAAGTATTATCGTCAAAACAGAATTAGAAAGAAGAACTGTATGGCTTTGGCATGATTCCATCTGAAACGATTTACTGATTTGGGGTGAAATGGCGCTTATACTTTACCATAATAGGAGGCCGGTAACCATGCATGAGAATGGCCTGTTGCTACTGACATGGGAAAGTTCAACTGCTGCAATTTCTCTTGCGATACTGAAGACCTGTCACATTTTTAGTTGTCCATGTTTAACATACATTTTATGATCCTATCAAAAGCACTAGCTATGGGGTCGTAAAGGAAAACTAGAAAGAAATATGCCAATTACCAGTAGAAAATTGAAGTTTCAAAACGATGGCTGCGTTGCATAGAGATTCCATGGCACGGCCTTTATTGTCATGGAAACAAGTGTTCGTGCCAATGACAAAATAGACCTTTTCTCTTAGTACAAACATCGACTGCTGTAAACACTGCTTAAATCATTAATACTCGTGTATTCAGCCCTAATTTTTCCATACACACATGTAGATGCAGCTGCACGGCATGCAGAATGTGGATAAACTGAAAACTGTTCAACAAATTCTTCCCTTGATACTCGTCAATCCTTTTCCATCTCTGGTAGAATACAAATGAGGAAACAGTGCCTTTGTAATTTTGTTCCAACTGACAACCAAACTGGTCACGTACCGAAGGTCTTTTGAGTACGGGGTTGCAGCAAAAGAAATTTAAAGACATGTCTGAGCAAGGCACTATAAGATCGCAATGCCAAATTTTACCGACAAGGAAAAGCTACCCACTGCTTCTGCAAAAAGTGTAGCTATGATATCCTCACACCCCTATTTCTGGACACCCCTCGACCAATTCCCTGCAAATAGTTCTTGATAACTAGTTCCAATTTTCAAATAAATGCCGGGGACCATGCGAACACTAAACGCAAGCTCAACTCTTTTTATACGAAGTGAAGGCTTTCTGATTGTACAACTTTCTCTGTTATTCATCGATATTAGCTACGGAGGCTCTGTTAATAGTTTTTCGGATTTGTGAACTTTGCTATAGAAGTATTGCATCGAACATGATTCAAAACAGGAAAAACGCATATCATACACAGCTTTGTTCAAACAACAACACACCAATCACTCGCTAACAAGATACCAATGAGATTACTTGCATAAAGCCATATGCATTAATAAGCATTACAAAAATCGAAGACTACTTAGATTTCTATCTCAAGATTTGATTGTGTTTTGCGAACGAACACAACTAACCGAGCTTGGTTTCTTCAAAGCAAGGGTTTCTACCAGTGGCGGATTTCTGTTAATCTACAGGGGGTCGGGGGTGCATTAGAGGACATTTCTAAAATAGATTTGCCGACAATATACATTCTAGTGTACAGAATAGTCCAACAATATGCCAAAATGGCAACTATCTACTTCAGGAAGGGCACTTCCCTCTGGCTCCCCCTAAATTTCGCCACTGGAGTCTACCAGAAAAATTATTATTCTTCAGTTGAGGTTTAATGGTCCTGGAGTATCAAGTGACACTTGATAACCTGTTCTCGCCATGTTGGTGGGTAATGCTTCCTAGGTATGGAAAAAATACAAGCCAAAGGCAGGAATCGATGTCTAATGGCCTTCTGTACTAAATCATGATTATAGGATTACACAACTGCTTGTCACAAGACCAAGACATTTAAGGAAATGATGGATAGTTGGAATTCGATTAGCAGTACAACTACTGCAGGTGGAGTAACAATCAAGTTGAAGTGGTCAGGCCTATGGCCTGGCCAAAGGAATGTCGCATGATTGTTAGCTACTTCAACGTGCAACGCAACACACTGTAACACAATGCAAAATAAACACAATACATTGTAACCTAATGCACTGTAATCTTATGCTGTGTAATGCAATGCAATGCTGTGCAATGTAATAAAACATAACAGCACATAACGTGCCTCGTTTACACTACTGCTCTTCTGTTTCGGGTTGCTGTGGTGCAGCTGAAAGTAACCAGTTGCAAAAATGCAGACCAGTGCTGCACGTATTGTAACTGGCAGCAATTTTGATACCCCTGGCTTGACACTTATAAAAAACCCAGACTGGAAGACCATTGGCGAGCTAATTGATAGTGAGTCCAATACTATGGTCTTCAAATCTCTTAATAATTTGGCTCCACAGTACTTGTGCAATCTATTCACTAGAATGTCAAAACTGCCCTCTATGAACCTTAGGAATACAACCACTGACCAAAAATTACCAAGAAAAAATTCAAAAAGTGGTCAGAAATGTTTTGCGTTCAGATGTGCCAAGTTGTGGAATGAGCTTCCAGATGAAAATAAGCAAGCAACCTCCTTGAACAGCTTCAAAGAGCTCTTAAATAAATAGGTTTTTATTCTATGTATGCATACTTTAATTGTAAATAAACTTTAATAATAAGTAGTTAGTTATTTCATATGTTTATACATTGTAAATTTGCCTACTTATTTTTGAAATGGAGGCCCCTTGAAAATCAGCACTGAGCTGAAAGGCTACCCGCACAAAATATTTGAAAATGAAATGAAAATGAAATGAAAATGAAGTGAAACAACACAACACAACAATGGACACACTCTTTTATATGAAAACAATCTAAAAGAATATCAAGGCTCAAAATCACTGAAATTCAAGAATAATTCAAGGCTCTAGCTTCACGAAGGCTTACACTTATTTGAGTTTTCTCTACAAAACAAGATAAGTATGATCTTCGTTTATTGGGTCCTTTAGTTATAATGCGACTCAGGAACTCTTCGGAAAGTGTCAAGTACTCACTTTGTATACTAAGAGAATAATCTGAACACAAGAAGTACTGCTCAAAAATCGCTGTATCGTACCGTACTGCAGTTATATGTAATTTATACACACTATTAATGAATTGTTTGAACAACGCTGAGCAAATGTAGGGTAGCTGCGAAGGAGTGCGGTTTGTACGCGTGCGCGGCATACTTGGATAAGTGTAACCTAGGGAACCAAACACCACATGTGTGAACACCTGTATTTTCGGGGACAGAAAACAAAGGGAAACGTGGGGGACATTGTAGTGCAGATGTTTCGACCACGTGCAGCTAATCTCCACAAATATAATCAAGCTCAGGTGTCTTGCTCTCTGTCGAATTACGATAATCTATCGGCTATTCCCACATGCCACAAGGCCTAAGCACTGTACGTTGGCAAGGTAGTTAAAACTTCCTCAAGAGAGAGAGAAAAGTAACAGTGCAACAACGAAAGAAATCAACTGATAAGAAAATAGAGGCAAATAAAGAGAAATATAACGAGAAGCTTCCATCTTCTGTTCAGTTATGGAAGGAGTGTGGATACCAACCTTCCTAAGAATGTTTACTACTTAAAAATTGCACAATCACATCAATACGCCGAGATTTGCTTTTTGAATCTATACGTTCTGATCAGTAAATCGGTAACACTTGATTAAAGGTAAAATCGTCTGCTTTTTGAGTAGGAACTTTCAAAAGCCACGCTTGACGCAATATACAAAAATTGCAGCTTGATGGCAGCTTAGCGTGCTACATAGAACAGCTGCTTTCTTTCAAACAAAAATCTAAAGGTTTAATTTGTTTTTTTATCAGGACTCAGTTATTCGAATACATGCAGAAAGACAACAAAACAATAAGTCCGTGCGTCCAATCTCTTATGTATGTTTGCTTTGCGGAAAAATTGAGTAAGGCGTTTTCTCTACAATACCGTTATGACGCATATCAGGCGTGCAACTGGGAATTTTTGATGCCAGTGGTCTAAGCAAGAAAAAGGGCCCACTAAACACTCTCTAAAGAGAGTGCATCTTGAAACCATATTTTTCAGAGTTAGAGACAAAAGAAATCGTACGGGAAATTTTAGCATTTCGTTATTTCCATGTGTAACAATGATTGTAAGCAGGTCTACTAAACCAAAATACGATAAACAGTTTCAAAATTTTCCAAGAAACAGGGGGTTTTACCTTTTGAGGAAAGGTGAGGGGTCTAGACCCCCAGGACCCATCCCGTTGTTGCGCGACTGCTTAAGACGCAAGGAGCCATTGGCAGTTGAATTGTAACCAGTCGAAAAGCTGAAAGGCGACATAGTACAACACTGTTTAGAACGCTGAATGTATAGACCTGGCTAATTTGCTAACATGTTGTCATTGGCGCACTGAACACCTGCCACATCACTATTGGTGTCTGTTCTTATCAAGCTGATCATAACTGATCACATTCCTTTCCACGGATGACATCCTGGGTTTTCAAATCAGTTTTCAAGCTTCGAATGGGTCAAATATTGCCTGGCCTGTTACCATAGGGGGAGGGAAATTGCGAATAACACAGCACGACGGGGCACCGAAAGAGTGTTTTCAATGCGAGATGATTAAAGACATGGCAATATACCAAAACTCTTGTTAAATATCCAATGCCGAATAACAGGATTTTCGTGGTAAAGGATCTTTGCAAGAGTGCGTGCTAGCAGAAAAGCGCAAATCTTTAGCGGATTAAATACTCAACTAAGAACCTTGCCATGCATATGGATCTGTTTCACAAATCGCCAATCAACATCGTTCAAAGACTACGAAATCCAATTTGCAAAGCATTGTAACTTGTGCAAAGAACTAAGCACCGCTTTCCGTCGAAAACCTTGACTCAAAATCAGAAAATCAATAACGGAATAAAAATAAACAGAAGCTCGACCCCACAAAGGCAATGTGGATTTTGTCATACTGCCAACCAAAACATTTATGATACTACAGTATGTAAACCGAATAAAGCGGGGGCAATGAACTGATACTGTGAAGGAGAATATATTACGATTAGGCCCTGAGGACTTTTTATGTTTCTTTTTTAACGGGGCTTATTCGAAAGGGCATACGAGTGTAGTTCCATATTGGGAGCTTATTTCATTGGGGGGGGGGGTGGATTCAAGGACTTAAAGTAATACTTCAGTTATTGAGAAGAAAAGGCGACAGCTCCTAATGAGTCCAGAATTCGCACTAGATACTAGCGGCCGTTTAAGTAAATTTTCAGATAAAGATAAAAGCCGATTGTCAAAGGGTTCTCCATTCAATGATAAAATCTCAGTTACCGAGTTGCAGATTAGAACTTGTCTTCTGATAAGCAAGCAAATGCATCCTTATCATGGGGGAATTTCCGATGAGGCCAGTGTTTGAGAAACACATTGAAGTTATTTAACAAATAAAGCAGTACTGAGTGAACAATGCGTCAGAAAAACAAAGTTTAGTGTGAAATGGGATTCTGCTTAATTCCCACGGTGTGTATTCATAAAACGTCACTTAGTAAGCTCTCTCTTGTGAAATCCAAAACTTCAATGTCGCTAGGTTGTAAAAGAGTGGAAGGAAGGGGGCTATTTGCGCACCCATTCTATTCCATTTCCTATCATAATATTTAAATTACAATATTTTCTGTCCGGTTATAAAATGCTATCTAGGAAATTAAATCAACAAAAAACATACAAAATGCGGCTAATGGTAATCTCATATATCCATTCTGGCGGCGTATTCTTTCTAAACACAAAGGGACTTCGTAAATCATCTATGCTCTACCCTCCTGCAATGATTTCCCATTGCAAAAGATGAATTAAGGCCAAATAAAAACCTGCCCGCATAACATCTGGCAGGACATAGTTGTCCTGTGTTTAGTTAACGTAAAAGACTAACATCTGAGTTAACAACAGAAAAACGGTGGACATTCTACATTCGACCGCAGTCATATCTTCTTGGGGAATTTAGATCGCCGTACATGAAAGAGATCCCCAACTAGTTGCTTGTTCAAAAAACTCACATCAATGGGATCCTCTTTTCAAGTGATGATCTTTCAAAGTATATATACAGATATTTATTTCAAACTCCGAATCAGAATTTTTTCACAAAATTCACGGTCACGCCTACAACAAGGTAACAACATGAAACAACTAATACCTAATACCAATAGGGGTCATGTGGTAAAAACGACAAAACTTCTGTAAATCACTACAAGGTAAAAATCACTAGGAAGAGGGGCTACTTTAATCAATGTTTCTATTGCATTTCGTAACACACCAAAGATAAATTGTGAACCTACAAATATAGGAGAAGTGCCGTGCCTATGTGCTCCAATACTAAAGGAAAGTGATGTTATCAGCACCGAAAAATTTTACCGTTTGCGAACAAGCACACCTGGCTGTATGAGGCACACTGGGGTAAACGAGAAGCCAGGGGTTTGCCATCACACAAACTAAGTCTATCAGGCAATGTCAACAAAACACATCAGTGATGCTGCTCTGTCAGCCTATCGAAGAAACTGTCGCCCAGATACAAGGAAATATAGAGCTAAAAGGCAGGAATCTTGATGCAGAAAGAATGCATATATTGGGTAGGGGTGCTGATAGTACAAAATACACAAACCATACTAACTACAAGCCAGTCCCCACCCACATTTAAAGTAAGTGTCGTGTCCTCCCTTGCAATGACTTAATTGACGTAGAAATGCAGAGATTGAGGTCATTCTCTTTCAAGTAGATGAAGTCATGTCCTATCCAGAATTGCAGGTTCTCATAAATATTCTAAATGCCATGCGGTAAACACAGGGGGCTATTAATGCTTAAATAAGACATGACACGGTATAGCACGGAGCCATATGGCAGATAGAGGATACAAGATTTCCTAGGTGAACACTTGATATACTCCATGTCGTGAATAGATATCCCTGGGCAACAGCACAAATATGCTCTAACTTCGAAGATATTATGCCTGCATTCAGACACGAGAGTCGAAACTCACTCATGAACAATAATCAAAGCACCCATGATTGAAAACAAGGAAATTTTCATCGCAATGAGGACATTACCACACCTCTCTATGACACAAGAGAATGTACAACCCAGTGTGGATATTATAACTAGCACTCATTACTCATGTAATCACTGTAAGGGGAAATTAAATTTTCATTATGGAGATTTATAAAAAAAAATTCTGTACAAAATCACTCCCTGCAGATCAGGTGCGTTCTCCAAAAAAGCATCCGAATCCCTTGGTAAAACCCATACTAAAATGTGGGCGTTGTCGAGTGTCAAAAAATCAAAGTTCTTTAAATTATTCTTGGAATGGGGCTTGCTAAAATACAACCTACCACATCTGATTGCCAAAGCATTCTCAAAATCCCCTTCAGACATCAACTAGCTATATCTGCGTAGCAAAAATACAAAGTGCTAGACATATACATAACGACATAACACAGCACTAAATACCCAGTGTGTTCTCGAACCAGTCGCCCGAAATGAGTTCTGAGACTTCAGGGGTGGTGTATAAGTCCTGAAAATCGAACAGGGCTTTATCAGTTAAGGATGGCATGCCCATTGAACTCAGTCCCAGATTCATGTCTGCTATGGTGCTCGTCTGAGCCTTCCAAGATGGTGCCTGTTGTGCAGTTGAACGCACAGGTCTCTTGTGTGCATTCTTAAAGTCAAAATCTTCATAGAAACTTAACTGTTCGTGATTATCATCCATACTAGTGTACGAATCGGGGACCTTGGGTGGTGGTGTTAACGGATTTCGTGCTTTCTTTGCCGGAGTAGATTTCTCAGTATATCCTGAGCTCAGACTTCCGATCTTGCCCAGTTCGCGCGTGTACGTGGAAATTGGTGAGCAGGGCACTTCACTTGCTGTGAACGCGTGCTTTCCTGGGCTGATGGCAACTGGTCCTAGCGTCTTCATCGAAGTTCTAATGTCCGACTTTACAATATCAGTGTCACACTTAAACACGTCACGAATAGGGCTCTTAACCCCAGAGACGGGCTTTCCGTTCACTGTCGGCTTGTTTTTCTTTTTCGGCCTATATTTGTAATCTGGGTATTTCCGCATGTGTTCTTCACGCAGCTTCTCAGATCGCTGAATATACGGCCTTCGCTCGGACTCAGTCAACAATTTCCATCTTTTGCCTAGCCGTCTACTGATCTCTGCATTATGCATGTCAGGATAAACCTCTGCCATTTTTCTCCGTTCAATTTGACTCCAAACCATAAAGGCGTTCATTGGTCGCTTCACGTGAGCCTCTTTGCTACTTTTCTTCATGCTACTGTCGTGTGATGATTTCGCCTTGAACTCTCTGCTTTCTAGATCCCCATCTTGCCTTTCTGGAGTTGGAAACCCAACAGCCACTATTTCGTTATCCAAATCGAGCTCCATGTCAATAAGTCCTGCCATGCATCTATAAAAACATTCAGCTAGTGTATTCAAGTCACAAAACGTGTATACAGATAGTCACAAATTCCGGCTCAGATAAGCCTCCTTGGGTTTTGCCGTGAACGAGTACACTCCTGGCAGTTTGTGAAGAAGCGAGTGATTTGAAAAAGCCACCAATTCCGTGACTTTCAATATTTTCATTCGTAGAACACGTCAGCTGTTCGATCGTTTCCTCAGCCAATGGGAAAGCAGTATATGAAACAGGTTCCCGCCTTCTATTTTTGATCGTAACGTTGATTGGTCGGATTTGATTGTGGTAATGCGATCGCTCGGGGTGCTTTACAATCCCTTACAAATAAATCCAACGCGGCTGACAAATGTCCCTATTGTTAAGCTAAGTTTAAACACAACAGCCCTTTTCTTTCGCGAACGGCAATGGAGACTGCCGACACAGTCAAAATACGCCAGGCTGTATCTTCTGTGTACACTGTGTAATGGCAAGCAGAGAAGTGTGTCCTTCGCTTTCAAATGATTGTATTGGCAATTGATTGACCGATTGAAATCTCGTCTTCACCACGTGCGCCCAACAATAGCGGTTGTGTAGGAAACATTAACCTGTTATTATGCAAATGCGCCCAACAAATACGAATCAATGACTTTATGGCCTTGATTCGTGAGCACATGCGACAATATATCAGAACCAACCGGTGCGAGATTTGTCCACCATGTGCAGGCAATATCATATTACGTCGCAAACGTGCGATAAGAGGAATCAATCCACCCGAAAAAATATACTGTAACACATACTGGTGCCCCCTAGCACACATTCGCTACTTTTTCAATAGGGTATAAGTTTGCATTTATGAACTGTTTTTATCAGTATTTTATTTATAATAGTGCCACAGCTGACCTCGATATTTCTACTCCCTGAATTGAAAATGTCGTATGAAAACAAAAATCTTTTAAGTACAAATATGAGTTGTAACTGCATTCCTTTTGAAAAACTGCAGATTCCAGCGCCCTAGATCTCTTGGCAAGCAACCTAACAAAGCGTGTTCTCAATGCACAAAATCCAAACATTTATATAATATTTTGGGTTCTGCTCACCTTTGTAGATGAAGGGAGCTTACAGTTACGTTGGAGATGTCATAACTCCGGTTCTTCTATTTGCATATAATCTATTTTCTACAATAGAGCTTATTTTTGGTGTCAAATTTTAACTTGGCCGTGTGAAAGTCATTCTATCTTGTGGTTTGAAGCAGAGGGGGGAGTCAAGAGGATGTTCATGCCAGTGATAAACAAAAACACAAGTCTAAAAGTACTGTCATAAGAAACAAACTATTTACATAAATATCACAGGCCGGTACGCGTCTTTCTATTAGAAAATTCTTTTGGCCCAGTATTGAAAGCTTCGGGACATTCTGGGAAAGTTTCTGAACGACACTACAAAAACATGAGACTGGAGTACATAGATTAACACAACCAATCTATAAACACTTCTTATAAAAATACGCAACTTTTTGTCGAGCCTCAATAGTCTTAATTTTCTTCTATATTGAGTCTAAGAATATTCTTACATTATTCCTAAATGTTAGGGATTTTGAGCATTAATACTCGCATCAACTATATTCCTAAATTACAAAAAGTGTATGATTGATACTCTTCGAGGAGTTGCTAATTCGCATCCTACCACAATGACTCCCAGACCAGATTTGTGAAGATCACACTTATTTGGTATTCTAAAGAACACTCAAATCAGCAAAATATCCAAGCCTTCATGCAGCTTGACTCTTGCATTACTCTTAAATTATTCCTAAATTTCTGTAAATTCGAGTCTTAGTATTCTTGTAGACTATATTCTTATAATAAAAACGTGAGTGTAAAAATGCAAGAAATGATGGGATTGTGTGAAAAATTGAATTATAAATGTTTATGGCACTATTAACTTTACTTGTTAAGGTCTCAAAAATCCAGTAATTGAATATTCCTAACTTTAAGAGCAGTTATGCATTACTTTCTTCTGAAAAACAACGATTAACGCGGTGATAATAACCATTGTACGTACAGAAAACGCAGACGATTATTTGAAAGAGTTCCTCACATGGCATGGTGGTTCAGATTTAGTACCAGACACAGATCTTGTGATGTACATGTGACTGGATGATCAACATAGGGTTAGGGTGCTAATGAGCAAAAAGTTGTCAACTATAGCAAATTTACTGGGAAACAGGTTACAAATATAACACTTTGTTTACTTTGGTGATGTCTACTCATGGTATCCATGATGTGGATTGCATGGACCAATGTACTACCGAAAATGAGAAAACTTCTTTGAAACCAAAGGAGCATAAATATAGCTTTCAGAACATTTCTGTAGTAATGCTTGATTATCTTAAAGTTAATTTTCTATTCAGCTCATTCCGAAATAAAAAACCCCTGGATTGTCCTAAAGGCTGAAGTATGCAATGCAAGCATGCTAGCGATTTAATTCATCTGCGTTTCAATTTAACATCTATCTGTAGCCTATTAATTTCAAGTCCCATAGTTAGTCTTCATATCTCTCCACCGCAGCATTATGTTCTAAATCATCATATATAAAGATGTCTTACGGTTACGATGAAATCGTGTTCACGTAGAGTGAGACAGCAATAATTTTAACTATATTTATATGTCTATATATTTTATTATATATATATATATATATATATATATATATATATATATATATATATATATATATATATATATATATATATATATATACAAACACACAAACAGAATATACTCTTTTCTACTCGCTGTTGTCAGTTATATTACAATTATTTTGGGCAGTAGTTCACTGAAAGCAAAAATGGAATGAAATCTCTCGCAAAAAATGAAACGAAAACCAATTAATTATTGAATCGCATTCTGCAACTTCCATTTTTTCAGAGTCAATTCGTAAGTATGCAGAAGTAGAATACAGTACATCTAAAAGTTGTGATTTCATTTCACTCAACACGATGTCATTTAACACGTTTCAACAAGATACAATAGGTATTATATGAATTGTCTTGAGCACTAGTTGCGTTCGTTTTCACCCTTCTATGAATTCTATTCTTATACAGTATGAGTATATTTTCAAGAAGAACACAAGAGCTGCACATCATTCTTGCGTGCACTGTTTTCAAGTGGCTCTGCGCCTCAATCGACCCTTTGTTCATATGAGTAGAGTTTTGGGGCTACTTAGCCCCCTGCACAGTGAGCGTAAAGTACGGTAGCTTGAAAAATTCCTATCGTGGTATTATGAACCAAGTGTTCATTACGTCAACTGAGTTTAATTTCTTGCATGAATTTTTATGCAGTAAAATTCGAACAATTTCAATTACATTGGGCGAGGTCAGTAGGCGTGGTCCACAGAAGCAGCTTTCAGAACAGCTACTTTCTTAGGTTTTCAGGATAGCAACTCTGTGTACGTACAACGCTTTATGCTACAGGGAACCTCTGCTAACAAATGTACAATATAATATTAACCAGTGGTGGCTTGTAGGGTAAGCCAAGGGGCAAATGCCCCTGTGAGGTAGATTAGCGACCACTTCACGTATTCCGGGATGATAATTCAAGCTAAAATATGGAATGTCCGCAAATCTGATACAAAAGTCGGAAAATTCATTGCTGATGCCCCAAATAAAGACTTGTAAAAGTACATCACTGATACAAACAGGTCTCTCTTTAGAACTTGCATAAAAAGCTTTTAGAAATACACATGTGAAACAGCACGTTAAACGACTCTGATTCTGACAGATCCGCTAGTATTGAGAATAAAGCTGATTACGTAACAGAAACCAAACATCTCTGAACTGGTAAATAAATAGCTCAGATTTCGCGAACACATGCAAACTAATCGTGAGATTTCAACCAGTGCCATAATTGTGCTGGATAACCTAAATCATCTTTCAAAACAACAAGCTCAGATACAGCAACTAATTCTAATATCCGAGTGGTGATCCTTCAACGGGGACAAGCAAGCTAGGAACTATCAAATGCATTGATCAACTAATGGGATCATTCATTTAGTACGCACGCAAGAAGGGGGGAGAGGGGTCAAGCAAATGCGTACAAGTGCGTACAAGGGGGGAGGGGAGGTTGACACATGAAGCGCATACGCAAAACAAAACATTATTAGCTTTTTGGATACATCCGGCAATATTTTCATTTGCAAAGGACCCTTCACAGACATCTACTTAGTGTAGTACGTATTCCGTTGAAATTACTTCTAGTACAGGGGTGTCAAACATACGACCCAGAAGCCGAATCCGTCAATGTGGCCCCCTAGGAATTTTGAATAAACTAATATCAACTAAGACCAAGTCAAAATCGAGACTAGTACACTACGATTAAGGGGCTACAATCAGTGGCATCATCAGGGGAAGAGGTAAACGGCCCTACAGTTCTCTCTAGGCTCAATTTTTTACCAATTCGAATCTGAGGCTAAAAGCAGCATGAAGTGGGAAATTTTTAGCAATGTTGAATTTGTTACCATGTCATAAAATTGCTCATACGAGCTTCGTCACCCTTTGTGTATCTTATTGCACACGGTTGTACTGCAGGGTGTGATCCCCGAAGGGGGTGGCAAGTAAAAAGGCATAGTCCACTAAAGCTCCCCTAATCTATTGTGGCTCCCTCCCCCACCCCTGCTTACTTTGCCTGAAAAGTGAAAACGAAATGCAAAGGTGACTTCCATGAAATGGAGACAGGTTTTATTGAACACATTCCATACGGACGTCATCCTCAGTCAACGGCATCGAAGGCAAGCATCATGACGTCATTAAAAGTAGGCGAGACATCAAATTCATCAATTAACCTTTACGGTGGTTTTCATTTCCCCCTCGTTTAATAGCTTGTTTTCCCATAAATCGCTTGCATTCACTTCATAGGCCGTACAAGTATTGCGCCTTCGTGCAAGATGACGTCAATGACAACTTTATTGGGATGAAAACAATCATATTTTAATACATAAGCAGGTACCATCATATCCTTATTGGAATCAAATGCAATTCCCTCGTTTACCATGTGCCTATTTCGTCTGCTTCGCTATGTTAAACATACTGGGCGACAAAGGTTCTACCGAACTGGCTCCACAACAAACAAGCATTATATCTCGGCTACCCTTTAACTTAGTTGCCGTGCGTCTACACTTAAGTTTGTTACCTCTCAGTTCATTAATAAAATTTGCATAGAGTTGTCTGGTAATTGATTGAATGCTAGTATACGCAACACTCACTGAGGACAAAACGAAGATCCATATAAAATCCGGCCGACCGCTCGCGGCTTTTGACCCTACAACGCACCATGAATTTGCTACAACGTCAAGCGAGCGTGCATATTAGTTTGGACTTAGTATATGTAGAAGTGGGGCGGCCAAATGCTCTCAACACGCAACTCGAGTTCACTCATTTCCGTAGTGGAGCAACTGTTTGAGTACAAACTTGGTATACGAATGGCTATTCTGAGCGTGATCAAAGTGAGAGGTTTACTGCCAAAGGACGACGAGTTCAATTGCATTCCCGTCCCATTCTGCTTATCTTCTTCCTGGGTCTCTGACCGACAATACTTGATAGCAGTGGAGGACACTAGTAGGGGCGACGAAGGGGGGGAGGGCAGTCGCTCCCAATGCTATTCAAGAAAAATGGGATTTTTAGTTAGTGGTTGTTAAAAATTTTCTTCGGAGACTCATCCCTGGCTCCCATGGACAGGTTACCCTTACCCACTAAGTAGCTCTTACCCACCACCCATTATCATCACAGTGCTATCATGCAATTGTGTGCCATTGCATGATAGCACTGTGATGATAGTGAAGGAAAATAAATGACCACATCCAATACATGCCACCTTCACGCAATAGCCCTCCTGGCCAAAGGCTGCTGGCCCCCATGACCAAACTTCGCTATACATGTCAATGCAAGACTATATATACGACTGTACAACACTCGGTAATGTGACGAAAAACCATCGAAATTTCACAATACAAATTAAAACCCCTCTATAGCCAAACGCCGAGGGCGTCTGGTCAGAGTTTATCACACAACGAGATATGCCCCTAGCCAGGTGGCCTAGGGGCAAAGCTCCCTGGGGCTTCAGAAAGTGACTCCGTGCCCTCTTAGAAATAGAGCAATCGAAGAAAGTTACTATTAGTTTGTATAACTTGTCAGAATGCAAACCAAGCCCTGTAATTCAATGCATTTTGAATGCCACTGTGATTTACCAGTCCTCCCAGCTGACTAATACTCTCTGTGCTCATAAAAAACAGTGCTTTCCCCCGCCCCCTTCCCCATTCCCCTAACAAAATCACTCTAGCTAGGGACCTGAAAAGAGATGTAATGATAAACCGCGGTTTACACTTCACATATTAACATAAATAACTTATATATAGTCTTGCACTAACAACAGCCTCAAAACACCAACACAAAGCCCACTTGTCGCCAATTTGCAAATTTAAGCATCATTCAATAATAAACTGCAATGCGCTCTCTCTTTCCATAAGGAACCACTTTGAAAAGAAACTACACCAGGAAGGCCACAAGATTTAAGAAGCGTGCTATACTAAAGACAAAATTACCAAGGAAATCTTCAATTTCGAACATTCTTGTCTTTGTAGACAATCGTTAATCAGGACGCTGGTTCCACTCACTGCGGTCAAATACGGATGAATTACGTATAACCCATGTAGCAGTTCTTGAAAAGGGGGCTTGCGTTGAAAGGTACAATATGCTTAGTATCCTACCCCAGCAATTAATTCTTATAATATATATAAATATATATATATATAAATATATATATATATATATATATATATATATATATATATATATATATATATATATATATATATATATATATATACACACACACACACACACACACACACACACACACACACACACACACACACACACACACACACACACACACACACACACACACACACACACACACACACACACACACACACACACATATACAACAATGGTATTAGCACTTGTTGCAATTTTTATCCATGAGCATGGGGAATGACTGCCAATTATGCACATACATCTTATATCCTCTGTCATAATCATCATGGTAATCATCATGACAATACTTTTTCCTAATTGTCATTATTGTATCGCCATATACATCGACGCCCCTTTGTAAACCAGCCTTGCCAAATGAGCCGTCTTAAAATAAATGTAAGTGTTTTAGATGTTATTACCAAAGCAACAATCTTCCGATTTCAAAATCGGCTCCCACCACTCTCTTTAATAAATCAAATGGAATTCGGTATTCAAATTTGCCCTGAGTTCCACAGTGGTGGGACTTCTGGTATGAACAGCCGCAGATCTAATCAGACAATGTGCACTTCCATCACACTGGGACGCCAAGAAGTGGAAGGGGGGGGGCAGATTGCCCGAGCCCCGAACCTGAGAAGGACCCCCTACAAGTTATGAAGTTATTCTTTGGTGATTCCAATAACAATCAAATTTCAAATTGACGTCACAAGAGGTCCAAATTCTTCATTTGCTCCAGGCCCCACAATAGGTCCTGGCCGGCCTGCAAGTCAACATGCCTGGATTTTGTAAAGTTTACTCGCATTTTCTAAGCGAGAAGAGTAAGTTCTGTCCAGACTAAACGCCATCAAGTATATACATGCGATTGAAATAAAGTATTGGATACGCCTTCAAAACAGCGGAAAATACCAATCGCTACTATGATAAAAGACGCATAAATCTTCTGATAATTCTTAAAACATATGATGCAGAACACAAAGTTATATGGGATCTAAGGCAAAGTTATATTGGATCTAAGGCAAGCAGTGCTCCTTCGGCGAAGCAACCTATTACACGTTGATCCACAGTTTGACTTGGACACTAAGACTATATATTCTAAGCTATAGCTAAGCTGAGGCCGGCCTGCTTTGGTAACAACAAGGACACTCAGGAGGAGATAAAGGATCAATTACGCTGTATTTATAGATTCTGCGAGGCCATACTATTTTTTAGGTTAATATTACCGGAATTTTCCTGATTTCGTTACTTTCAATAATGATGATATTTAAAAATTATTGCTTATTACTGCTAGCGAGATGCCCATCTTCGAAATACCGACCCTACCCAGATATTCAACTCAATGAAACAACGGGGTTTTATTTCCCGCTGATGCCACATTTTAATATTTAGGTATTTTCTTTAACTATAAACATCCAACCAAAGCTAACTAGCTGCTAATGAGCTCTTTCCACTTGCTTGCCAACCAACCGAGCCGTGATAGTCGATACCAAATGAAATAAGACTTCAATAAACAGTAGCAAAATACTAATAAACTAATCGATAGAATGTCTACTAACGAATAAATAATATACTTAGAGTGCCATGATGATACACCATAGTCAAGAACTTCATGGTTTCCACCTCTTCGTTCAACTCTCATTTCGGCGAAAGGTTTCCTAGATAAAACTCGCATGGTTCCACCGTCAATGACCGTATCCGGCAAAAATTGCCTACAGTCCTTTCAGTTCTAAATTCAAAATATTTCTATGCAAAAAAATTACAGTCCGCATAGATGTACGTTTTTAATATACTTAATTATCAAAAGAAAGAAACTGAGTGGGAAACGACTTAAATTCTATACAGTTTATCCGCAAACCTTATGCAATCTAATCTATACCTGAGATAGGCGTATCTTTAACATTTCCACATCATAACAATACCTGGTTCGTTTGGTGTTCCATGCCAAAAAACTTTGACTATGACTCCTTCACAGCTACGTCCTCTGCTGCAGGCGCAGTGCCCTTCTCTGGTTTCTCTGGTTCTTCTGCTGTATCAGATTTCGGTTCCTTCACAGAGTCGTCTGAAAATTACAAGGTAGAAAGAATACAATAAAATGGCTATAGTTCAATAATTCAATCTAAATTCAAATATAAATATAAATCTATAAATGAAATATAAATAGTTAAATATATATGAAGCTGATTCTGATGAAGGCGAAATGCTGAAACAAGAAAAATGCTTCCCCACTGGTGAAGAGAACTGGTAGGCAGCACGTGGCTTTTGATTTAAAAGGGCGAGAGTTTTCGAATCAGCTAGGCCATGACATTCAAACTGCCCCTGAGAGAAAATCTGAGAGTCTTATTGTTCTCCTTTTCCATATAAGTTTGAACTTTTTCAACTGGAGATTTTTATGAATTATCACGTGTAACAGTTGGTAACTGAAACTAGCTTACGTTGAGTCTTGCATATTGTATTCATATTAGTCGGGCACATTGCAAAACAATTACCTTGGTTAAAAGAATAAAACTGACATGAAAAATGAAATGACGATCAGTTTAACCTTTAGATAGATGACATCCATGGTATAAATAGTGAGGTACAACTGATTGCGAAATGCTTAATACCCTCTACAAGAAATGAATTCAAACGAAAAGAAAACCAAAGATATTACCTTTCATAGTTGTATCTACATTATCATCGGCTTTTGTCCTAATGAAAGAGGGAAGTGAAAACTTTGATTCAGAAAAAATAACTTTGCATTCACTAAACAGCACGAAACATTGCTAACTAAAAGCAAATCGACCTAGCACTGGCATTTTAATAGAAACAAGTTAAGTTGCAGCAGGTAGCTTTGTCGACATGAATACTACCAAAACGAAAAACTTCTAGGGTTGCTATACACTCACAGATACGAAATCTAGCTTGCTCACGTTTATTGCGACGGAGTTCGCTCACTTATCTAGCTTGCACTTGTTTTCCTTATTTTAGGTTTTTTAGAAATTCATGTAAATAGGCGGTTATTTATTTTATATAGTTGGCTTTAATTAGCGTTGCTCCTATTATAGTTGCCAACTTAAAATAAATTGTATTATTATTATTAGGAATTGAGATACAATTAGAATGCACTGTACACAAAATCTGACAAATCCAATTATCAAAATCTGACTACTCTCCAGTCCGGAATAGACATCCCCCCCGACTATTTATTTTTTCAAAAAATGCACACCAGGACATTCTAATTGCAACCCCCCCGCTTATTAATTTTGAGCCAAGAGGAAATTTTCCCAACCAGACCCAGAATTGTCCGGCGAAAGTAACTCCTTGTGAATGCTTGTTGCGCTGAAAAAATGCTAGCATGAAATGCGTAATTGCTGCAAAAAGCACTGAAAACGCAGCCGACAGTTGTGCTAATGATGATGACATTATAAACGACGATGATAGACACATTTTTAGCGTGCTAGAAATATGTAATAAACGTAATAAATTTTTTCAAAAAGTTGAAGTGTTTTATCCAATGCAAATGTTGGTGTCTTCTCTCAACATCCATTTATAAAAGCCCACCTCATAGACATTCACTTTGGAGCTTTTTCCAACCCCCCCTCCGCTTATTGCAACCCCCCCCCGCTTATTTACTTTGAGACATTTTTCCAACCCCCCGCTTATTGCCACCCCCCTTCTATTCCGGACTGGAGAGTATGCAATACAGTGGTGCAAAAGACAACCGAATGTTACTGTTTACCACAACTTTTCCTTTTAATCAGCTGAATAAAAACTTAAAACAAACTTTTGCTTGCTCTATTCATCAAAGAGGCGAGCATGGGAATAGGGTTGGGTGAGTAGGAAGCGAGCACGAGGCGAGGGAGGGACGAGCAAGGAGTGGGACAGACCGAAAGGGATACTGAAAAGGATATTATAAAACAATCTTTTAATATGTAAGGTATAACGAAATGGCAAACGAAGACCTTTAAAGAGCTAAATTCGCAAATCCTATCAAATAACAGCAGGGAGCCGTCCTAAAAAACTACGAAGGCGCTTGTGCAGTAAGTCACTTCTGAGTGCCAAGTTCATAAAGTATATCCAATACGTCATTCAAACTATAGGGTAAAGTGGGCAACCCGGGGCAAAATGGTTAAATGACCATTGTGCAAATAAATAACCAGTTGTCTCTCTTCCATACCTAATTTATGCGATTTCCTATAAGAGGTATTGTCCAAGTTAACAAAATGGTACTTTATCCTTTCATAGCCTTAAGTCAATAATAATGATGCAAATAGTCATATACCCACTTTACCCCGGGTTACCCGTTTTGCCCCAGCAGACCCTACAAATTTCAATAAACAGAAAATTATACGCAAGCTAGACGTAACTGACATAGAATATGCACAGAGCCAAAATAAAGAGTTGGTGCATACTCCCAACCAAGGAACTCACTAGAATACCCTCATGGGCTGACTAAAGTGTGTGTGTGGGGGGGGGGGGGGTGAGAAGCTCCCAGTTATCATGCAGTCGTCGGTAATTGTTTGGCTCGTGACTAAAATTTGTCATAACAATCTTGGTTTGTCGTTGATTATGGTGCTTTACTGGTAACTAGGTGCCTTGTTCAAATCTGTCCGTTCACTTCTGTTGCTACACCCTAGCACCACTCAAGAATACATCAGCACGCTATCGGCTACCATACGGAATGGAAAGGGGGCTAAACACACCTAAAATCTCCTCGTTCTAACAAAGGGCTTGAGTCAACCATGCCCAAAATCCCCTCCATTAAATCCTCGAATACAAGTAAGATAGCAACCAAAACAGATATGAAAATATGCGAACAAGTGCAATGTGCAGTACGATTCTGTGCCGTATAAAAAATGACAGAGCAGCGGTCAAACTAAATTGCAACGTCTACTGATGGTGTCATTAGATAATCTCCAGTGCTGCAAAGGCGTCCCGGACCATCTAAATTTCCAAAAATTGCATATCAGCACATTCCTATTACACCCCCCCCCCCCACTTATTACTTTTGAGCCAAGAGTGCATTTTCCCAATCAGACCCACAAATGTCCGGCAAAAGCAACTGTTCTGTTCAAAAACATTTTGAAATGAAATGAGTAATAGCTGTCAGAGGTACTAAAACACAGCTGAAAGTCGTGCCTATGATAATGGAATAATGAACGAGGACGATAGACACCATTTTTAAGTTCTTTAAGTCTTAAGACAGTAATAAATTCTTTTTCAAAAAACTGGAGTTTGTTAAACAATGCATATATAGACCTCCCCACACCCATACATAACAGCCCACCCCATAGACATTTACCATTGGAGAATTGTCCAATCCCCTCTCGGCTTATCGCAGCCCCCTTCCGCTTAGGCATTTTTCCAACTTCCCTTTGATTGGGACCCCCTTCTATTCCGGACTGGAGAGCAGCTCAACAGACCCTCATACTATACACCCTTTCCAAATACAAGATACGATGAATGAACAAAAGCAACGCGCAAGAGCGTAACACAGACTCCTAAAGCCAGTACAAGGTAGACTGAGTGTCTAAACCATGAAGAGGCATGATATGGAAAATGCTTTTACAAATCAACATAACATGTAAACCGGATGTACTCTCAACAGTCGACTATACGAAGAGCAGGAAGAGCGAAGAACATCTGACAACTCCAAGAAAGTGGGCCTAATATCAACACTGTAAAAGTTTCACCATTCATTCGTCTAAGTCCACTTCGCCGTTATACGTAATTCCTATGTAATAGGCATGCGTTCCTTTTATAAGATAGTTTTGCTCGGCCCAGTATTGAAACTTTCACGGTTGGGGATAAAGCAACTCCTATGGGCCCCCAAGCCTGAAAGATCTTGAAAAGTCCCTCCAAAGTTTTCAAAGTGATAGGCTGTTGCATTTGTTGACGTAAAAAGGCATCTAATAAGCCGATATCCCCTAGTTAACAGGCTACTTAATGCTTCTTTTCTCTACTATTGATCAAAATAAGTACGCGCTCTTTAGCTAGATTTGGCAAAAAAAAACTAAGCTTCAAAAGGCCCCCTAAAAAATAATCCTATGAGCCCCAAGCCATTCTGCTACGCCGCTGCTCGAAACAGCGGAAACATTCTTCTGGCAATCTGAAGCTGTTTCGTCCGAAACTCATTTAGCATACATACTGTAGCATACGTTTCACACGTCAGAGTATGAACCGTTCTGCTACTGCACCCTACAAGAACGTTCCAATTTTTTCTAGCAATAATGACTTTATTCAGTAAAAACAAACTATATGTTACTTACAAGAAAGTGGCTTATAAGGAAGAGGCACTTGGCTGCTCAAAAAAGTTAAGCAAGTCCAGTACAAAGTTTCTGGGACCATAGAAAGTTGATAAGCTGACACACAATAATGTGATTAATTTGCACAGGTTTGCTATGAAAATTTATATCTTTCAATGTCTTATACTTGTGCAGTGCCTGTCTGTCTACCTACCACTACAATTGTACACATTTTCTATTTTATAAGAAACCACTTCAAAAGGAACCTACAAGTAGAATGCCGAAATATCTAAAAAGAACGTATACTATTAAAGGAAAATTCCCTAAGGAACTTTTCAACTTGAAAAATTTTTATATCAGCAAACAATCAAGAGGCAGGAAGCCGGTTCAATTCATTTGCAGCCAAAATCAGCATAGATTGTTTGCTATGCTTGTGTCAAGTGTTCCATGCGCCATTGGTCTTAAGTTATAGCCTAAATTAAGGGCCAAATTCTGAACGTACTACATGTATGGCACTAAATGTGGAGTGAAAATTAAGGAACTATTAAAGAACTTTTAGTACTACAATTTGACCATTGGAGGTCCGAAAACAAGGAACTTATGGAACTAGGCCTCGTGCTAGGTTCCTTATAAAAAAAGTACCGTAAATCCTCGAATTAGCCCCCCTCGAATAAGCCCCCACCCCAGGTGATGATGAAGACTGTAATAAAGACTAATGCTTAAATATAGACTGGTCTTGTAATAGTATGGAGAAAAGGAGCTATGGTAATGAGCTTTTTATACGACATTTGTCAAATAATTTTATAAGCCCCCCCTCGAATAAGCCCCCCTTCGAATAAGCCCCCACCCAAAAAGCATAAAAAATAAATAAGCACCAAGGGGGCTAATTCGAGGATTTACGGTATGTACACAAACTCGAATATTCTCGTGTAGAAGTCAAGTACTACTTGCTTGCAAACCACTGTCGTATAAAGACGTGTAGTATACCATCCATTAATCTCGACAACCTAGAAAGACTCCAATCGTAAATGATAAGCGACAATAATGTGAAAATACAGCAACTAAACTCCCTACGTAAAAAGTGGTAGCCTAGGCAACCCTGGACACTTACGGTTGGGATTTTTCTGGCTCGTCTACCTGCATCTCCTCCTGCTTAGGTTCTTGTTGCTCCTCATTGGCATTTCTAGTGCTGAAATGGGAAAAAGAGACCGTGAAACGCCCCAGCTATGCATGCATCTTGAAATGCTTTCATACAACAATTCCCCAGTAGTGGGGCCTACTTCTACATACAACAGACCATCGCACTGCATAGCTTCATGCATAAAACAAGACTATAGTACCTGGCATGTGGTTGTACCAGATCCATTGCAAATCAACACCATAGGCCGCTCAAACAATAAAACGGGGGCTTGAAAACAGGGACTGGTAAGAAAGGAGAATAAACAGAGAGTGGCCTAAATAGAAAGAGGAGCGCATACAGAAAAGCCAATACGCTCCTGATCAGAGTCAAACAACAAACTAGAACAAACATCTTGCAGACTGACTCTGCTTTCTAAAATTGACTCAAGTCGATGCCAGAAAAATTATCGTTTGACAGGCGTTTACCGGGGAAGGGAGCTAAAAAGGGGGCTAAACAGAGTTGCATTGCACCTGCTCTTTATAGTTCCAATTTAGAAATAGCCTGTAAAGTTCAGTTACACAAAGAAACTATTACTTAATATTGCAGACAAATGACCTGCTCTTGAAATTTCCATAATCAAAAAAATTATATTTCAACACTGAAAAAGGTTATTACCTTTTTAATACCTTAACGGTTTATTGACCGTTAAAGCTTATATAATATCTGAATACAAAATATACCAAAGTAATAAGAGTCACATGATGAAGATGGCGTAAACAGCCCCGGTTCCAGATAAAAGAATAAACACAAAATTTGACATAGCGGCCTACCTACTTGCATAGGTAAATGCCAAAGGAAAACACATAACTCACAGAAATGTTGCAGAATCACTAACCTTGCAGCCGGGTTTGGTTCACTTTCAGACGAGGGAGGTTTTTCAGTACCATTCTCCTTCTT